>JAJPUD010000069.1:440985-517117 GCA_023553655.1 Myrmecobius fasciatus
ATCCTCATCCATTTTTGCTAATGCTACTGAACAAACATTATTATAAAACCTAGGTCATAATCTGGACTCTTTTCTGAACCACAAATCAGCCATCTGACTGGTTCTCAGTTTCCTTATCTGAATAAAAGCCCAAACCCCTACTTCATTCCCAACATCCCAGAGAAGTGTTCATGCTGCCATATAATGAATATGTTAAAAATATAACTATCAGTCAGTGTCATAAGATTTCTTCTTTAACCTGTCACTTACCCTCTAATAAAGACTGGCCTATCGTTATTTTGTTTGGGGATTTTCTTGGTTATTTTGTAAGGGTAGGAAGAGAATGAAGTTTGTTTTTTTATGTCAGAAGATGAAAAGATGCTTTTAAAAAGTCACAAGTGAGGACATATTACACTAAAACAAAATGCTAGGTTCATTTCCCAAAATGCCACAATGCAGAGGCTGAACATTTATGTTCAGGTCACTTTGAGAGTCTTACTTCAATTTGTCACAGTAGAAAAAGTGCAAGTCAAAAAATCTAGGAGGCTCAGATTCTGACTCTGGAACTCAGTACCAACCTGTGTGACCTTGAGCAAGCTGTTTAAGGTCTCAATTTCCTCTTTCCAACGAAGGGGTTGGCCTTTAAAAGGCTTCTTTCAACTCTAAACCCACAATTTTATATATGGCTTCTTATTATCCCATTCTTACACATAAATGGATATCACTCCTATAAAGAGAGCTATACAAATGTCTGCTGTGCCAAGGGATGGCATGAATCTAAGCACATTTTTCAATACTCAACTATTCCCTTCCTCCTCCTTTAACAGAGAGCAGAACTCCATGTGATGATGCAGGAACGTAGGGAATAAAAAGATGGGCTTCTCATATCAAGCAGCTGCCTTTATTGCTAGACATGATTTTCTGGCATCCAATTACATCTACCACAGAGAAAAAGGACTGTGAACTGGAAGAGGCCTTGTAAGTCTCTTGTCAAACTTCCTCCCTTTTACAGGTGAGGAAACAGACCTCAAGCTAAGGTGACTGTAGCCAAAACAGGAGTCAAATATTGGTCTTTCACCTTGAGATCTAATGTTCTTTCCACTTTATCACATTTATCTCCTTATTTATTTTGAAAGGGACCACTTTTAGTAGTTTTTCAACTATCTCCAAAAAGATGAAGGTTATTCCAAAGTAAGTGCTATTTCTGAGAATAACAAAGTGTTTTAAGTGCTTTGAGAACAACAAAGTGGCATCATTGAAATAAGCAAAACTTCTAAAGGAAGCTTGTTTGGAAGGGGTCAATCTACATTTATATGTAAAATTACATCCCCCATGCTATCCAAATGGATTGTCATTTGATTTTCAAGATCCCCATTTCTAAATTTTCTAAATCCTTTAACCCTTAACATCCTGCTCATCCACAAATGTCTGAGCACATGCTATCTGCCTGCACTGTACCGCTTTTTTGGTGGTTCAGTGCTAGTTCTTTCTTCTCTTCTAACTTGCTTTCTCTAAACAACTTCTTTAAGAGCACAAAGGGCTGCTCTTGTTCTCAGGCTACTTGTTCCAATACTTTGTGAGACTCCAGTAGAGAAAGGAATAAATCAGAACGTACTCTGAAAAATGCAAAGGTTTGTATGCTACTGAGTTGAGAAAGGCACAAGAAATAAGCATGTTTGATTACTATTTCTCTCACCAAAATGACAGCTGAAGTTATGAGGACACTTTTCTGACACAAACTAGTCAACAAAATCTATTTAAAGTCACACACAGGTATGCTCAAAAAAAAAAAAAAAAATCTGTGCTCTTCATATCTGAACACAAACTATGACTGTGGGCATAAACTATGTAACCTAAACATTGACCATGGATTGCTGTAAGCCAGGTACATTTTACATGATTTAATTTTAAAACACCTTTTTCAGGATGCCACCTACTATGGAGAAAGACAGTAAAACATCCACTCCTCTATCAAAAGCTACCCAACAAAATTCATGAGTAAAGAAGAGCAATACCAAGGAAATAACTCAGGCCAGTTCTTCAAAGGAAATGGCATGCTTTGATGCCTTTGTGCTACTGAATACATCCCCTTTGTACAGCACTTAAAAAGTATTTCTGATGCAAGAATTCTGGGGCATCTTACCTCAACTAAAGCAAAATTAATAATGTACTTTAAATTTAGGATGGTATTAAGTAATTCGTGAATTCAGCTTTCCTATTGAGATGATATGGGGTCCTAAGTGCTAATCCTGACTTGGACACTAACCAGCTGGGTAATTCTGGAGCTCATTTGAAAATCTCATTGTACAGTGAGGAAACTAATGCTCAGCCCAAGCAAATGAACTGCCCAGGATCACATAGTGTGTGTCAAAGCTGGAATCTGAGACATGTATTATCTTCACAATACTGACTGTTAGCCATTCTCTGGGCTTTTCAGGTTCTCTTTATCTCCAGTTCACAGGGACCATTGTAATCAGCAGCCAATAGGAATTAAAACTTACTATAATTTAAGCCAGACATTAAAGAAATTATATAAAATGTTATTTTGCAAAGAAATGAACAGTGACAACACCTTTGCCAACTAAAATTCAAACCACATAAAATTCATTACTCAATGAAAATTATTTCAGGCTACTGTAATAATTGCCCAGAAATGAAATTTAAGAATTACACACAGATTTTAGGATAGGAATAAATCATTTCAATAGTTCAGAAAGTTATCTTAAAATAGGAACTTTAAAATGTTAGGACAACACATTCACTTTTATGTTTTTATTTCTACTCCAATTCCAACTTACTAAGCATATATAACACTATTCCTGACTGACAGCTGAAATGAAAACTCCAAGATGTTTCTAAGAGATGACATCTTTCTTCAAGCATCCAATTTTCTGAAAGAGAAATCTCCAGTGACCTGCCCACTAAGAACCACAGAATTTGGGGGGGGAGAAAGGTGGAAAACAAACTCAATTTATCCACAGATAAAATCATTGCAGGGACAGGGAATGCTATAAATCTGTTGGTAAAGCTATGGACCTCAATTTAAATTGTCACCAAAGAAAGAAGCTCTCCTGGCAATGAAAAGACCTTCCTAAGAATTCACCACCCACAAACAACAACCAAACCCAACGGCTGCACTAATTTAATTCGACTCAAAATAACATTTACTGATCCCTCCTATGTGCAAAGCACTGGGGCTGTAAGGACAAAAGCAGAACAGCCCTTGCCCTTACGGAGTTTCCACTGACCAATGAAAGCAGCTGCTGCCTCCTCCTTTCAGGAGGCACCCCTTCTCTAATTACCAGGGCCCCTTGTACCTCTCAGTGATTTCCATTTTACAATTATTGAAACTTGTACTGAAATAACCAATTTCCCCCTTCCAGAATAGAACAAATCCACGAAGGCCAAGTCTGTGCCCTTAGTCTTCCACATATCCAAGCCTAGCAGCATTTTGTATTGAGCAGATAGCCAATAATTATTAAACGAATAAACTGGCACAATAAGCCTGTCACTGGTGATTCCTCTCAATCGAGACACCAGTTTACAGTACAGACCATCGTACTGAAATACTAACATGGAGTTAGTATTTCATACTTAAATGGCAATGGCCCCTGCAAATTAGCACTGACCTAACACTGACCTTCTGACCTGAATAATAATTAAAGTATTAAATTATTCCTAGAGAGAAAGAGGTATTTCTAAAACCCTTCCAAACCATTCTGCTATATGGATCTCTCAAGAGTCAGAAACTCCAAATCATCAACTAGCACTACTTTTACAAGTTTTTAAATACTACATTACAAACAAGTTATTCTACTATCTTTTAATTTTTAAAAATCTTTTCAGTTTCTGTAGTTAATTATTTGTACTAGGAACTCACAATTCAAGCAGAGGTCAGTGTGAGGATAAGGAGGGGAAGAACACCTTCAACCAAAAAGGAAGAACTCTTCCTTCACCATTATACATTCGAGAATTGGAAAATCTAATACCTACCTTCTGGAATAAAAGGTAAAGAGTTGATAGATTTTCCCACAAAAAGATTACCCAAAGGAACATTTGGGATTCAAATATGAACATGTGTACATGCAGATGCATATAACACACACATACAGATTACTTAGTGCTTTACATACATGATCTCATTTATTCACAATCCCTGGGCCTCAGTTTTCTCATCTCTAAAAGGAAGAGTTGGTGAAGGGCTAGGAAGAGAAGAGCTCAACAAGGGCAGGGACTACACTTCATCATTGTACCTCCAACGCCAAGCACAAGGACTTGTACATTAGTTAGTTGTTCATTTTAACTGAACTAACAAAAAGTTTATACATAAATAAGGAGGGCAAGACTTGCACATGCATATCTAAAATACAAGACAAGAATATGAAAAATGCAAAAGGCAGGCTTGGATGAAGTACTATGAGAAAGCTGCAGATGGAAGAATTACTTTTAGGAAGAGAGAGAGCTTATCTAAGCTGGGCCTTGAAGGGAAGGAAGGGATTTCAAGAGACAGTTAGAATAGGAGGAGAGAAGTAAAGTGTTTGTTTCAGAATTCTTAGACTTCTTAAGCAAGAGGTATGAAGACCTGAGAAGGCAGGACAGGAATTGGGGGTGAGAGGCTGTGGGTGGTGAAGGGGGAAAATGATAAGTAGTACCATTTGCAACAAAGAGTACTTGAAAGGGAGGAGTGTTAGAAAAGGCCAAAAAGGCAGGCTGGAACTCAAGAACAAATAGCTTGGGATACCAGGACATGGCATTCATACTTGATATCACAGACAGTGGGAAGCCAACGACAATTTCTGAGCTAAGCAATAATGTGGTTAACACTGTACATTAGAAAGATTACTCATGTAGTAACCTGAAGAATAAATTTATTTGAGAAAGAAAAACTAACAGTCCCAATGAAAGGAGAGAAGAGAATAGCAGAGGACAGGCAGTAGTAACTTAAGATATTTAGGAGTTAAAATCTAAAGGATTTGGAAAGAAATTGAATGTGGGGAATTAAGGCCATATAAAGACAACTAAAGTTTGGGACCTGAGTGATGGAGGAGATGGTCATGTCTGAACAGAAATTAAGATATTAGGGAAAGTAAAACATAAGAGAATAGAGGTAAGAAAGCTATGGTATAAAAGCTTAGATAGATAATTTAATATGTTTTTATGAAACCAATGGCAGTTAGATGAATTTATACAAGATGTGATTATAATTCAAGTAACATATTAACCAGTAAGTTGTTAAAATAAATATCAAAGCATTAAATAAATGTATAAAAGGTGAGGAAGGCAGTGACTTTCAATCCTTTGATTTAAAGGAAAAGACATGTTTAATTCTTTAGGCTTCAATACAGATTTTAATTTTACCAACAGCAGAGGAGTCAATTTTACATTTAAAATCACTTTACTTACTGTATAAAAATAAGATTTTTAAATTATCCTTCATTTGGAAGATCAGTTTTGTAATACTATTTGATCAAGGAGTACTAATACTTAGATGTAGCTATTCTTTGCTTAATAGAAAAACTTTGATGATACAGCAAAAGCTACATTATCTGAAACTTTTGCCAGTTAGAAAACTGTAAAGCAACCATATGTTAATAATGAAACCAAACCAACTGCAATGTGAGAGGACTTTAAAAAAAAGCCTGAGAAAATATCAGGCAAGTCCTCTCTAACTTGAGAAAAACATTCTACTCTTTATACAAATGTTATTAAGCATTAATAGTTTAAAAAAAATTTTTTAGTTAAAAAAGCAAAACAGATTAAATATGATCTACAATCATTTCGATGCAGCAAATGATAAAGCCCCCAAATAAATGAGGCACTGTAAGAACATAATGATGAAGTAATAGAGTGCCTTCCACACAAGGACTTTATCATCTATGAAAGGGGACAGAATGCAACAATTAGAATTCAATGAGGGCCAAAGTGATTTCTAGACTAAGCACCATAAGAAAATATGAGAAAGACAGTTCATATTAATTAGATAAGTCTAAAGAGAGAGCAATATGGAAGGATTTAAGGATTCGAAGAACACTGGGGGTCCCAGAGAGGGAGAACCTTAGAATGGAGACAGGAGGCTTCAAGACAGGACCTGGGAAGAAGAGTCAGTTGAGTGTGGTTGCAATACATCCCAAGTGCTTCTCGACACAGTGACTGAACACAATCAGCACTTTCTAAGGACTTTTTCAATCTGTGCATTCATATAGTATATCTGAAGGAAAGTACTAAGAAAATAAGGCTGGGAATATAGGTTGAAGTTGGACTATAGAAGGCAATAAATGCCAAGTTAAGAAATTTGTATTTTATGCTCTAGACAATGGGGAGCTAGGAAACTTTTTGGTTAGGGAGGGAGTCAGAAGATTAATTTGGCAGCTCTGTGAAAGGAAGACAAACTGGAAGTAGAGACGACAGGTCAGAGACTATTACAAGAGGCCAAGGGAGGGCTTGAACTATGGTAATGGCAGGGCGAAGACGAAAGTTAGGGAACAACACCAAAGATAGTGTGGAGGTAAAAATGGAGATGACTTGGCAACTGAATGGACTGCATGATTGGGTGAAAAAAAAAAAGTCAAAATATTTTAAGCTTGGATGAGCGTGAGATGATGTCAACAGCAAAAACAATGAAGTTAGAAGGCAAGCCAGTTTGAGAGTTGGGGCAGCTAAATCTGAGTGTGCCAGTATGGAGGGGGAAGAGAAGAGGAAAGGAAGGGAATAAGCATTTATAGGGTACCTACAATGTGCCCTAAAGTACTATACTAAGTACTTTAAAGCTCTCACCTCATTTGGTCATCACAACACTGGAAGGCAAGTTTTCAAACCCTATTTTATAGATGAGGAAACTGAGGCAAACACATAAAAAGTGATCTGCCCATTGTAACAAAGTTATAAGTAAATGCCTGGGGACAAATTTGAACTCAAGCTTCTGACTCCAGGCCCACTGTGCCACCTAGCTTCCAGGTCTAGCAGGGAACTAGGAATTCAGGGCTAAGACAAAGGTAAGAAGTCAGAATCATGTACATAGACTGGGGAGTCATCATATGCAAAGAGAGGATAATTAAAGCCACAGGGGTAGATGAGGTTACCAAAGGGAAGAGGTGGTTCTATAAAAAGCCCTTAAGATTTAAATAGAAAGAGGCCCTTGGAGAGCATCTAAGTTCATCTCCTTCTCCCTCCAACTTCCCCTCCCCCTTTTAAAGATGAGAAAACTGAGGCCCATAGAGTAGGCAATCCAAAGCCTTCCTGTCTTATAAAACATTGGGCAAACCTTCAAATACTTTATCCATCTCAGTAATTATTTAGTGTTTTGTTGGCTGATCAGCAAGGCCAGAATGTGCATTCAGGTCACGACTCCAGAGTCAAACTCTATCACCCCCCCAGTCTCGATCAGAAATAAATCTCAATGTAACTCTCGTCTATGAGAAAATTAGATTCTCATTACTAAGAGCACTGTTTCCATGAATGTACTCTACATATACCTGTACTAAAATGAAGATTTTTATGTGAAGACATTCAGTCTACTTCTGATTCACCACCAAGTTAGGACTGAACAAGAAGGATTTCAGTATTTAATACAGATCTGAACTACAAAGACAGTATATTCCCAAGGGATTATCCTCTGAAGTCTGGGGCAATCTGATTTTTGTGCTCTTCACAGCACTTCCTAGTCCAGTACCGTACACATTTTTATTTAATGCAGGAATGAGAAATCTCTGGGTTACAAAAGTTGTCCAAGAACAGAAAAGTTTTCCAGGACTACTTTTTTCAAACTAATTCAAACAAATGCCTTCTCCTAAGGACCAATACTTAAGTAATACTTTAAAATAGCAAAATCAAATGTCCATAGATTAAAGTCCCTGGATCATTAGAGCTAGAAAGCACCATGGGAGTCATCTAATCTAAGAAAAAATGAAGTCCTATAAGAGGGAATTCTACTTGCTCATGGTCAAAAAGCAACTAAGTAGGAAAGTCAACACTGTCCCCAAGTCTTCCAGTCGATATTGTTTTATTTAAAACAAAAAAATTACATTAACTCTGGTCACTTAATTATGTTACCCTGGACAAGGGGTTTCACCTCTCAGCCTCAATTTCCCCACCTGTAAAAAAGACAAAATAACTGTACCAGTCTCTTGGTGGTATTGTGAGGACTGAATGAGAGAGCATACATAAACTGCTTTGTAAACCTTAAAGCACTATATAAATGCTAGCTACTGTTATTATGAAAAACTACATTACTGAGAAAAGTTAGTTTCATTCATTTATACAAGAATATATTTTGAAAATCAGCATATCTTCAGAAGTTATTTGAGATGAATGGTATCAAGATACTCTACCAATTACACCAACCAATCATAGGAGACTTTCTTCTAAAATTAGCTATTGGCATAGTTTTTGATCCACTGGAACTCAGCTAAGGAGATACATATTTGGTGGCAGTCCAGAAAAGCCAGGCAAGAGAATACTATAAATGGGAGCACATGAGATACATATTTTGTGTCTTTATTTTTAGAACTATGATTTTGACTATCTATAACTATTCTATAGAGGAATATGGTATCAAATGCAAAAATATGAAGGAAATGAAGCAATAAGGAAATCCAACTTCTTTTCATATGATAAAGTATAAAAAGTAGTATAAACTGAGCACTGTGAATGCAACTTATTTTTATTATTAGCTTGACTGTTTAACAAAAGTGAATTTTACTATAGTGACCATGTTTCTTTTTACCATGGTACCACAATAAAAATCTGTACAAACTATGTAGTAGGGCATTGTACTAAACAGCTAAGTCCTGTCTATAAGACACTGTCCGAAAATAGTAACTTTACTTTCTGAAATTTACTGTACACATTGCTCATGACAGCCCCTTAATGGTATGCAACTGATCACAGATCAATCTGAAGAGTTCCCAAAATGTCTTGACAGTGGAATTCAACAAATATTGATGAAACATTCACTACTATGTTCTGTTAGGAATAGAATGGAAAGTTAGGACTGAATTTCAGTGCCTACTTAGACAATGTGCTAATGATGTACTGACTGAAAAAGAAAGAGAACTTAATTTTACTCAAATGTCTATTAATTGCCTTCTGCAATTAATGTATAGCATTCTCTGTTATTTTCCTAACTACTTACCTGCATGGACAAAGAAAAGAATGGACAAAAGCATAGGGGAAGACGGTAACAAGAAGCAATAAGATCTAGGAGGATTTAATGTAGTTACTTGGCCATCTTTCTTTTCTCTTGAAAAATCCTATGTCCTTTTTCTCTGAACTATGGCAACAGCCATTTCGTTAAGGAATGTCCCTTTCTCAGGCATAACTTCCCTGACTCAAGTCCTATAGGTCCTATTTATACCAAAATTATTCTCTATTTTTATTTCCAAAAGAGAATGAGTCCAAAACCAGGTAGATAACATACAGTATCTTTTTAAGGCAGAATCACAGAATTTCATAGCTAAAAAGCATCTTAGAGATTATGTCTGCTCTCTTTAAATCACAATTTTTCAAAAAAAGAATTTATTTTGTATTTGGTACACTTATACACTTCTTTTTCAGCTTATCATAACATGGATTACAAAACTACCTGGGCTGGAAAGCCCAGATGCCTCAGCAATTCAGGCCAGTAGACTTTGGCTAAATATTTCAATATACCTATTTAATCCTCTACACTTGGTTATCCAGTCTAGACATCAGGGTTTCCAATAACAATTCATCATTTGCTCCTTTTGCATAATTGATACTGAAGCCCTCACAATTAAGGTTATGTGGGCCCTACTGGGTTCTTTGACTCATTTTCATCTTTGGGAGAATCTTTCTGAATTGAAATGTTAAGATACTTGATCCCAGACTAAATTTAACACCATAGAATTTTTCTAACAATTTTTAATTTGCTAAAGCAAGAGAAATCATCAAGATTTTCCAAAGAAAGGGGCTTAAATTTCCCCAAAAAAATCTTCTCTTTTGATCCCCAAAGATCTCATTCATGCTCAAGAGCTGTCTTATAAAAACAACATCCAAAAACACTTAGCATTTACTTCTTTCAATAATGCCAGATGTTACACAAACTTAGGTCTTGCCCCTCAGAGCTCACAATCAACAATGTGCAGATAAGGTACAAATATAGGACAAAGATGAAGTCAGCTACAAGAATGTGGTCACCTGTGAAGTCAGGCAGAGTATATCTGCCCCTAAGCATGCTGTCTTGTCTTTCTACAGATATTTCAAACACCCCACTACAAAGTGTACAATGATATGAATAGCCTGAAGGAAGCAAGACTAAGTAAAGAATTAGGAGATAAATTTGACTTAGTGGCATCTGTAACTTAAGAGAGCTATCTGTATTGCAGAAGATGCCTACCTCCAAAGGAAGGAATAGCATCTTTTCTGCAAAAAAATCAGATAAATTTCATTTTATACAACAGATGTGCTATGGAAGTTAAATATTTAAGATTTAAAGAAACCTGCCTTCTTAGTTAAGCTTTTATACCATGACTCACATTTTCTAGCTAATTATCAATTAAAGAACATTTAAAGGGTCAACTAACATCAAACACAGTAAGTGCTAAAGATCTCATAACAAAAGTAAAACAGTTCCTGTCCTCAAAAAAACTTACATTCTAATGGGGGAAATGTATATAAATGTGTATATAAATATAGTTAGATATATATATATGTGTATATATATATATAGAGAGAGAGAGAGACATATATGTACACACACATAAGGCATATGTAAAGCTTTACAAGTTAACATAAACCATTTACATATTATTTGATATCTATATGTGTATATGTATGTGTGTGCATGCATATGCATGTTTATGAATAAGCATAGAGATTCTGTGAAGGAAACCAATAATGGATGAGATGGAAGGTCTTGCTTGAGCTGAGTTGCAAGAAACCAGGTTTCCAAGCTAGGAGTAAAGTAAGTGAGAAGGAGATGATTCCAGGTGTAGGGAACTGTTAGCACAAACGCCTATAGGCAGAAATTGATGCCTCAACAGTAACAGCCAATAAGCGTGCTTGCTAACAGGGCTAAAAGTAGGAAAGGGCCATGTTGTGAAAAGGGCTTAAAATGCCAAACAGATGCATCTGAGACATGGTGTTCCCCAAATCCCAAAAGTCTTAGAGAAATTTTAAACTACAATAAATTCAGAAGTAAAAATGCTACAAACTTATAAAGAAAACTTGAAAGATTTTAAATTTTTTTTTAAATTGTTATTTTTTTTCCTATTCAACATAGCTGCCATCTTGTCTCTGCACCTCTCTGGGTTGGTTTTTGAACTTTTTTGGTAACACTTTCAGAAGCTGCTATTCAGTCTATCCCTAGGATTATCCAAAGAATGAGGTTTTAATGCATATATTACTGCTTGGATCCAAAATCACAAGATAAAAGACTAATGGAGAGAAAACAGATTTACCCAGGTGGCCAGAGCAACCCTCTTCAAAGCAGCAGCCTAAAATTGTTGCACATATGACACAGGGATAGCATGCATAATCCTGTTAAAATTTAAATTAGCTATTCAAAATTCACAAAACTAAAGTGTAAAAAAACATAAATAATTAAATTTTCCATTCTAGTTCTTATACCAGTAGCCAATTCTCATCGTATGTCAGTCATCCTGTGTCACACAGTGTTCTTGTCTGTACTCCTCTCCATGTCCCAGAGGATACAGATCCTCACCTCAGCCTTTCAGAATCCCTACTTTCCTGAAAATTCTGGTTCAGGTGCCACCTTCTCTATGAAGTCTTTGCTGATCCCCTATTGTCAGGGCAGCCTTCCTCAGGAAATTTCTGCATTGATTTATCTGTGTAAATATTTTATTATCTAGCCTCAGGAGAAGGTAGGTTTCTTGAGGATAGGGAGTGTTTCATATGCATCTTTATATCTTAATGCCCAGTACAGTACCTGGAATATAGTAGCTAATAAATATCTGATGGGTTGTTTACTTTTTTTGATAACCTACATTATACTTTCCCATTCAAGATAAAGTCATTATAAAGCTAGACAAATCTAAAAAGACAAAAAAAGGTTGAAAACCTGAGCATTCTTACTACAACTTTTCTCTTCTTGAAAGTACGCTGGACCAATGTAGTCAAAATTTATTGGGAAATTCAACCCCACTTTCTGGAAAATACATTTAGTATAAAACTCTGGTTGTTTGGATTTGTTTGGTTTTGGTTTTTGTTTGTTTTTTTTGCTAAGTTCAACAGTTGACATTAAAAATAGCATTTCATTTTCCAAAGTTCTTTTCTTCACCATAAGTTAGTATTCCCTATTACCACTGTTGTGGTCTAATAAGCAACTTAGAGATTCCTTCCTCTCTCTCTCTCTTGTGTTTAAGAAAAAAAAGAAGTTATAAGAAAGAACCTGCCCTACTCAAACCTACAATGTTATTTTTCTAGAAAAATAAAATCAGAATCTTGTTCTAAATGAATACCTTGATTTCAACAAGTAAAAATCCAAAACCTTTAGACTTAACTATAATCAATCAATAGCATGTTCAGTAGAATTCAAATACAGCAACATCACCACCACCACCACCACCACCAAACATCAAGAAATAAGTGAGCCCCTTTCCTCAGCAGTAAATAGGTGATTAGAGAGGTCTGATTCAAAGACTTCTATCATAATCTTATCTACTTCTGAAGATAATGAAAAATGTATCAAAACAATTTCAATCTTGTTTCTAATTTAGAATTTCTTCTTTTCCAACAATTTCTTCTTATAACTATTAAAACAACATACTTAACAGGACCAGACTGGAGTCAGAAAGATATGGGTCCAAGATCTGACTCTGACTTATATTACCTATGTCACCACAGGCAAGTTCATCTCTGGCTCCCAGGTGACTCAAAGATTATAAATTGCAGATGAGCGGCTGATCTGCTTCAGTAGAAATAGCTTCCAGGTGTTCCCTCAATGAAATCAAAGATCCAGTCTCTTCAATAAATGTATGCCAGTAGGATGATCCTAGGGACTGAACTTAGTAAAGGAACAGAATAAAACCTACCAACCTTATCTTTCATTGACTTTAAAAACAAAAGTCAGCAGGAACATGTGAGAGAAGGGGAGGCTAATAACTTCTTGAAATCAGATTGCAAAACCTCACTTAGATCTATCTGTAAACAACCACTCCTTGAAAACACCCTGAAATGAAAGTATTTCAACATCTGGGCCTTCTAAACCCTTGAAGTAAGGATCTGCAACAAAACAGAAATGTCTAACAAATAACTCAAAGAATGGACCCTCCAAAGCTTTACACCCCAAGTTCTGTTGCACAGTCCACCTAAAGAATTTGCCCTCTACGTCACCCTCTACTGAGGCGAAAGGACATCCCACACCAGAAGGGTTCAAGCCCTACTGAACAAAGTAAAAATCTCACCCGTGTCATTTTAAAAAAGTCTAAAGATGGGCGATTCCACCGCACGTCTTCCTCTCGTCTGCGCTTTAGCCGGCTTTTCTTTTCATTCAGTACACAAGGCTGTGAGCGGCATCTCAACAAGCCCTGGCGCCGGCTAAGCTCTGGTGTGGACGTGGGAGTGCTATTAGCTGAAGGCAAGAGGTTCCCCGCCTCGGGAATGTGCTCCTGGGAGAGAGAGAGGCGACGCCTGGGGTTAAAATCACAAGGTCCAGCAGAATTCCAGCGGATGCTAGAACTGGTACTGCCCTCGCTACTGTCCACGAAGCCACTGCTGGCTGAAGAGGGCCTGGGCACTGGAGACGTGTGGAAGCTGGTGACGGGGAACACGTTCTGGAGTGACAGCACACTCTGGGGCAGGCTGATGCTGGTGCTTCTCTGCAGGGTGGCGCTGCCGCCGCTGTTGCAGCGCTGCAAGGTGGCACTGCCGCCGCTGTTGCATCGTCTTTTGGAGACAGGAGTCCAGACTTTGGAATTGCCAGGTTTCCATGGCGACCGGCAGCGAGCCAGCTCATCGGGCTCCGACAGGGATCGACAGTGTCGCTTAGGAGGTGGGGCCAGAGGCTGCCCAGAGTTTTCATTCAGGTTGAGTTCACTGATCCATCCTGACACCATCGATGGGCTGGGGGATTCTTTCTGCCATTGGAGACACATGTTTGCTGAACTAAATGAGCATGATGGGAAAGGGAAAGCTGAAACCTTGGTCACTTCGGTTCGGATTGGGCATCCTCCATTCAACACTTTCCAAGGATTTTCTTCTACTGAAGGAAACAGGGAAGGACAGAGATCAGCAAGGAAGAGGGACAAGGGGAAAAGCCAATTAACAGGAGACAAGTGCAAAGATGCCACTGCAAAATGAATTCAACAACAGAGCAATACAAGGCCGGGCCTTTGAGTAATAAAACTAAAAGGTAAAAAATTAACATCAACCCAGCTGATCCTGCCCACTACCAAGAAAGATACTATGTATATTTACATAGCCATAAGCGGAATTTGATATTTCAGTATTTCAGAAAAGGTATTTAGCCGACCTATACTTAATTATAATCTTTCAGAAAGTGGCAAGCTTCTTAGTAGCTGTAATGATAAAGACAGCATTTTTATTCCTAAAAATACTAACACCTACAATGTTCCAAAATAAGCTATTTCTTGTCTATTTAGGTCTATCTTCTAGGACTTAATTAATCTGTTTTTAATACCTCCATGAAATGAAACCAATCTTATTTTCAGTTATCTGCAACAGAGACCTATTAGTTTTTATTGACTAATCTACTTCAAAAACAATTTTTACTTAAGTTGCATGAGATGTTAGATATCAAGAGTCACAGATTATCATAGATTTAGAGCTCTATAGAACTTCTAACGTCATCACTTAGTTATTTTACAGTGGAGGAGACTGAGGCCTAGCAAGTTAAATGGCCTGCCCAATGACACACAGGCAATTCTCAAGAGCTGAGATTAAGCCTCATACATTGTCTCCAATCCCAAGGGTCCTTCCCTACAGCTAACTATATGGGACTTCATCCAGATGCCTAAGGTGACTGACCACCATAGGATATACAAAAGAAGAACTACCTCTAGGTAGGTCTGCTCTCATTAGGTCTATCATCATTTACAAAGACATGAAGGACAATTTGTATTTTCTCATTAAGCTAACAATTATCTTATACAAACTAAGATATTTAAAACATTCTTTTGTTCAATTTTACTAAGATTTTTCTGCGTTATTCTGTTTATTACTCTGCTTACAAGTCAAATATTCTTTTTATTAGCCTGGAAAAGTATTTATACTTAATAACATGTTATATTATAGCAGGTAACAATATTCTTTCTCACTCTTAAAGTTAAAACTTTAATACAAATGACTGAATCTCCCTTCTGAAAGTGTTATACCACAAAATGCAAACAAAGTAAAAAATAATTCTATCCTTTTTAGTAGTTTTTAGTTGTTTAAACAAAATTTTTACTTATTAGTTCTAGTATTTCTCATAACTACCAGACAAAGCTTTAAGAACTTTAGAAGTATCACCAGTTTGGAGGCAAGGGCTCCAAAGCTATTGGTCAAATCTCAGACTCCTATATCAAGTTGCTTTCTCCAACTATATTTAGCATAATCTACAACTGTTCTTAAATGTAGTATAATGATGGGTAAAAATAAGTGATAAAAAGAGAAAGAAAACCCCTTGTGTTTAACAATTTTTAAAGTTTGGGTGCAAAACTGACAACTTAAAACCAAGTAGATACATCTCATCCTCTAAATTAAGCAAAATTCAGTAACTTAGACACTGAGAAATTCTCAGATTATCTAAGATTTATAACAAGCAAAACATTGACTTCATTCTCTGTGTATAAGGTGACGCAAATAGGCTCCTTCTCCTGGAGCTACACATGATATCATGTGCCTGACATCAAGGTACAAAACTAATCAAGTATTTCAACTCTCTCCAGCTAATATTCATAGCAACAGTTTCAACAGTAGGATTTCTATTCCTTTGGTTTAAAAATAAATCAAAACATATCTTTCCCAAATATTTCCTTCATTTTTAGCTCCTTTTAAATCAGATTTTAAAGTGTTAAAAAGGTACCCTCTTGCCACATGAACATGGTCATGGCACCCAAAGATGCAAGTAGTCATGCTTGTCATTTTCCTAACAACTACCACAAGAGAAAGTCTCAAAAGGGGATGGGCACATGAAGAGGGCATTTAGACATACCGAATGATATTGAACAAAAACATTTTATAAGAGCTTTTACTATGCAAAGCAGATCACAAGAAGCAAACTAATAAGCAGTGATTCGTGGCATTGTCCCAAGGCCAGCTCAAACCAGCAGGCTGTACAGCAGCAGGTCCCAGCCCCCATTTCACCTGATTTGCAACAGAAAGGCTGCAGAGCGCCCCAATTACCTCAGTGTCTCTGCAGCCAGGGCTTTTAGAAGAACTTACCATTGATTTCGAAAGGAAACAAGCTGCCACTTTTGTTCAGCTCCTCAGATGAGTACTGAAATTAATCAGAGAAAGAGGTTTCAACACCGCACAACTCTACATGGTGTGAAAGAAAACGCGCACAAACTCTGTGTCAGAGAGTGGGCAAACGTCTAAGAGCTCCTTTATACTTCTTACCAAACTGTTTTGCTTCAAAACTTTAAAGGAAAACTCAGACTCACTCCTGACTGTCTTATTTGGGTACCTGGTCTCTTTTAGCAAAGCCAAAAACAAGCCATCTGGCTGCCTGGCGCTCGATGGCGGAGGAGTCGGCCTGATGCTGGTTCTCTGAAATCTGCTCCTCTCCTCTCCTTCCCCGACACCAGGGCCACTCTTGGGTTTCTTCTGGCCTGTGCGCATGGGCGTGAGGGGCAGCTGAGACAGCTTTGCCCCTTACCTCCAAAGGTATCCAAAAGGGGAAACCTGCTGGGAGATGGGGCCTGGGGGTGGGGACAAGGTGGGCACAGATTCACAATAAGGCTTCAGAAGAAACTCAAAGCTCCAAAGGAACAGCATAAGGCTAGGTTGGGGGAAGGGAGCAGTTCAAATCTGAAATTACACCTGGGTAGAACTCCAGGTAAGGAAATTCTCTCCCGTGACATCCATTTGCAAGTGCTCTGTCTGAGGGAGTGGAGACCTGGGGCACGCAACCAGGATGGGGTTAAGGGCAGCAATAGCAGAGAGAAAAGAATACTCTATCTGAAATACAAACCTGGCAGTTCAAGCCCAGGCTCTGCCGGGCTGACCTGAGCATCTCAGAGTGCCTCACCCCACTTGTCTGGCCTGCTTCCTCCTCAGTAAAATGAGGGGTGTGGACCTGCTGAGATCCTTCAGTCCTTCCAGCTCTCAGTTTGTACCTCACTCTGCCTTACAAATCTGACCCTGGAGTTGACTGAGATTTAGAAATAAAATCTCAATTTTGAAAAATTTTGACCCTTCAAATTCAAACTCTTGTTTTAAAAAAATTAAAATGGTTAAGTTATTAAAATGATCAAGTATAATTGTTGCCTTAGAGATATCCAAGTGCCTCATCTTCCAAGAAGCCTCCTAAAGACCTCAGATATGCTGTTTTCAAATGCACCTCAATACCAAATTATATTATCTTTATCTATGTGTAAATTTATTTCATCTCCCCTAACTAAACTATAGCCTTTTTTTTTTTATTTAAAGCTTTTTATTTGTATGACATGTATATGGGTAGTTTCCCAACATTGATCTTTACAAAGCTTTCCATTACAAATTTTACCCCCAGTCCCCTCCCCTCCCCTAGATGGCAGGAAGTCCACTACATATTAATAATGTTGAAATGCTTGAGAAGTTATGCAAGAAAAATCCTATCTACAAGAAAAAAAAAAAGAATCAGAGAAAGGCAACACAATGCAAGCAAATGTCAATAGAGATCATGAAAATGTTACGTTGTGGTCCATATTTCATATCCTTCTCTCTGGGTGAATCCCTCTCTCTGGGTGTATCCCTCTCTCTGGGTGTATAGCCTTCTTAATTAAGGGAAGGAAAACACTATTTATCTGAGTATTTTTCTTAGGCACATCACAAACACTTAATGTTGTTCAGCATCTAGCATAGTCGTACTCATAAAGTTTATATATACATATATAAAAATTTCAAGTAACTTTACATTGAGTTAACTTATTTCAATTCATCAGAAGTATAAATTCAATGACAGTATCAGAAGATAAGACTACCAGGAAGGATCAGATCATATCATGAGGGTCAGGAACTGGAGATATTTGGCCTGGAAAAGAGAAGGCTTTGGGAGTCACGTAATAGCTAGTTCTAGACACTTAGCAGATAAATAGATTTTGTGATTGTAGCTTTATGTGTACCTCTGTGAGGTACAAATGCTATTTATAAGAACTGTATTAAAAAAGGAATTTTAACACAAATTTTTCACACCACCATTTTGAACTATTCCCCTACAATGCCTCCATGACTTCATATTCAATCCTTCCTATAAGTTTGTGTCTGGAAAAAAAGAGAGGCTTGTATGTTCTTCAAGACAGAAAAAAAGGTTTGATTATTTTAACATGCCTCTTGCTTTACAAGCTTTTTTTTGGATCCTGGGTTTTGTTTTGTGTACGTGTGTTTTATTATTATTAAACCCAAAAAGAAGATAGTATTGTTCCAAGACTTCCTTTCTAGATACAGGTTCAGTTTTTAAGTAAACATCCTTGAGCAATGAAAAATTTATACTGTTTGTAAATCCGAAGTTCTGCAGATGTTTAAGACCTTGAACCTTGAAAGTTATAACAAAAATGCTTAATATACTATTGTAAGAAATACTTAAAGAAAATTAAGACTACCTTTTCCTAGACAAAACTTGCTAGAAACGCTTTCAAATATTTTTCAAGTTAATGCGCCACTAGAGATGTTTTATTTCCTTACCTGGATAAAGAAAAAGAGCAAAAAGCTACTAATAAACAGCTAAAAGATTTGAGAATCTAAGACTCTGAATGAGGAGTCAGACCATAATCACTGATGAGAGATAGTGATATGAACAAGTTAATTTAGTAAAGGTTTCATTAAAATTAAACTTCATAATTTTGTCTAGTCATTGGTTTATATACCTTAACATTAATACAGCTCTTATGTGGAAAAGACACTTCACATGTACCTTTAAAGGAAAATATTTCACTAATTCCTGTCACTTATTAAGAATGAAGAAAAAGAAAAATATTCTGTGGTAAAACAGAAATCTGGCCATTTAAACTTGGCTACATTAGGTAAAAACAGGTTGGGCTACTTATAGTAAAATCTTTCCAAATCTATTCCAAAATCCCTACTCAGACACTAGGGCCCATAAGCAAGTCATTTCACTTTCTCAATCCTCCATTTTCTCCTTAGCAAAGTGAGGATAGCAAACACTCTTATGATACACCTCAACAGATTGCTCTTTGTCAGCTTCCCATTATTATTCAAAATCAATTTCCTGAAGTTTTAAGGTTTCCTAAGAATGAATGGAGAGGGAGCCTGAATTTAATTTTGAATAAGATTAATGCATTTAAGATTCTCATTTCACTAAATACCAAAAGTTACTAACATACTATGTTATGATCTGAAACCACAAGGAAAAATTCTTTTCCCTTTATGTTAGGATAATTACAGACCCCTACCTACTTTAGGCCTTAATAAGCACTCAAAAGGTCGGAGAGACCAAGGGACATGTGGGGTGACACCTAAGACAACTTCTATGGCCCTAAGCCCCTGATGACCTGTGAGAACAATGCCCTCAACTCAGCATGAAAGCCACCAGCTACTCCTCCTTATACCCACCCTGGGAGGGGGCTAATGCAAAGACTGGCTCTACTGGCCCGTTGCCACAGCTAGTGTCACAGTCAGGATTTGACTCCGGGCAACCTCACCCCACAGCAAGCCTTTTTCTCCTACATAAGTCACCTGCCACTAAAAACAACAAAAACTTTTCTCAAGATGATATACAGCTTCAAACGCTACCCCTTCCATGATGAATGAGGCATATTTTCACTGAAATTGATATCTAACCAAACAGATTAATAATAAAACATTTAAAAGGCAAACATGTACATGACAGAAACACCCTACGATCTTAAATATTCCTAAATGCACTGTTGCTACCATTAATCTTTATAGTCTTTTGGGCAAATCTTCAACACTCTCCAATGTATAATAAATATTAAACATTTACTATTCACTTCTTTGATCATCAACCTTTGAAACCACAAACCAGACATAGAAAAGCATAGCCAAAGGAAATAGCCAAGAATAACCCTAATGTCATTTGAAGGCAATATGGTTAAGAAACTGGCCTAACATTTCTAACTCTCATTATTTTGGATTTCTAGCTACCACTTTGGGGGGAAAAAAAGCCAGTTTGTTATCTAACTCACAGAAGTCTTTGGATCTTGATTTATTCTATCAAATATTTAAAAGCAATTAGTCCACAACACTTGCTCTCAGAACCCCTGGAAAGAGTTCTAGCATCTCAGAGCACATCATTTCTGTAATTTAAAAACAAAAGTACATACGGGATTAAAGGAATGGCATAAACTATAATTCCAAATAAGTCAAATTATGTTGATATAAAATATGTCTAGCTACATTAGTTCTCTAAAATTCACATATAAATATGAATATCAAAAAAGGAGGAGAAACAGGAGAGGAGGATGATGAGCTCTCAGAAATCCCATCTCAAAAGGATAACAAATCTCTTTATAAATGAAGTAGGAATATTTGAGAATACTGTTATAATAGATGGACACTCTCATGACCTTGCACCATTCTAACATTACTAAGAATAGCACGGAAGGCAGAATGAATGAGTTATGATTTGCACTAAGAGTTTACATCCCACCTCCATGAAATTACCAATCCCTTAGAGTCTGGACAAACAAAACCCACAGGAGCTTCTTGGCAAAAAAAACCTGTTACAAACACCTTTGCACTGGCTTTCCCAAAAGCAATCATTACATCATCATTCATCATGGCATTCACATAGCTCTGTACTCTACAACAATAGCAAATCACATTTCTATGAGCCTTTAAGATTTACAAAATGCTTTCCTCACACAACTCTTTCAGAGTCTAGTACTTTTGAAACTCAAGAGAAATAAATGTAAAGTCTTGCATTTGGGTACAAACAAATCAAATCTGGAGACCTGATTAGACAACAGTTGTGAAAAAGATCTGGAGGTCTGAGTAGATAGCAATATCAAAATTAGTCAAGCAGTGATTTGGCAGTCAAAAAAATTAAGAGGACTCTTGGGTCCAGCTTCCAGAAATAGGGAGCTGCACTTCACTGCAGTTTGATTACAGACTGTGAGTACTGTGTTTACTTCTGGGCATCACAATTTAAGAACGATGATAAACTGGACAGTATACAAAGGAGGATAACCCAAATGATCAAGGATTTTGTCAAAGGAGGATCTATCGAAGGAAAAGGTCAAATTTAGCCAAAAAGAGACAACTCAATTCAACCTTGATGTGAGGAGAAACTTCTGGACAAAGAAAGCTGCTGCTAGGGGTGATGGGATCCTTCTCCTCAGCTCTGCAACCACTTATTTTTGAGAGGAGTTACTATGAGGCTTTCTTTCCTACGTGGGTAGGTTGGGCAAGATGGCCTCTGTAGAGGACCACCCTTTCTCCAACTCTCAAATTATGAGATTGCCTGAAGCACTACCTCCATTTTTACAGATCAGGAAATTAGGCCTTAAGTGAAATGACTTGTCTGAGTTCACACAACTGAGAAGCAGCATCAAAACTGGGACAATCCCAAGTACTCTTGATAAATTATGCAACTTTCATTAAATGAGATGAGCACACACATATAGCTCATTCAGATTTTTAAATTCTCCACGGAGAATTGAAGTTAAGTGATTCAGCAAGTATGAAACAAGTTAATTCTGAATCAGGAAAAAGTTACATTCCATTATCATTGAACTGGAACAAAAAAGTTCATTTTCTTGACTTCTTTGAGGTATAAGAGTTCAAGTCTTAACAAGTCCTACAGAAATTGTCCTGCACTAGTCAAAATTAAATTATACAAACACATTTATATCCCTAAGGGCTGGGCCAATTCAATGACTCTTTCTACTTGTGGGTTTTACAATGAAGTAGAAAAGAATGAGCCAAAAGGGACCAATCAAAAACCTAAGCTTTAGTTTTAAGATACATCAATTTCTTTTCTTTTGGAGGGTGAGGCAATTGGGGTTAAGTGACTTGCTCAGGGTCTCACAGCTACGGAAGTGTTAAGTGTCTAAGGATGGATTTGAACTCAGGACCTCCTGACTTCAGGGCCATTGCTCTATCTACTGTGCCATGTAGGAGCCCCTAAATATATCCATTTACAAGCATTTATTGAGTGCCTGTGTGCTAAGCACAGTGCTGCTGAGGACCCAAAGCAAATGATTCCTGTTCTCAAAAAGTTTATGTTCTCTGAAGAGAGGCAATGGGACACGTATGGACACACACAAAAGTGGCTACATATTAAATAAATTAAAAGTATTTTGGGGAGAGTCACAGGTTGGGATGGAGGGATGATGGAGAAAGCCTCACACAAGAGGTGGGACTTGATCTGAGTCTGTAAGGAGATGAAGGACAGTGGGGAGTGGAAGTGAGGAGAAAGGGCATCCCAACCATGGGGCCCAGCCTACAAAAGTATGACGAATATCAAGAAAGCCAAATGAACTAGAACAGGGTTTCTTACCTTAGCCCGTGAAATTTTTTTTTTAATGTTTTGATAATTATTTCAATGCAAACAGTTTCCATTTAATCTTGTCTATTTTCTACGATGCACTTAAGAATACTTGTCAAGAGGTGCCTGGTTTTCCCACATGACCCAAGGGGCCCACTACACAGACAAGGTGAAGGAGCCTGAAGCTGGACAAAGAAAAAGAAAAAACAAACACACAGTAAATCTGAAAAGTCAGCCTGGGCCCAGGCCGTCAAAAGCTATAAAGGCCAAACAGGAGTTTCTATGTGACCTCAGAAATAGTATGAAGATACCAGAGTCACTGAGCAAGAGATCCCCAGAATTAAGATGATGGAAAACATGAGCAATGAAAGAAAAAAAGATAGCAATAAAAACTCATTTTCTAAAAAAAAAAGCTCGCTGATTAATTTCAGAGGGAACAGCTTCAATAGAGCAATGAACACAGCCAATCCAACCAAGTCTCTAAAGCTAAAGACTCAAACTATCATAGTGATTTCAGCTACATGAAACATCCCATGGAGCCTGAGCTTCCCTGTAGCACACACATGCACATGCACACACTCTGAACTCCAATGTTTTTACATACAAAACTCCTTACAAAGATATTTTTACTTCTCTTTCTACCTCAGGATCTTCATTTTGCCTCTCAAAACTGCACAGAAGTCAACCATTCCCTATGAACAACTCCCTATGTTGTGGAGTAGAAAGAGTCCTCTGTGAAAATCGAAAAGCCTGGTTTGAGTTCTACATATATTACTTTCCTGGCGACATCTTGAATTATACCCAGCTAACAGCCAGAATTATAGATCTGAGAAAGACCTGTGCAGGTCAGATCAGTCATCTTTCAAAAGAGCCCAAACCACATCAATTCTATCTGGAAGACTCTGGGATTCTCTAGAAATGGAAGATATAGGAGAGGATATCAATATTGACTATTTATGGGCTACTCTGTAATTCTGGTGTTTTCTAAATTTAGTTATAGGCTCCTTTGAGTCTATTGTACTTTTGTACAATATTGTATGTTAATGTTATCTGTGAAATGAAATAAATGTCTTCCTAAAAACATTCTCATCCCTACCCCCAAGCTGCCTATTTATGTTGCTTCCATTTCCTCATCTCTTACACATTTGTGAACATTCCCAACCTAAGTTTCTGGTCCAAGCTATCTCCTTACCTGATACTTTCTTTTGGTGACCTCATCCAGCACTAATGAGTCCAATTATCATTTCTTCAGCCCTCCTCTCTTTCCCAAGTTTCAGTCTCTCATCATCAAAAGCCTATTTGACACTTCAAAGCACAGATTCTCTAGTTATCTCTAACTCAGCATTTCCAAAACAGTCCTCATTCTCTTTTCCCACAAACCCACCACTCTTCAAAGCCTCCCTTTTTCTGCTATAGGTATAATACCCACCTCCAAGTCACCCAGGTTCACAATTTCAGAACCATTCTTGATCTGTACTCATCTACTAATCTTAACATCTCTACTTCCACATCATGTCTACCTAAATAAATCCCCTTCCTAGATTCAGTTATTAGCTCAGGCCTCAGCAACTCTTGCTTGGACTATTGTAGAAATCTCTGGTCTCCCCCCACTCCAATCTTTTCCTTCAGATTCAGTTCCTAATATTCCATCTCCCATTTCTATGCTTTCCCTCCCCAGCAGGCACTTCCCCTCGAGATCTCTGTGAGGCTGCTTAGGATGACTAACTCTCTCAGTATGATTTGGGCGGGTGGGGTATCCATCTCCTCCCCCACCCCCGTGTAGAACATAAGCTCCTCAAAGGCAGAACTATTTGTGTCTCTCTAGTCCTAGGCCTTGCACACAACTGGCACAGGCTCTGTTTGTTAAACTGATTTTAGCAGCTTGAGAGCAGACTCTCTTCCTGCTCAGTACCTGTCACATTAAGTTTGTTGAAGTGATTTAATTTTTAATACCTCATCCATTAAAAAAAAAAAATCCAATGTTTATTATACCAGCTGTTGTTCATTAGTAATGGCTACAACTGAGACACTATCAAACTGTCAGAACATATCAACTTGGTCTAAATGGAGAACCTTCGTGAACAAACTCAATTCTTACACTCTTTCACATCTTACCTACCAATACCTACCTCATAGGAGCCCATTTTATGCAGGTCCCAAAGCATGATGATCACTAACCAGACAAAACTCAATTATGACAAATGAAAGAGAGGCAAGAATAAATTCTGAGACAAGCACTGATGTTTGTCCGATTAAGGCCAGTGGATATGTCCATCCTAGCAGACCCAGGTCTTGTGGTGTCAGTTCAAGATCCCACAACGAGCTCATTGAAGAACAATAACAGGGTCAGCAAAGCCAGTTGTCAGCTGGGCTACTTTGGTAGCTTTAAGCTAAACAAAGTATTCACACCCTTTAAATACCCTCCACAGAAGGAGTCAAAAATCATATAGCCACCATTTCCCAATTTTAAAAAAGGGCTAATGGCAGGTCTAGTCTTTATTGTACAACTACATGCATTTCCTATTTGTTAGTAAAGTATATACAGGATGAAGTTAGTGGAGGGGCAGAAGGAAGGTCAGTTTTGTTTTTTTCATTTTTTTTTTCCACTCATGCCTTTTAATGGAACATAAGACTCAGAAGTCCCAACAAGCCTGGCTTAACAATAAAAAAATTCTGCTAACTCTAACAGTGTACTTAAACTGCTGTAATCTCTCGTTTCATAGCTTACACAAAGGTCTTCTGGCTCCAAACACTGTTTGGCTTTTTGAAAGAGCATCCAGAGACACAGATCCTCCTTCTCCTCCTCTTCAACTCTACATATCAAGCATAGCTCCAAATTATTTCTGAATCATAGTAAGCACGGATTCAAACAATAGTATAACTGTGTTTGGTCATAAAAGGCAAGGGGCCACGTATGTGGAATGACAGAGTAATAAGAATGGATTTTTTTCAAGTATACTAGAATTTCTTCTCTATGCCAATGAACAGTGACCTTCAATGTGCTGCCCACGGCCCACCCCTTGGGAGGCTGCCATTGCTCCAACATATTTTTGGAGCTCTTTGCTTGGAACAGCTTTTCAGAGCCAGTTTACAAGCCACCCAGAAAGTCTGTAATATTATTTTACAGTTACAACTTGTATTTTAGGAAACAGTGTTGAATGGGACATATCACAAGACCTAGGTTTTATTTTGAGCCTCATGATGAGCCACAATGCTTGATAATTCTCACTATTTCCATGTTTTAATTTATAAAAAATGGCCCAGCTGCTCCTCACCTCTACCTATCTCACAAGAATTGTAAAACACATTATGGCACAAAATGTTTCAACTTAAACTTGTGAAGCTTAATATATTTATATGGATCAGTTTAACTATCAGAATATTTTTAGTATAAAACTCAAGGCATCACAAAATCATTTCATTTTAGACCTGAGAGGGAGCTTACATACAATCTAGCTCAACCCTTTCGTTTTACAGAGAAGCAAACTCTGCCAAAACATTACTAAAGTCAAATACATAGCTAATTAACAGGAAAACCAGAACTAGAAGAGGAATCTGAATTCCCAAACCAGCAGTCCTTCTACTAAGCTCTGTCAGTTAATTCATTCTTCTTAATAACGTACTAGTTGCCTCAAATTTACAGAGCAATTCTGTTGTCCTCCTCCTATCAATGAGAACAAAGGTGAATTGAGTCTGACTTTCTCAGCATCACATCGCTAACAAATGTCAGTAGCAGATCTTAAAGTCAGGTTTCCTGACACCAAATCAAGAGTTCATTCCACTGAGTGGACTACACAGCTTTGTACTCAGAGAAGAATACTGAGCTCTCTCCAGACAAGAGTTGAACAGTCTAGATGAGCAGTGTACAATATTAACCACTACTTTATGGCTGAGGGTCAGCGTTTTCTTTTGGGTCAGAAGACACCATCCTAGAGAAGCATCAGAAGTCACCAGGCAGAAGGTCTTTGATCCAGAACTGGAAGGGACCTCAGAAGTTAAGTGAGTGTCCAACCAGAGACCTTCTAATCTCTATTCAAAGAGTGCACTCCCACCTCAGTGCACTAGACACTACCTCCCAAAATGACAGCTTGTTCTATTTTGGACATTTTTCACTGGTAGGATGTCAAATTTCTAAAAATGTTGAAGATGGTGTAAAAACCACTACACAAAGCCATCTTCCCATCCCCACTAGACCTCTAAACTGAGGTAAGCTCCTGCAGAGCAGGGACCTAAGCCTTGGTCTCCCACCTGTGTCCTACAGCTATTGGCACAGAGCAAGCACTTAATGAATGCTCCTTCCCCCAGAATCAGTCTGCAGTGTAGAGGGGAAAGTACACAGTGCCCATACTTAATAAAGGGAGACAGTTTCTTAGATGAATAAATAACAAGCAGCAGAACCCAGACTTCAGATAAAAACAAAATCTACCAAAAAGGTATGGGATGTTATATAATATCACCACAACAATTTCAATCTAGATGCTGCTGTCCCAAATATCAATCAATCAATTAATAAGCATTCATTAAGTACCTACTAGGCACTGATTTAAGTTCTAGGGAGACAAAGAAAAGACAAAGACAAACTCTGCTCTCAAAGAACTCACAACCTAATTGGCTACATAAAAACAAACACATAGCATAAATTGGAGATAATCAAATGGGGGAAAGCATGAGCATTTAGATAAATAATTGCCAGAAATCATAGCAATAGAGATTATGTAGTAGATACTTACCAGGTTAATATTGTATGTTTTACAGGTGAGATCATCTAAGCTCTGGTTCTGTAGCTTTTCTGTTATTAATGTTACCATGGTAGGGGTCCCTTTTCCACTGCTCACGCTGACAAGCATCAGTGCTCCTCCGTGTCCCACTTCACAAATCTTGGGCCATCACTGGATCTACGCTAGTCAATCTCAAGACTTACACTTCCATTTTACAGATGAAGAGTTTACTTTGAAGATACTCTCAAGGGTTCATGCCTACTTTTCTGTAAAGAGAAATTACCATATGTAACTACATATAGCTATTACATACACAGCATCATATTGACAAAAACTTTTAAATCATCATTTTTTTATTTGTTTAACTTAAAACATCCAATGATGAGACAGTATCCTCTAATTTTTTTTCAATGAGGAAATTAAGACATCAGTTTAAAAAGCTTAAATTGACAATTTAACGTAAAAATGGCAAAATGACTAAAATTAATTATTCAACCTTCTAAACTACATAACCTCATTCCTTATGTGTCAAGATTTATACCAATTTTATGCTCCTTTACTATTTAAGGTTCTCAGATTCTAAATCAGTGATAGATATGACCCCTAAAAATATATTGATTCCTCTTCCTTCCAAGAAAGGCTACTCTTAAAAGTCACCAAATCAGCAACTATCTTCTTCTGAAAGATCCAAGGACAAAGATATTCCATAAGCTCCCTTCTTTTCTTTTTTTCAAAGCCATCTTTACTCATGATGTTAGAAGGTAAAGTACCACTTTAACCTTCCTGTGTAAACAAAGAGGTAGCAGTGTTTGCTGGATCTCATCTCTTAAAAAGCTAGTGAAGGATGTGGAATTCCTTTCTAGTAGAGATCAAGACATTAGCATATAGGTGAGCATGCTTCCATTTTCCAATTCTCTTCAATAGTGGAAATGTAAACCACGATGTTTAAAAAAAAAAAAAAGTGAACAAAAAAATTTTTTAAAGAGAAATGTGCTTCATTCATACCTGCTACCTCAGTTTCAATTAATGAAGAATTGTTAAGAAATATTGTTAAGAAAATGCTGAATAACGAAGCCAAAACAAATTCTAGTTTAATAACTCTTGGTTATATTTCCAGCCAGAGTATTTAAACTAAAGCTTTAAAGCTCTAAGCGCTATCTTGTATCTTTCTCACTACCCTATGCTTAACCCCTACCAAAACTTCATATTATATATGCTGCCATTTCATACAACATTCTATTTGAGTGGTACCTGAAAACTCATCTGATCTAATGTTCCACCCAACATAGATATCTAAACTTCATTCCTATCATCTAACTTCTGTCACCCCAGCAAGTTAACCTTTAAGTTAGGAATTACAGGCAAAACCACGTTTTCAAATTAGGTTGCTTTACAATGCTAACACCAATAAGCATCAATTTTGTCATCACTTATTTAATCTATGTGACTATAATGTATACATCCATCCAAGTGCACAGAGAGAATAAGAAAGTCAAAATTTTGTACAAGTGGGTAACAGAGTCTGTTCCTATAGGCAAACATACTCAAGAAGACTCAAAAGGAAGAAGAGATGTCTATGTAATGGAATCAAGATAGTAAAATCCTTATTTTACAGCTTTCTGCTTAATGATAATTTTCTAGGTGGTTTTTGAGAGGTATTTTTGGAATCAGGATAAAAGAGGCTCTGCAATTGAATACTCCCCAATACTGGCAAGGTCAAAAGGTTGTTGTTGAAGGACTCCTGGACTGAGTATTAGACTGAAAGAGTTGTACATAGAAAACAAATTAGTTAGCTTGAGATATAAGAAATAAGCCCTAAAAATGCAAATTACTTATTAGTAATTACTAGTAAGCAATGGCTTATTATGTTTGTAAACAGGTCTATTGTACATATTTGCCCAATTTCTTCTTTTTATTTTATTAACTCTAATTTCAAGTTTGTGTTTTGATGAGCTTTAATATATTTTCAGCAACTATGAGAAGCTAATTTAAAAATCACCTAAAATCTTTAAATCATTACAATTAACACAGATTACATTCACAAGATATGCTCCTAGTTTCCTTAATTTTGAATTTTAGACAATTTTCAAAGCATCTACCAAATTTAAATTAAAATTAGAATTTAAGTTACTCAAAATACACAAGTAAGGTTACTTTATTTATACCTCCAACTCTTCCCCTAAATTGTTAAATACAAATTTAGAATAAACTTCCAAAAATGTACGGATTCCTGAAAACTCTAGTGACCTATCTATATCTGCTTCTGCCTTAAAGACTGTCCTATTCAAAAGCAAAGGAAGCAAAGGTGTGAGGGGGAGATAGGGAGAGACTGGCAGGGTGAGCAAGATTTTTTTTTTTTTTGTACTGCTATATAAATGCAAGCAATTTAAAAAAAAAAAATAGTATCAATTCAATCAGAAGCACTGAGTTATCATGGCTAAAGGTCCTGTCTTAGAATCAATCCAAAAGACCTGAATATACTTCCTCTATATGATATAGACTTGTTTCATGGTAATGGAGAACCACATAATCTCAGTGGCCCCAAACAATTCTAAGACCAAGTCCTGGACAAGTTATTTGCTCTGAAGGGAGTTCATGTCCTGGCAACTCCCCACCTTAACGTTATCATAGATCCTAACAAAATGAGAGACGAATTAAAAAAAAAAAAAAAAAAAAAACTATTGTAAATAGTAGCTGATTCTATACTTCCCTTTGCAATACTTGAGAGCTGCAGGGAAGAAAACTAATGAACAGACTGGACCAAAGAACAAAAAACTTTTTTCTGCTCTTCTCACCAAGTACATGCTTGGAAGCAGTGATCATAAGCAGCAATTCTTCAATTTTGATTTGCCTTGCAATCAAAAGAAAGCAGAGGAAGAAATAGATGATGAAACAAATAGACTTCCCCACTAATATAGGTACAGAATGTTGTAGCCATCATCAGAAACTGTAGTTTTATTGAAGTTTTGTCGATGTTGCTATTTTGTAACAAGGGAAGGCAGATCTGTAAATAACTCCAGGGTAAAATATTTTAAAGGGATTCCTAGGAGTTTCCCATGAGGGTAGGCTGCAAAGCCACTCTGAATTCCATCTCTCAGGAAGCCATAAGCATTTTGACCAAGTATTGGATCTGAATAAAAGATAGGACAGAAATCATAATCTGTTACAGGTTAAATGATGTATCAAGGCCCAAACAATTGAAGAAAAATTAGTAAGACAAACAAAACACCTGCTTTTCTATTCCTAACAAGATCATCCTCAGATTCAGTTCACCCCAAAACAAACAAACCAAAAACACTAATATTCATTTTTATTCTGAATTAAACCAATGGAAAAACTAGAAGACAAGCTTAGTCATGAAAAAAAAAAAACCTCCCTTCTCAGAAGCAATCTAGAAACTGTACTTATATCCACTAAAAATACCTCAACTCCCAAATATTGTATCTTAAAATTCAACCATCCTTAAACTGTCCCCAAAAGTATTCATGTGAAAGATTTCTTCCAGAAACAGATAAGAGCATTAATTTATATAAAAGAAGTTCCAGCACCTCAGATTTAACAGTAAGATTCCAATATCGCTTATCTTGCATTTCCATTTTCCTCTCCATTGTACTACTTCCATGTTCTCCTTAAGTCCTTTCTACCAGACTAGGCTCAGGCCAGGACTCCCAGACTTTTGACCTGAAGAGTTTTTGCTTATGTTTAACTTTCAAGGCCTGGCCCCTGGCAGTCTGGGGTATTTGAGGAATTGTGAAGACCTGAACAACTACTTTCAAAAAGAAAAAGAACTGAGCTATGGCAATGTGGCCATTTATCCATAATCTTGCCTACCAGCAAAAGGAGGGATGAAACTACAAATACAGAACAAATCAAGATTTTAAAAAGAAAGGATGTTTCTTCAATCTTGCCTCCATGCTCCCCTTCCCCCCTCCCCCAGCTTTCCAAGAACATGATCCTGTTTCAAAGTCATGTCACTCTCAGTTTCCCTAAATTGATCAGAAACCCCATTCAGTAACTCTCCTTACTGAGTTTGCCTAGCACAAAAAGCAGAATCAGAAGCTTTTACTAACTTAAGGAAACTTCTCAAAGTCCCATAGATTTCATAATCAGCATCTTTCTAAAGCAGTTATTAATTAAATATCAAAGTTTTTCTATGAAAGGACTACTGACAGGAGACCACCTGAAATGGGGGCACACCCAGCACAGAGGGTATTTAGGTCCAAAGAGGCAATCAACAAATCCTAATTCAATCAGGCCATCATTTATAACTTATCATTCGACAATCCTCATTCACAAAAACCAACTATTCTATATAGCGTGCTACATATGAGCCTCTACCCTACTATGATTTAAAATCATTAACTACAAAAAAGTTTGTATTTTATATTGCTATTAGAATTTTTCACATCCAACTTAGTTGTTCCCTGTCAGAGAGCAATGAATATTTTAAGTTAAAAAAAAAAAGGAAAAGGAAAATAGAAGTCTCTAAGATTAAAAAAAAAGGCTAAGAAAAGCAAAATTGTTTTATTGAATGACTATATAAAACATGAATTAACAGAACTAAAAGTAACACATAACAACACAACTAAAGACATTTACACAACTCCTTTTTTTTCCCTAATTTAAAAAGGACCCCAAGATATATCTAAGTTCTCAAAGACACTCAAAATCTATCCTACTCAAGGAAAACAGTGCTTTGAAAGGAGCCATTTCCTTATTCCACCTCACAAGCCACTGTCCTACATAAAGGAGGCAATCAATAAGGAGATGTTTGACCTGGCAACAAGGCAGAGTCTGAACAAGCATTCAACATGGGTTTACATCCTGAATCCAACTCTTGCTAGGGATGCCCATGAGCCTAGGCAAACCATCTGACTTACATTCAGTTTCTAAATCAATGAGATGGGGGGGAAAAGGAAGTGATGAACAGCCTGCTACCAAATATATTATTTATTATACTAAGGCAAAGTCTTTCCTAGGATAGCCTTAATTTGGACCCTGGAAATTTTTCTCACTCCAGGCATGGAACAAACAAAATCATTCACAAAGAGAAAGCTGCTTGATGACAGGAAAGCCACAAATCTAATCATTTATAAATCCAAGTGACTTATTCATTCAAAAATGCTCACCTAATAGGCTAAGAAACTGGATTCAAACTGCCACTTACTATGTTTGTAACTATGGTTAAGTCATTTCTTCTCTTGGTCTCAGTTTCCTTTTCTGTAAGATGAGGATGTAGATTAGATGACCTACAAGATCAAGTCTGTGATCCTATGATCCATAAGGTATCCTTCTCTAGCAGAAACATACATATATCATATAATGTTTCTTAATATCTTATTCCAATTGCAATAATCTTAAGAAACAGGATAAATTACATGTATGAAGAGAAACGGGAGGAAGGGAAGAAGGGAATTGGCCTTTACTAAGCACCAATGATGCACCAGGCACTTGCCCAAGATCAAGCTACTAAGTATATGAGGTCAGATGTGAAATCCTGGCTCAGGGTACTCCCAACTGTGCCACCTCACTACCTAAGATCAATAAATGTTTATCAACTTCAGAAATTAAATCATCACTACATAATAAAAATAACTAACAGTTTAGACAGCACTTACTATTGTTGTTCAGTCTTTTCAGTTGTGTCCAACTCTTTATGACCCTATTTGGGGTCTTCTTAGTAAAGATAATGGATGGTTTATCATTTCTTTTTCCAATTAATTTTCCAAATGAGGAAACTGAGGGACACACATTAAGTGACTTGCCCAGGATCGCACAGCTATTCAGCGTCTGAGGCTGCATTTGAATTCAGGGCTTCTTGATTCCAAAAACAATCCTATCTACTGTACCACCCTTAAATATTGAACAACCCAGAAATTAAATTATTATTGGATAAAAATGATAACCTACTAACAAATACAATATGGACACAGTAAAACTCAATGCAACAAGAATATGACAAGTTTTTCCAGGCTGTTTCAGAAAAATTTCCTCTAGTTTCTCAGACTTAGTGGCAGGCTATTAAAACATGGAAATTCTGTGGAAAATACAAAGATCTGCTTTTTTTTTTTTTTTTTAATTCTCTAAGCAGAAAACATAATGTGAAACAAGTGAGGGCTTTCAAAGGATTTCAGGTACCTGAGCACCTATAAGCACAGGAGATTTTCCTTTGGATAAAGTACAAACCTGTGAGTGGCAGCATCACACAGGCAGACAAGAATGGCACAACAAATCTCAACATTTCCATATTACCTTGCAGCACTAATTGGTAACAGATGACAAGTGATACTCATTCTTCCAAAGCACAAAAAGTCTGCAGGAGGAATGTGACTTTCTGGAATTTGCAGCTATTGGAAATGGAGATTCAGCTGGAGGCTTAGAAGTCCAGGCCACTTCCGTCTGTCTACTTTCAGGGACTTTGTTCTTTCCTAACACTCACTTCAGTTACTTCATTCAACAATAAATAAAAACTTCCACCAAGCCCCATAAATTGAGATGTAAATTCATGCCCCCTAAGTATTCAGAGAAAAAGCAAAAATGTCACAATCATTGCCACTTGCTAATAAGTCCATCAAGATTAAGACCTCTTTTATGATACTAGTTTATTCTCCAGCACAAGCCCTAAAAACTGAATGGAAACAATCTTTTAAAAAATGAGGCTGTTTGGGGATGAGGAGAAAGAAAAGAAAAGAAAAACTTATCTCCCACTGCATGCACATTTAAAGGCTGTCTGCTCTACAGTGAGCACAATTTACTATAAAGACTGAATCTACACACTATCTCCAGAATAAGATGGTGGCTGTTGCTGAGTCATTTCAGTTGTGCCCAATTCTGTGACCCCATTTTGAGAGTTTTCTCAACAAAGATACTGAGGTGGTTTGCAGTTTCCCTCTGCAGCTTATTTTACAGATGAAGAACTGAGGCAAACAGTGTTCATTGGCTTGCCCAGGCTCACAAGGCCACTTAAATGTCTCAGGCCACATTTGAACTCAGGTCCTCCCATCTCCAGGAATGTTCTTGCCACTAAGTTATCAGGTTGGCCCATCTATGTTCTAATTCAAAATGTTCAAGTTGTCTTCTATGCAAATATTTGAAGACAGTGACATTTAAGTCTTACCATAGTTAAAGAAATAAACAAAATATCAGGGTTATCTCTCTCATACCAAAACAGTTACCTTTATATAAAACCTAGAAACAAAACAACTCCTCATAAACACAGAAGCTGAAGAGCCCTATAATCATTAACTCACCTACATTCATAGAGTTTTCAATCCAATTAGAGGATAACACAGTTAGCTCAAAAATACTGCCTAAGTGCCACTAGAGATATAACAAAGAACAGGACTTTTGTGCTCAACGGGATGCAGTGATCATGACCTGGGCTGATAGGGAAGGCTCCAGGAAGCCAGCAGGTGAGTGGACCATCAGGGACAGTCATAAGGTCTGCAGAGGTAAGGGCAGAGCACAGGCCCAGTGAGCAAAGGCAAAGAGAGCACATGAGCATTAGAGGCAGAAAAGGGCCACCTGCAGTGCATCCAGAGGTGAGTAACATAACAGAAGTCAGTAGGGCCTGAGTTGAGGTTTGACCTGACCTGACCTGACCTCTGGGCCATGCAGAGCAGCACTGTCAGGCTTACAAAAGAAGGGAGCAGAGGCTCACGTGAAAGGAAAGAAACAAAGAAGGGGCCAGAGCTGGAAGACCTGGGTTCTTGTCCCACTGAAGATGGCTGTGGGCAAGTGTGGGTATCCCAGTGGGTACCCATTTCCTCATCTATAAAATGAGGAGGGAAGCCAAATGAGATTATCTCCATGGTCCCTTCCAATTTAACTCAAGATTATTGCAATAATCTAATCCCATGATCTCCTAAGTGAGGTGGTCTGAGCGCTGACCCCAAGGAGATTGGGAACAATCATCAAGGGGAGGGAAGATGGGCCACCTTTCTCCAAGTCTGGCTCTTCTCCCACACAACCCCCACCTCTCCTTATCTTCCACTATTTGTCCCACTCTGTCCCTCTTGTGTAAATCCTGAAGCTCCCTGCTTCTGAACCAGGTACCAGCCATCAAGACAGAAAATCTCTCTCCCCAGCATATGACAATCATTTCCTGATGCTAAAATCAACTTGTGGCTAAAGTAGCAAGTGCCTCTCACAAAATGAGCCCCTGCAGCCCTATCTTCCCCCTTTTTATTCAGAGTGGGACAATTTCACTGAATTTTACTAGCAGTTTTGATACATTCTCTTTCTCCCCAAAACCTCACTCAGTTCCTCACTCCTCTTTCACCAATGTATCCAGTTGCCAAATCTTGTCTCTTCTATCACCACAATATTGCTTGCTTCTGTTGCATTCTTTTTTACTCATGGAACCAGGACCCTAATTCAGATCTCTATCTATCACCTATCATCTTAACTAATGTAGCACCTCCTACCTGGGTCTTCCTGTCTCAAATCTCTCCCCTCTCCAATCTATTCTCCATGCAACAGACAAATTGATTTTCTCAAAATTCAGGTCTCATTCCAGTGAATTCCTACTGCCTCTAGGATCAAAAACTATTTTGTGTAAGTTTTATAATGTATATAAGAAAGCGGTGCATATGTATCATTTATAAATCAATAAATATAATGTGCTCAAAACTTTTTTCACTGATAGGGATGCATGATCAAAAGTTTGGAGACCCCCTCGTCTAAGCCTACATTATGATGGTGGAAATGGAAATGAAAGGAAAGATGGGAAAGATGCTACAAAGAAAATCTATGATCTGACAGATGAGAAATGAAAAGTGAGGGGGAGAAAGGTCAAAGACTTTTGACTGCCACAAACAATAAAACAATGGGCCCCAAGTGAATGATGGTGACATACAAAGAAACAATCAAGGCAGAAGCAGCTAGTTTTCAGAGAGATAATGAGCTCCATTTGATAAAGATAGAATTAGAAAAACCATACAGAATATCAAAGGATAATATTAGCAAACACTTAAGCACTAAATATTCTCAACAAATAAGGCTTTTTAAATAAAAAATAAAAAAATAAAAAAAAATAAAAATTAAAAATGCATCCCTAATCAAAAAATGAAAAAGCTTCACTCTGAATACTGGCCACTGAGATTATGTGGTCATTTCACTTCAGAAGGATTCTAGAACAATAAGGAAAAGGAATGCTAAGATCTGCCTAAGAAACAAGAACATACAGGGAAAAAAAATAATTATATATACACATGTATGTGTATGTATACACTTACTTATGTGCATATTCAGAATAAGAAAAGCAAAGTGTTGGAATATACAGAAAATTGATTTCTTTAGAGGCAAATGAAATAAATTCACTTTCCCTATTTTAGTTCCTCCAAACCAGTTTGTTGCCATTGCTTATTTTTCCATTCTATATTAGGCTCTTCACACATACAAAAGAAACCAGTATACTTCTTTGTAAAAAGAGGGATTTAAGAATTTGGATTTTTCCTATGAAGTTTCCAAGTTCTTTTCCACATCATATCTCCTGCAAAGACAAGTAAGTGGAGGAACAGAAAAATCGAGATCATAGTATTAAAAGAACTGAACCAAAAAAACCCAGTACTGAGTACGAGCCTTCTACAAAAATTCTAAATCTTCTTGGTCAAGCATTTCCCTTCTCTGGACTTTGGTGTCTTCATTTTAAACACATTTCTGTGAGTAATTCAATTCAACATTTAATAAGTACCTGCCACCAACAAGCTTAGGATTCAAAGACAAGAAATTCTCGATCTCTTAAGGAGTGGGAACGATTAAAACGTGCACACAGCAAAAGTAACTGGAGCATAGAGATAACAACTCAGAATAACAGGGAATACCAGCATCTATAGGGAAAGCTCATGGAAGAAAAGATACCTATCTGTACTGAGCTTTGAACCTAAAGATTTTTTTACATGTGAAGAAAGAATCAGTATTTGCAATGACAGCATAGTTAAAGGGAGACAGGGAGATGGATTGTACAGTGTAGAGATTGACTACTATTCCAGTTAGGCTAGAAAAGAGTAATGGTAGGGGTGGGAGATTAGATCTGTGATTTCACAGGCAAAGAGAACTCCTGGATGGATGCAGAAACTACCAATGCAAGCAATTACTTTCTCTGAATTTTAGGATGTAAAAAACAACTACAGTACTAAATTACCCACGTCATGAGAGGCTGAGTAACTTGCTGTATGTGTCAAGAGGTGAGACTTGAACCTGTGATTCATCCTGCCTTTGAGGCTAACTCTTTGTTCACTATGCCATAAGAGAACCTGTAAGTTTGTATAGGTAAGTTGGAGTCAGGATCTTTGTGACAACAAAAAACTAGAAACTGAGGGGATGCCCATCAATTGAGGAATGGCTAAACAAGTTGTGAGACATGAGTGTGATATAATACTGCTGTACTGTAAGAAATGATGAAGAATAGTTTGATGTATGGTAAAAAGTGAACCAAGCAGATCCAGGAGAACAATTCACACAATAATTCCAATATTGTGAAGATAATGGCCTTTAAAGATTTAACTCTAATACAACAACCAATCACAATTCCAAAGGAATCAAGAAGAAATCTAGAATCCACCTACAGAAAAAAAACAAAAAAAATCAGATAGACTAAGTGCAAACCAAAGTAAATTTTCACATTCTCTCTTTCTCTGGAAATGCAGGAAACATGGCTAATGCAGGAATTTATTTTGCATGATTTATATAATTATAATGGATTGTTTTTCTTGCCCTTTCAATGGGAGGGGCAGGGAGACAATTCAGAACTGAAAATAAAACTGAGTATTTTATTTAAAAATAAAATATACTTAAAGAAAGAAAGAAAAAAAGAAATGGGGGAAAGAAAACACATTTTTTCAAAAAGCCATAGGAAGATTTATTGAATTGATGCAGACTGAAGTGAGCAGAACCAAAAGAATAATTTATACTATAATATTAATGTTCCAAAAACAAATAATTTGGATTTTTACAAATTCACAAAAAATAAAATGAGCAGAATAAGCAGAACGATTTATATAATATTGCAAAGATATACAACTGTGAAATCTATAAAAATTCTAATGTATCAGCAACAAGATGATCAATTCTTATGGACATGACTCAACAATGAGATGATTGAAGCTAGTTCCAACGACTCTGTGATGAAAAGAACCATCTACACCCAGAGAGAGGACTGTAGGGACTGAATATGAATCACAACATAGCATTTTCACTCTTTTTGTTGTTGTTTGCTTGCATTTTATTTTCTTTCTCTTTTTTTTCCCCAATTTGATTTGATTTTTCTTGTGCAGCAAGAAAACTGTATAAATACGTATACATATATTGGATTTAACATATTTCTACCATGTTTAACATATATTAGATTACTTGCCATCTAGGGGAGGAGTTGGAGAAAGGAAGGAAAAAATTGGAACACAAGGTTTTGCAAGGGTTAGTGTCAAAGAACTATACATGCATGTTTTGAAAAATAAAAAGCTTTAATAAAAAAATAATAAAGACTACAAATTTGACAGAGCACCAAAAAACAACAAAAAGCACCTCTGATTTATGCAATGTCCATCCATCCATCCATGACTCTAGAGTACCTATGATAAAGTGTGCTCTCCATTAAGAGATATGATATATTCAGTGTACAAATGAGACTTCAGTCAAAGGGCTAATTTCTTTTACTTGACTATTTCTGTCACAAGAAATGTTCTTTTTCCAATGAGGTTAAAAGGCTGGGGAGAAAGAAAACAAATTTCTACTCATTTAAAAAGAAAAAAAAAAAGACAGTGGCTGAACGGAGATTTAAAAAAAGTGAGCAAAAGAGTTAAGGATGACTATGACTAGAACCTCAATAACCAGGAGGATGGTAATACCACCCACAGAAATAGGGAGGAAGAGAAGTTCCATTTTAATGATCCTACACTCTTGCCTCTTCTTTTCCGCTTTTCTATGTCCATACAAATTCAAACTGTAGTAATTCTAACTTGCTTTCAAGTCAAAACTTAACATCTCTAATTTGTTACAAAAGCTAAAAAATATTAATTTATCAGCCTCAAAGAATATAAAACTTGTTTATAAATTATTAAAATTATATAAAAGCCAAGTTATTTACTTGAAGGCAAGGAGATCACAGGCCCTTTGGAGAACCTGCCTGGCACAAATGAGCAGACACTAGGAACTCAATTAATCTGTTGGTCAAGTTACTGACGGACCTACTCTAAATACAAGATATAAGTGCATACTCTTATCACAAAGCAACAGAGCCAAGTCATAATTAAATTCAGACATCTAAGTGTCTCCTGTCCAAAATGAGGAGTACAAAGGATTACAAAGCAGTTCCTCTGAGGCCTAAGCTGTGCATAGGATGTATGTAGTAGAGGCATGAAGTGCTAGATAAATCTGTAAGTAGAGAAAATCCAGTTTCATGAAGGTGCTGGTATTGAGTCAGTCCTTGAAGAAGGTAGCATAACTAGTAAATGAGGGAAGAGAACTACTGATACAAGAAATATCCTAAGCAAAGGCACATAGGAAGGAAGGAAGAACATGTGTTCACAAACAGAAAGAACTCTAAATTATACTGCAATTATATGCAAGAGACAACAATAAAGTTTTGTTTTTTAAACAGTAGGGGGTGGTTTGATTAAAAGTATGAGATCAGAAGATTAATCAGGCAGCAATGTTCAATATGAATTGGAGATGGAGGAAGAGACCAATTAGAAAGGTACTTCAGCAGCCAAGGGGAGAATAATGCAGGCAGTGGGTGAGTAGAGCCCTGGGCCCAGAGTCAGAAAGTTCAAATATGGCCTTAGACACTTTCCTGGGTGAAAGTGGGCCAGTTACTTAACCTCAATTTGCCTCAACTGTAAAAATGGGAATAACAGCATCTATACCTCCCAGAAGTGGTAGTTGTGAAGATCAAATGAGATAACATAGTACCTCAAGTACTTAATGCTTAAGATTTTCCTCTTCACAAATATGGGTCTAAGTCAAGAGTAGCAACCATGAGAATGGAGAAGAGAAAGCAAATGTGAGAGGCACAAGAGGTGGTGCAAGGGAAAGAGCTCCAGCTCCAGATACCACTGCTTCCTGGCTTCACGGCCCTGCACACTTCACTTCCCCATCAGAAGAGTGAGGGGCAGGCCTGGCTGGTTTCTGTAAATCCAGGTTTCAAGACTGTAAGGCAGGGAAAATGGGGATCCCATTAACAGAAATCAGAGAGAAGAGATAAATATGGGTATAGACACACACTCAGATATGTCCGTTTGGAATTTCTACTTGGAAGTGATAACTGAAGGCACAGGAATGGAAATGGTCATCCAGGGTGAATGTATTTAAAAAAAAAAAAAAAAAAAAGCAACTATCCAAGGGCAGAAACTCTGGCAGAGCAGCTTTGTATTATTAGTGGGAGCAGAGCAAATAAGCAGGGGAATCAGAGAATCTTGAGAGGACTGTCATGAAAGCTAAAGGGGAACGTAAGCTGAAGGAAAGGCAGTCTGTAGTATAAATTGCTACAGATTTAATAATGAGGGCAGCAGTGACCTTGACCATGTCAATTCTACTATTAACACTTCTATAAAATACAATAGTCAAATATTGCACAGTTCTTTCATTTTGCGATGTGTATTTAATATAGACCCATTAATGGGGGGAAGGGGGAAGGTATGCTGAGACAACTGTGCTTAAGTCACTTAACTTGCCCAAGGTCACACAGCTAGGAAGTGTTAAGTGTCTGAGGCCAGATTTGAACCCAGGTCCTCCTGACTTCAGGGCTGGTGCTCCATCCACTGAGCTACCTAACTGCCCCAAACCATTAATTTTTATCCTCCAAAACACAAACAGCTTCTGCTCGTTAGAAAGCCAAGAAGCTGATATCAGAGACAACCAAAATGAAGTTTTTTAGGTGTTTAGCTTCATTGACTTCCTCTCCTACTGATTTGGTCCTTAGTTTATTATTACTCTCTATAAAATTGATAACAAAGAATTGATTTCTAGAGCTCTTTTAGGTTTTTGCTAAGAGCTATATGATCTCACTGGATCCTCACGTCAATCTTGAGATTATTATCCCCATTTTACAAAAGCATAAACTGAAGCTAAGAGTAGTCTTTTTGCCCAAGATTGTACCAACAATCTAAATGAGAATTTGAACCCAGGTTTTCCTGATTAAGTCCAGCATTTATCTATTGAACCACACTCTCCCTTCTTCCTTCCCGTGAGCTGTGGCTATGGACCACATCATGAAAGCAAATACTTCAGGAATAATTAATCTCCATTTTAAAATTCACTTAAATTTTAATTGTTCAGTTAAATGAAACCTGCAAGAAAAGAACAGATAAGAAACAAAAACTTCTCTTCCCATAAGAGCTCACTGATAAATATTTAGGAAAGTAACTATTATATGCAACACTATATTAGATGCTGGAGCAGATAAAGATAAGTAACATGAAATATCTAACTTTAAGGACATAAAGCACATTTGCAATATTCTAGGTATAATCCTAAGATCCAGGATACACATATAACTAAAACAGACAGTTCCTCCCTTCAAGGAGCTTACATTCTAATAGGTGAAGACAACATTAAAGGAAAAGAGAAAGGGGGAAAATAAAGGTAGAAAAGGAGCATATAACTAGGGGCAGAAAGGGATTAGAAGACCAGCATTTGGACAGCTCTGGATCTTATCAATTTCTACCCTCTAAGTCTTCTTCAAAAGGTTCCCTAAACACCTTCCCTCATCTACTGAGAATCTCAAGAATAACAGTGGAGCAGCACACTAACTCTACATGCATCAATACTCTTTTCCCTCCTTACTATATAACCAGTACCTCCTTTTCTGTTCCTACATTACATTAATAATCACACTGCCAGTATAAGTCAAGTCAGAACTTGAACTCAAAACATCATCTGGGCTGCTTCCAGGCTGGTCTATACTACACCCCAACTATATATATATATATAGTGGGGTGTGTGGGTGTGGGTGGGTGTGTATATGTAAATAGCTGATGTATACACATTAAAAATCAATGGTGATGGTATGAGGAAGGACAAAGAAGTAGCAATCAGAACCCCTGATTTCAATTTCTGAAAAGGAAACTCCTATCAATAAAGATTAGAAAATGTATAATTTTTCTTTTTATAAATTGCCTGGGGCATTCAGAGATTAAGTGACTTAACCTAGAGTCACAAAGACTAAGGACACTTTCAACTGAAAATTTATGATCTTAGCTATATTCTCCTTTCCACTTTGTACCCAAGTTCCTCCTGACCCGAAGGCAAGCCTCTCCACTAGGAAAGTTGTCTCCTACAAAGTATTATAAAAATATAGTCTCTACAAGATGAGATAAGAGAAATCACTTCCTATAAGGCGAGGCAGGAAATCATGGGGAAAGTCAAAAGAAGCACACATAGGTAAAAGTATAAAACTGCATAGGAATGAAAGATGGGATAAAGATGGGGAGTGGGGGCGGGGGGACGACAAGAAAAGTCAGGATATGGAAGCAAGTCAATCCAAGAGAAGGATGTAGCAAAATGAACAAATGGCAAAGAGTAGAGTCATCAAGTACTACCTGAAGATGAGCATTTGGGAGGAGAAGAGAAGGTTCAAAAAAGGTAGATTTATCAGGAATTTAAGTCAATTCATCTGAACTACACATTTGATTCATTTTATACAATTAACTGAAGGGTTGTATATAAATCAAGCTTTTGTAAACAGAGAAATTTTTTTTTATTATTAAAGCTTTTTGTTTGCATAACACATGTATGGGTAATTCTTCAACACTGACCCTTACAAAGCTTCTAGTTACAAATTTCCCCCCCTAGTCCCCTCCCCTCCCCTAGATGGCAGGAAGTCCACTACATGTTAATTATATTAAAATACTTGACAAATTGAATATACAAACAGAGAAATTTAAAATTGATTAGAAAATTGTCTTACTTAGAAAAATCCTAGCAGAGAATGCCTTATTAGACAGTATGCTCTCTAAGGGCAGAGATGGTATCTTATCTAAAGTTTCTATTTTACGCCCCTAAAAAAAGTTTCTTCAATATAACTAGCCCATTTCATAACTTCAGACATTCCTAAGATGTCTCTGCCCCACGGCACGTTGTATTTCAAAACAGGGAGGTTGTTTAAGTTTAAATATAAGAATTGGCTCTAGAAATGTTTTTAAACCTTCTCCTACCAAGATGGAGAATTACTCTATGAGAAGTCCTCCTTCTCTCTGAGGCATCCAAAAGAAGCTCCAAGTTTGCTACCCCAGCTCTAGCACTTTTACCTAGCAAATCATGTGAGCTTTCTGGGCCTCAATGTAGGGATGGGCTAGGAAAGGGCCTTTCAACATAAAAAAAATCTACGTTTCAATGACTGCACACTCTCCATCCAACAAAGACTCTTATAATACTTGACGAGCTACCTTTAAAATCTCTCCCTCTATCTACACAAGCATGCTGTATTCTCCAAATGATCAGTACCTCTAAAGAATTAAAAAAGCTACACAAGCATCTGATCCCCAAATCTCTGGTACTCCTGCCTAGCATGGCCATCCTGCAGGCTCCCTAAGCCATCACCACCAACTGTGTGAGCCATGAAGCAGGAACTTGACCTTCCCCTTCCAGCTCTCAAAGTCTATTGTATCATTTACCTAAAAAAAAAAAAAAAAAGGAAAATACTTATTTATCAAAGAAGAAAAGTGAAAACTGCCTCTAGTTCCTCTCCTCTCTTCCCTTCCTCATCTTTCTATCTTTCTCACCTTTCAAGCCTTCCATGAAACAAAGGAACATTACAGCAGCTGCTAAAGAAAATGGGTAAATACCTAGGTAAAGTACCCACAATGTATAGACAAGTAGTGTCTTACTACTTTAAAACTGAGCAACTTACTCAACCTGTAAACTAAACAATATACAAGCTAAATAAAAATATTGACATATGTATTGCTTATATATTTTAAATACAGGTAATAATGTATTACTAGCAAACAAGTAAATTCCACAAAGGCAGGAACTTTCTCTCAACTCTGTTTCTTCCCCAGCACTTTTGTTTTCCAACAACTTCCATGAAGCTATTTGTCAAGATTAGCTGGCCTCATGTTTGGCCTCTCCACATTTGACAGTGACTATCAGGCATAACAATATTCCATTGAGGGTAAGCACTTAGTATGTTGCTGAATAGGATTGAAGCAATATAGTATATTTTATCTCTTCCCTCCCTTCCTCACACTGTATTTTTAAAAATTTATATAGAAATATTATCATAGCACTTTTTCCCCTTCAAAATGACCAAGACCAATTTTTTACTGGAAGAAAAAAAGCTCAGTGAATAAAAATATGAAAAGTATCATCATGATTCATATTTTTAATTTTTCTATAACTTTGGAAACATCCATTAAAAAGTTTAAGAATAAATTGATATAAGTGAGCTACACAGCTCAAAACCTGTTCTCTACAATCATTGCTTTGGCAGGAACAGAACAACAGCAGTTCATATTTACAAAGTGATCTAAGCTTTGCCAAGTTTTTATTCTCTGTAACCTCTCATGACACCTATATAGGGCAGGGCCTAATATCCCATTTTATAGAAAACTGGCTCTGAGGGGGATAAGTATGAGGGGCCAGAAATGGAATTAAAGCTTCATGACCCAAGCCTAGTACTCCAGCCGATACTGTATGAAATATGTACCTCCACTGATTTTAAACTACTATTTATCTTGCTTTAAAAGGCAATCTTCTCAATTTTTTTCTCTTAATAAGCTTTGACAAGGTATCACTGTATAAAAAGGAAAACTTGATTAAAATAACTGGCTAATAAATTAAGACAACTCTGAGGTACCACTACACACCTGTCAGATTGGCTAAAATGACAGGAAAAGATAATGACGAATGTTGGAGGGGATGTGGGAGGGCTGGGACACTGATGCATTGTTGGTGGAGCTGTGAACAGATCCAGCCATTCTGGAGAGCAATTTGGAACTATGCTCAAAAAGTTATCAAACTGTGCATACCCTTTGACCCTGCAGCATTTCTACTGGGCTTATATCCCAAAGAAATCATAAAGGAAGGAAAGGGACCCACATGTGCAAGAATGTTTGTGGCAGCCCTTTTTGTAGTGGCTAGAAGCTAGAAACTGAATGGATGCCCATCAATTGGAGAATGGCTGAACAAATTATGGTATATGAATGTTATGGAATATTATTGTTCTGTGAGCAACGACCAGCAGGATGATTTCAGAGAGGCCTGGAGAGACTTGCATGAACTGATGCTGAGTGAAATGAGCAGAACCAGGAGATCATTATACACGGCAACAACAATACTATATGATGATCACTTCTGATGGACATGGCTCTCTTCAACAATGAAATGTTTCAAACCAGTTCCAATTGTTTGATGAAGAAAGCCATATACACCCAGAGAGGGATGTGAAATGTGGTCCACAACATAACATTTTCATGCTATCGATGTTTGCTTGCATTGTGTTTCCTTTCTGATTTTTCTTTCTTGTAGATATGATTTTTCTTGCACAAAAATGATAAGTGTGGAAATATGTATACATTATATTTGTCAAGTATTTTAACATAATTAACATGTAGTGGATATCCTGCCATCTAGGGGAGGGGTGGGGAGTAGGAAGGAAAAACTTGTAATAGAAAGCTTTGTAAGGGTTAATGTTGAAGAATTACCCATATATATGTTTTGCAAATAAAAAGTTTTAATAAAAATTTAAAAAAAATTAAAATTAAAAAATAATAAAAATAATAAAATAAAATAAAAACTGGCTAATTCCTTAATTGATAAATAGTCAAAGGATATAAAGAGGCAATTTTTAGATGAAAAAGTGAAAGCTTACAAGAGCTGTATTTAAAAAAAAAGTTTTAAACCACTTAAAATATCTCATACCCATCAGATTGGCAAAGATGTCCCCCCAAAACCCAATGACAGATGCTGGAGGGGCTACAGCAAAACAGGTATATTAATGCACTGCTAGTAGAACTGGGAAATGACTCAGCTATTCTGGAAAGAAATTTGGAATTATGTCCAAAAAGCTATGAAACTGTATATCCTTTGATCCAGTAATACTACTACTAGATTTGTCTTAAAGTAGAAATGAACAAATGTACAAACGCTCTTTTTGTGGTGGCAAAGAATTAGAAATTAATGGGATGGCCATGAACAAGGGAAAAGTTGAACAAGTAAGGTGCATATATATGAATGTGATAGAAAATCACTGTATTGCAAGAACTGAAGTTAGTTTTCTGAACAACCTGGGAAGATCTGTATGAACTGATGCAGAATGAAGAGAGCAGAACCAGAACAATTTATACAATAACAAGAATATAAAGACAACCAACTTTTGAAAGCCCTGAGAACTAGGATCAACACAAAGACCAACCACAACTCCAGAGGATTCATGTTGAAACAACGTACCCAACTCAAATTGTTTTATTCAACTATACAGGTTTGCAATGAGTTATTTTTCTTTTTCTCAATGTCAGAGAATACGGCTGAAGGAGAAGAGTGTGAACCTGAAACCAAAATTGAATTTTGTAAAATATAAAATTCAATTTCAATTTTTTTAATTAAAAATTTAAAAATTTACTGACTCTAACTCACTAAACTTACCTTCTAGAATAGAATTTGAATCCTGACCTCATTAAGTTACAAAACTTCTTTAAAGAAAAGTATACTCATAACCCCTAAAGTTACAGAATGAGGAGGAATGCTGCCATCCTGTATCTACTATAGCAGTTGCTTATTTAAAGTACCCAACTTTTCTTTCTTAGCCAAACTTCGGTAGCAGAATGTAATGTGTTAATATTCTCGAATGTAGTTTAACTTTTCAACTAGCCAAAGTTTCTTGAGAAATAATAACCTTTGCCATAGCAGGAATTCATTTTATTTGTTCCTTAAAACCATGGATCTGGAAAAATATGGGAACCATTTACTGATGACAAGTCTCTCACCTTCTACATCTTAAGACAGTCAAATAAGCCACCATTACTAGACTGTTAGCAAACTTCAAAATTTTCTATTCTATCTCTTTCTGTCCAAGCTTGACAGAAGCTTGTCAAGTGGCATTTTCTAGTAAATGAAATAAATATCTAGAATAATAGAGAAAAAAAGCAAAATCATTAAAATAAACCTCATTAACATAAATTGATGGCTCCTTGAGAGAGGGACTGTTTCATTTTTTGTCTTTGTATCCCCTAGCCTCTAGCACATATAAGCACTTTTAATAAATGTTAATTGACTGAACAAGACAAGGCATATATCTTGATATATGAAAAACTGTATGATTCAGAACAGGTCCAGAGGTCTTTTTTTAGTGTAAGAGAGGCTGAGGAGGTTTGAAATAAAAGAAGAAAAAATCTCCAGCACACATGAAGCTCAATAGTGGTCAGAATTTCTGGAGTCAAGAGAGTCCACTTTTAGGGTCTTTCTGCTGTGGCCGTGGGCAAGCTTCCAAGCTTGCCTGTTTCTTAATCCTTAAGTGAAGTTAACATCTACACTACCAAGATATTATGAACTTTGGGATGCTACAAAAATACAGGAGATTAAGCAAAATATGGGTCTATGAATAATCACCTGGTAGTTCTGTGACCTTACTTAAGACAAGTAATCCACATAAAGAAGTAAATGATATCATCCTAAAAGGTAGATGGGTAGGGACCAGATGCATCATTAGTTGGAAATTAAGTATGAAAGCAGTGCAAGAGGCCAATTAAAATGGGATCCATTTCAAAGCTATTACAATGCCCAAATAGAGATGCAGCAAAATGCAAATCAATGGAATTTCCTCCGTTTTATACCAAAGTCTCCCTGACTACCCTTTCTTCCTAGAATAGCACTCACAAGTTCCATTATTATTTTTCAAATTTAAAAATGTTGTAGGCCAAATTCACTTGGGAAACATATGCTGCTGCTCTGGACTTTTTGGTAGCAGTTCTACAATCACCGCTGAGAGAAAATAAGGGAATGAAAATTACAATACAAATTCCAACACAAAGTTTTAACTTAAAAATGAAACCCAAGAATAAGAGTTTATGCCTTGAGATAGTAGGCACCTGATGAACACTACCAAAGAAATTAAAGAAGCTATGGACAAAGTTAGGAGAGTCTTTGCATCTACCCACTACTAACAAATTATCCTTCAAAATTAAATAAAAACCTAAGGCCAGGATTTAAGATGCAAAGATACCACCAAACTGGTGCTGTCTTTTCACCTTATCCTGTTTAATGTTTTTCCATTAAAAAAAGTGAAACTAAACATGTTAAAAGTACTGCTTAACTGAAATCTTCAAAACAAATTTACACTAGAAATGGAGAGAAAACTATACCAAAATTTATAAAGAGGGTGCATCTCTACTGTAGAGTCAGCTAAGGCTTAAGGACTAATACCTAGCATTGGTGACAAATCTCTTACTTCTACAGAGCCTCCAGGCTTCCTTTTGCCATGATGATTTGAGAAGGTAGTTCAAACATTAACCATATTCTATAGATGACCAAAATATAAGTTGACTTCTCTGAGGTTCTTCCACAAAAATCAGACCCAGGGCTCTGCCATGCCTTGATTAGATCATAATTTAAATCCCGACATCTGCCTCTTACGCTAGTTACTTCCCAATATTTTCCTGCCCACCTGACCCCTGTATAGTCCCTTTGATAGAAGTCAACAAAGCCATGCCAATGCATTCAGTAGCCATGGCCACCCAAAAGAGGGCAGTGGGTTTCATTCTCCTCTGGAGTGAAAAGGACCTCAGATCCTTCTTGTGCAGTTTTCATTTACATTAGAGACATGCTTTATGTTGTCCTACTGCCTCCACCCTCTTCCCTGCTAAATCCAAGTTTCTCTGAAATCCTCACATTAGTTAGAATATAACTAATTCTGCCATTCAGCCTTCAATGGCAGTCAGAGGCACAGCAGGTAGAGTCCAGAATATCTGAGCTTAAATTTGGCCTCCACCCTTCCAAGCATTCTCTGACCTTGAAAAAGTCACCACTTCTGTTTGCCTCAGTTTCCTCATTTATAAAATGGGGATAATAATAGCACTTTACCTGCCAAGGTTGTTATGAAGATCAAAAGGCAGAATGTTTGTAAAGCACTTAGAAGAGTATCTGGCACATAGTAGCCAATTAATAGATGTCTGCTTCCTTCTAATGGACCTGCTTTTCTGCTACTCACAAAAAAGTGCACTTTGAATACTTAGCATATGAGAGTTAAGCTTATTAAGATTTCAGACAACAGTTATTAAAATTATCTATACTAGGTAAAAAAAATTTTAAAGTAGATTAGAACAGAAAAGACAAATAACTAAAAGCAATCAGTTATGGGAGCCCATTATTAATAAAGCCCAGAACACAAGTTACTGAGGAAAGAAGTTCAAATTAGAAAAGAATTGCCCGGAAACTAAAGTGATCAGGCAAAAAAGCAGTTTCAGACCAGCATCTTAAACTTTATCACAGCGAGTGAACAACATAAAAGGGCTCGTTTAAAAAAAAAAAAAAAAGCTATCTTTCACAACTATATTTAGAGGAAGAATTCATAACCAAACATGGAATAGCAATGGTCACAAAATAGACAATTTTGGTTTTATAAAAATCCAAGGTTTTTCAACAAATTCAACTGCAATAAGTAACAATCAGAATAAGACAACTGTTGAATAGGGGAAAATTATCTCTAAATCAAACATCTGTGATAAAAGTATAAGAGTTAAGGGGAATTAGCAAAAATATGTAAAACTGATAACCATTCCCCAAGAAAAACAAAGGACATGAGTAGTTTTTACAAGGGAAAGGAACAAATCAGTAAGAAAAACGCAAATTAAAACACCCAGGCTTCAGGTCACACTAAACTGGCACAGGTGATTAAAAACTGTCTACTTACATATCAGAATTGCTACAGAAGCAAGACGGACTAAAACTGTTGGTGAAGACATGAATAGTTCCAACCATTCTGAAAAGTCATTTTAGAGAAGAATTTACTAAAGTATTATGCCCTTTGACTCCCAAGGTCAAAGATGGATGATAACAGAGAACACAACCCTCTGCAGAATAGTCAAAGACTGACTACCTACGAAGTGACTACCATTTTATAACTACATTCAGAACATTTTCATATTACTTTGTCTCCAGACACGATGGCGTGACAATGATCTGGCCTTGGAGCAGGAAGACCTGGTTCAGTCCTGCATTGGACATTTGCTGTCTGGGTAACCCCAGGGTCAGGTCACTCAAGCACCTCTCAGGGGCAGTAAATTGCAAAACTGCCTTATTAAAGCACTCTCTATTCGGCCCAAACTGCTCCCAGTCTACAAGGGTGCATCCCTTGCTCCCTCAACTCACTTGCCTCAGCTGTAAATCCTCAATGCTTCCCAGACACAACCCAGAGGTGGCCTCTGACAAGACTTCTGATGTCCTACCTGCTAAAGACAATACGTGAATGCTTAAATTGCTCGACAGCAGGAATTGTTTCATCTCCATCTTTGTATTGACAAAAATCAGCATAAAGTTTCGCACACCAAATATCATTAATGTTAAATCAAACTGAAAACAACATGTTTAAAGGGAAAATGAATTGTTAATCTCTCCTACCTTTTTTAAAAGGTTCAAAATTATTATTCTACTTTTAGCTCAATGAATACTGATTTACAAACAAATGAATTAAAAAATTCCCTGAACATTTTTTCATATTTTTTCCCCAAAAGGCACTTAAAATTTTTAAACAATCTTCCTTGTTAGAAAAAAAAAAATGTCACAGGCTTCAAAAAAGAAAAGAGGCCAAAGTAGACTAGATAATTTTTGACATCCTCAATGTAGATTCTCAATCTACAAAATTCTATTTCCACTCTTATAGGCTTTTAAGAATCATCTGATCTAACCCCTATATTTTATAGATCAAGAAAACAGGGAGCCAAGAAGCTGCTTACAGCGACTTGTCCAATGTTACCCAATAAGCAGCAGAGACTTGATTCAACATGGATCCTCAACAAACCAGTGACCAGCCGGTATACCTAGTTTCCTGGCTGACCAATTGGCACTATTTTCTTAACGCCACAAATATTGAAATTTACTGACAAATCTAATTATTATCTGGTAAAAGCTTCAGGGAAATAGTATTTCAAGTGGAAAAATAAGAGCTTTCAGGAAATGCTAGTTTCCTTAATATTTAAAATTAAATTTAGAGACCTTAAATTTTATATTCTCAAATATGCTGATCTTATTTTTGAAGCCTTTTACCACATAGAGAGCGTTAATACAGATTCTATTTCAGAGACCTCAATTTATTTTTACTTGTGTGCTTATACCAAGGAGTACAGGAAACTCAGATAAAATTGGCATTAGAGTTGATAAAGAGTACAAGATAGTTAAATTTTAAATAAACGTATTTTTAAAACCCTGTGGTTGTTGTTCAGTCACGTCTGATTTTTCATGATTGCATTTGGGACTTTCTTTGCAAAGATCTTGGAATGCCATTTCCTTCTCCAGTTCATATTATAGATGAGGAAACAAAGTTGAGTGCCTTTGTCCAGGATCACAGAGCTATTATAAGTGTCTGTGAAGGCCGCATTTGAACTCAGGTCTTCCTAACTTCAGGCCGTCCTCTGTGCACTGCGCCACCTAGCTGCCCTATAAAAACACTGGGTTTTTTCAATAAGGTATACTGAAATCTGGGTTTCAAAAAGTCCCTCGAATAGATACAATAGGTATAAATAAGACTAGGGGGGAAATTAGTTTGTAAAAAAGAAAAAAATAGCGACAGGGGGAAAAATGCTCCACAAAAATTTTCATCTTTGTATCTAACTATGATTAAAAAGGAACTTGATAAGCCAGAAATGATAACAAAAAGACCCAACTCTAATGATATCAAATTTCTGACAAATCAATATACTCACAGAGAAACAGCAATACCTGTATTTATAACTTTTGCAGTCAGAATTCATTCTTATAATTTCCTCCTCTCCTAAGAGAGATATTATATTTGGCCACCAGCCATGAAAAAAGCCTCAGCTAAATGCTTGGCAGGTAATAAGTACTTGATCTTCTAAAAATCTTTCCTCTTGTACTGAACTTGGTTAAAGTGTTAACCAGGATCATAAAATTATACTCTTACCTGGTTCTTGATTTCTCCCATTGTAGGGACCTTCTTCATTTAAAGTAATTTTTCCTTAAAATCTTTAGGGAAGAGTCCTTTGGAATAAATAGTAAGAAAATTGTTTTACTCTTCTTAGTTTAAAAAAAAACAAAAACGTGGTTACCATTTACTTTCCAAGGACATCTAGTTTCCTAAGATCATTAAAAAATAAGAAGTTAATTTCACCTGGTTCCTTAGAGGCTATGAAAAAAATAAAACTCCAGACGGGAGATCAATATGTTGTATAAGGAAAAAAAGTTATTTTAAAAGGGATACCAAGAATTTTCTTACATTTATCACTTCAGGGAATCAAGCTGGAGAATACTTATTTCTGCTAACTGAAAGTTGCTGTTAAACTTTTAAAAATCATAGGCTAGACATCATTAAACCCTAAAAAAAATTCTATATTGAAAATAAAGCAAAAAAGAAATAAGAAAGCCTTAAGTTCAGAATGTGGCAATCAATTTGTAAAAACTGCGCATTTGAGGAAAATGCATTATTGCAGGAAATTCTTAAAACAATCTGGCTAAATCATTTCTCATTTGTCTTTTGAGGTATAATTTGGCAAATTGCATATGAATGCATAAGTGAAAACTTAGCAATTAAAGGCTATTCCACAAAATGTGAAAGTTAGATTAAGACAGATGTACTGAGAATCTAACTATAAAAAAACAGGAAAGAACACCAGAGCACCCTCTAAAAATGGAAGTAGAAACTGTCTAAATAAATTATTTTAAATGCCACTGAAAGAGATAGCAATTTTTTAAAAATTAATGTCAACTTTCAAAGAGGCATCATAAAATTTATTGCAGGAACAAAGATTAGGAAAGGAAAGTTCTAAGTACACGTGTTTATAAAGGGAATAATCTATCAAACCACAGGAGGTGGCAGAACTGCCACCGTTATTGCTGTTAGCACAAAGGAATGCTTGGGGAAAAACAATGGCTGCCAGACTCCAAGGGAATTCCTATGAAAAAGAAAGATATGAAATAAGGTATATTAACCTCCCAAAAGAATGAATTTTTTTTAAACACTCCCACATTCAGCATCCCAACTTGATAAATAACTGTTAAAATGTATGGATTCACGTCTGAAATTTTGGGCAAAATGCAACACAATCAAGCACAGAGCAAAGTCAGAATCCCTTACCTTATTACTCTGAAATAGTTCTATTTGTAAATTTCTTCAAGTACTTTGGTTAGACATAGAATGAACTGCTTTATGTTACACATCTCAATTTACATTACATTAATATGTAACTATAATTGGAATAAATGTTAAGTTCTATTAGTATAGATCCCCATACCAAAAGTATATTCAGAAACAAGCCAAACTAAGTTTTAAATAAAGCCAACCCCTGAACATCCAGGCAAGCCCAAGCAGAAGTCCTTTTATCAATAAAGTACTTTAAAGATCCTTCAAATCTATAAAGTACTGAGCTCTTAACAGAAACAGGTACTCTGTTAGTATATTTTAAATGGTAAACTTATCAAATCAACTATTATACTTAGATTTCAATAATCTAACAAAAGTCAAGGGTGACAGAAATGAGAAAGTGAAATCCAATATAATCACCCAAATTATTTTCTTTCCAGAAAGTAAATAAGTTCTTTGAATTTCCTGCCTGCCAAAAGGGCAAACTTCCAACTATCTGTTCACTAAAGTAGAATTTTATTATGGAGTTCTACAGCAAAAATATTTCACTACCTATCAATTCACTGTTTCATGATGATTTAAAACCCTTTCAAATAAAATTTCCACCCATATATGCTTAAAGCAATGTAACAGCAATGACTGGAATTAACAGCTCTTAGTGGCTAACTTTAAAGTAGGTGTAGTGAACCGGAAAAGAGATTCAAGCAGCTGGGTCAACTCATCCTGAGGCCTACGACTTCATGTGCACATTAAAAATACCTCATCTCTGATCTACTCTGACTCATTCAGAATACTGGTTCCATCTCTGTTGACACCCTTAAGTACCGTTATTACTACTACAAAGATCTATTTTGAACCATCTTCCATTAGGGCTGGACAGATCTGCTCATTATCTCAGTTTCAGCCAAAACACTAAAATCAAAATTTCCTCTCTTCCTTGAAGTGGCTAAAATGTTTATCAGGTCAAAAAAAAAAAACCACATTAATTTTAATACTTTTTATTAAGCACCTATTACATGCAAAAACGCATTGCATTCTGTTCACATTTTTTCTCCTTGGAATGGTTAAGAAATTCTTTTTTCTTCTTTGAAGGACAAATATTGGATGGTCCAGAAGTTCCTTTCCATAAGGTTGCTTATCAATGACTAAAGGGTTGTATACAATCACTTTGCCCTAGAACTGTCAAGAAGAGCCCAACAGAAAGTCTTGCAAAAAGAGGGAAAAAACCCCCACAAAATTCCTGCAGCTGTCTTCAACTAATTCGCGGAAACCTAGCTCGTTCATTTTTCAGATGGTGTCACTCTCGGCCCGTGACAGATGCCGCTGCCCCGCCGGCCCGCTCCGGGAGGCCCCCGCAAGCCTCCAGGTGGCACGGCCCCGACACCGCCTGCCCAAATCTCCTCTGCACAGGATCTACCTCAAAAAGAACCCCCCCCACCCTCACTCCCCGGGGCTCTCCCGCAGCGCTCAACTATCCTCCGAGAGGGAGACTCTTGGGAGAGCCTGTTCCTCCATCTGGGAAGCGGGGGGTCAGCCCCGCGGTGGCTCTCCCAAGCCCTTCCTCTCCAACCTCCAGAACTCCGGCTGCACCAGCCCCAGAGTGAGATCTTGTCAAGTCCGGAGAAAAGCTGAGCGGCCCCGGCACGGACACGAGATCTGGAGCAAGAGAGGGAGGGAGCGAAGATGAGACAGACAGAGAGAGATAAGAGAAAGAGAGCAAGAGAGAGATAAGAGAGACACCGAGAGATAAGAGACAGAAAGAAAAAGAAAGCCAGAGGAAGAGACAGACACCGAGAGATTAGAGAAAAGAGACAGATAAGAGAAAGAGGTAGAAGAGGTAAGAGAAAAAAGAGGAGACAGAGACATTGAGATAAGAGAAAAAAAAGAGACGAGAGACACAAAGAAACAGAGACATAAGGAAAGAAGCAGAGAGGAGAGAAAGAGGAAAAAAGAGAGGGGAAGAGAAAGAGACACAGTTAAGAAAAAGGAGAGGAAAAAAGAGGAGAGGGGGGGAAAGGGAAAGCGCTGAGAAGTGAGAAAGAGAGAAGTGAGGGAGAGAAGAGAGCGGAAGAGAGAAAGAGGAGGGAGGAAAAAAGCGGAAGGGAGAAAGGAGAGGGAAAGAGAAAGAAAAGAGAACGGAAGGGAGACAGACAGGAGAGGAAGAGAGGAAAAAAGAAACAGAAAGAAGTGCACGGAGAAATGAAACTTAATTTGTGGTTTTAAATGGAAACCCAGCGCCCGCGGGGCTCAGGACCCGGCGTGGGTGCCACGCGCGGCTCGCGGGACGACGGACGCAGGGCGCTCCGCAGCGGATACCTGTGGCTCGGGCACGACCGCTGGCAGTGGGAGCAGCGGGAGCAGCGGCAGCCGGGTCCTGGGCGCTGGAGCCGGGCTCGCGCCCGGGGGAGGCGGAGCAGGGGAGGTGAGCCCTGAGGGCAGGAGCAGCCGCCGCGGGCTAGGGGGAAAGCCGAAAACCGGGAGCCGGGGGCGACAGCGGCCGTCGGGGGGCCCGGAAGCAGTGGGTGCTGTGCAGGGTGCGGAGGTACGGGCGGCCCGCGCTCGCCTCCACTGCCGAGGATCCCACCGCCGCCGCAGCCCAGGCCGGGAGCTGAAGCCGCGCTGGCCTCCAGCCCTCCTGCACATGAACGACGACGCTTCCACTCAGCGGCCGCGGGACAAAATAGACGGCGACGCCCCGCCCCCTCCGGCCTCCCTCATTGGCCGCCCCCCCTCGCCCTCCGCCGCTGCCATCAGCCCGTCGGGACTCGGCCGAGGCCCAGCTGCCCTTCTTCCTTCTTCTCCTTTTGCCCTCCTCTTCCTCCTCCTCCTCCTCCTCCTCTTTCTTCTCCTCCTCCTCCTGTTCCTCCTCCTCTTTCTTCTTCTTCTCCTCCTCCTCTTCCTCCTCCTTTTCCTCCTCCTCCTCCTCCTTCTCCCGCCACTCCCGTCTCCGCTCCCCGCACGCAGGCCATCAGGGGAAGGGGACGGAGTTCCTGGGCCCCGCCCCTTCACCTTGCTACGTCACGCCCCTCCCCGCCCACCCGGCAGCGTGCAGGCGACGAGCCTTTCCAACCATGACGTCAAGAGCGCGTGCGCGTGTTTCCTCCCCCGCGTGCCCGCCCTCAAGCCCGCCTCTTTCTCCTCCCCTCTTCCCCGTGCCAGCTTCCTAGTCAAAGCCGACCTCCTTTCTCTTTCTCTCTGGAGTTGTTAACTCCGCCCTTCGGTGGAGTCATGTGACAATGGCCTCCCTGAACCGGGATACGCACGCGCCCCACTTGTCCCCGCCCCTTCCGACCCTTTCTGTGAAAAGCAAGCTGGCACGCCCCAATTTGGAGGTCTTCCTCCTGGTCGTAGAGAAGAAGGGGAAGGAACGAGAGCAGGGAATAATGCCTAAGAGGCGGGGCCTCCCGGGCGCGTGCCGGGCGGACTTGCGTTTCGCGTACGACACGTGACCGTCTACCTCATTCGCCACCCTGCCACCTCCCACGCGAGACCCCCTCCTCCTGGGCGATGCATCGCCGCTGGGTGGGAAGGACTAGAGTGACAGTTGGGAGGGCCGGAGCTAGGGCGGAGGGGGAGGGACAGAACAACATGGCGCTCTTTCCTCTTTGCCATGAGTTCTAGGTGAGAAGTTGAGGGTCCCAGTGGTTCCCTGCTGTCTTCTATGACGTCTTAGAGTTCTCCATGCACGCTTATGAGGGGCAGGAATCCAACGAATGAACGTAACTCACGTGTTTCTATACAATTTATCCTAGGTTTTTTTATACTTAAGATTGTAAACTGCTTGAGAGCAGGGACTGTCTCTAGATTGCCTTTGTATCTCCAGTGCTTTTAACGCACTACTTGGCACCTAGTACGGGCTTAATAAATGTTCACTGAATTATTTTCATTCCCCACTTCCAGACTGTAAGCTCCTTGAGGGCAGGAGCCAAGTCTTAAATGTCACACTATAAAATCCCACAAATTCCGGGGAATATAGCCATGGTTGCTGCTTATGGACAGCTTGTGTTGCTGGCCTGGAAGGTGACTCCAAAGAAGGAGGTGGGAGTAAAGTGTAGGGGTGCTGTGAAATAAAGTGGAAGAGGAAATAAGGGTGCTAATGTATATATTAACACTTTAATGTTTGCCATGGGATTTACCTGCTTTAGGTAATTTGATCCCCACACCACCCCTGGAAGATAAATTATATTATTCTCATTTTACAGATGAGGAAACTGAGTCTAAAAGAAAAGTGAAGTGATTTGCTCAGTTCATGCTAAGTTAGTGTCATGACGTCAAAGATCCAGACCTGAGAGGCAAGAGAAATGGTTGTGCCACAGACAAAAAGAGGACAGAGGATTGAGGATCACGTGTGGTTTTGTGGAGCTGTGGCTGCTGTCAGAGATGGAGGGTGTAGACTATAAACACTTTAGGGAAATTAGAGAGGACTGGAAGAAGTAGGGGAAAGTCTTCCTTCTCAGAAGCAAAGAAGGAGCCGTTGGTTCAAGAAACTGGGATGGGAATTGTTGCAGAAGAAGGAATTGGGGGTGCCAAGTGAGGGAAAGAGTATTAGACTGTCAATTCCTAAAGCAGGATATGTCCTAGACCCCTTTATGACAGTATAGCCTACAGACCTCTGCTCAAATTCATGGGTTCTTTGGCAATTTATAATCGAAAGAAATGCTAATTTCCAATTGGAGATTTATAAAAATAAAAAGTCAGATTTCCCCGTGCAAGTTCATAGATTCCCTCAAAATCTATCCATGTACTTCCAAAAAGACTTGAGTTAAGAACTCTGTCCTATATTGTCCTTCCAAAGTCACCTTAACCAACTCGTGGCACAAATAGCACCTGATATTCATCTCAGAATTGGAATATATATATGTATCAGCAGTTATCTAGTGTCTTCACCCTCAATCCTCTCAGGAAAAAAAAAATCTCACTTCACACAAATATCATTTATATGGCATACACTACAGCAGCTAGATCGTAGTAGACAAAGTAGTAGTAGACTAAGCATAGTCTGGAGTCAAAGGCTCAGGAAAATCTGAATTCAAATCCAGTCTCTGACACCTGCTAGTTGAGTGACCCTCACCAGGTCACCGAGTTTCTGTTTCCCTATTTCCTCATATGTTAAATAAGGATAATGGAAGCACTTATCTCCCAGGATTGTTGTAAGGATCAAATGAGATAATTATAAAGCACTTAACACTGTGCCTGGGACATCATTTTAGTTATTATTTTGTACTTTATTACATCAATAAGCTGTTTTTTCCTAATAGAATGTAAGCTTCTTGAAGGCAGTATTTCATTTTTGTCTTTTTACTCCCAGTACTTAGACTGTACCTGGCATATACTAAGTGTCTAATTAAATATACCCAAATAGGAATCCCATCATATCAATATGGCAGTGAGCCTGCCATCTCTGAGGTACTCAGAGTTCCACTCTGGAAAAGGTTTAATTATTTTTTCTTCTACTGAGTGAAAATAAGTCTCTGTAACTGCCACCCATTACTTGTGGTTCTGCCCCCTGGGTCCAAACAGAATAAGTCTTCTCCTATTCCCATTTGAGTCAGTCAATACCATGAATCAATAAGACCCCAACTTCTGCATTTCTATACCTGTTGTTGCTCACTGTCCCATTTGCTCTTCCCTTTTCTTGTATCCCTGCCTTTGTTCATGCTGCCTACCTCCTGTGCTTAGAAGGAAATCTCCATCCACAGCTCCACTAAAAGTTAAGACACTTCTTTGCTTTCAAGCCCAAATACCACTTCTATAAAGTTATCTTTCCTTTCCCATCCTCTCCAGCTGGAAGAATCTATCATGCCTTTTTTAAAAATTGCTTTTTGCCTGTACAATTCCTTTACACTTAGCACATATTTCATGTAGTTATACATGCTGAATCCCCCTTGATTTACTAGAAATATGCCTGATTTCATGTCTGTCCACAGTGATAAGTACAGAGACTGAGCCATGTTTTTAATACTTTTTAAACTTTTGATTTCTCCTTCCATGTGTTCCTTCTCTTGATACCAATCCCAGCCCAACTTTCTTTGCACCATTTTCACATCCCTTAAATTCTTTAGAATGCAGTTTCATGTGTTTTTGTGGACACAGAGTTCATTACCTCCTTTTGGGAAATGAGCCTCTGCATTTAGCCAAGCTGGCCCCCTAAAAGGTAAACCCAGAAGCCATCCCTGGACCATTTAAATAGACTGGACTATCTAAATAGAAGGTGCTTTAAACTAAATTTAATTCCATCTATAGGAGGCACCTCTGAGGTACCTTGCAATTTTATATGTTTAGATTTTTTTTTTTGCTTCCTTTAGATGTTCCTTACTGTTTGCTCATTTTCTTTTATTTGCTTTCATTTTTATTTTTCATTCAAGTTTTTAGGAAGCCTGATTGTTTAAACAAACTTTGAAATGTCTTTATAATCTTATCCTTTCTTTTCTCCAGGTCATGTGATGGCAAAAATGAGTTGCTTTCAGTATGTTTTGAGTCCAGCCCATGGACCTGAATCTTTTTTTTTTTTTTTTTCATTTTTATCCTAAATGTAGTAGCTCACAATATTAAAAAAAAAAAAAATCCAAATGAAGATCATCAAAACCCACAAATTCTATATTCATAATTTTCTTTTATAAAAATTATGTTAACTAACAAAAGTATCTTAGTTTTGTTATCGTTATCTAATCTCTTTCATATATGTGTAACTGGAGTGCAGTGTTGTTGCTATTATTTTTACAATCATAGGAAATATATATGTAGTGTAGGATCTGCTTTACAAAACTTCATGTCTTCTCATTTATTTGTATTTTAAAATATTGCTTGTTATTTCTTACAAAAGAAGTTTAAACTAAAAGGGATGGGGGAAGGAAAAAACTTGAGTATGTACATGGCATCCCAAAGATTTCAGTATAGTTTAAAGTTTTAGTTTTATAATTCTAGATCATTAAAGAGATACTTGGTGAATCTGTAGAAAGGAAAATGGTAATTACAAAGAGCCAGCATAGCTTCATCAAGAACAGGTCAAGACTAATTAACTTTTTTTTTTTTTTTAGGATTCCCAAACTGATATATGAAGTGGATAATAAAGATATAGTTTACCTGGATTTTAGCAGAATTTTTGATAAAGTATATCATACTGCTCTATTGGATAAGATGGAAAGATGTAGAGTTGATGATGATATCGTTTAATAGATTCACAGCTGACTGGCCAGACTCATAGTGTAATTGTTAATGATTCAGTAACAACATAGAATGATCCAGAATGATCCCAGTGCAATTTAACATTTTTTATCAATGAGATGGGTAAAGTTGTAATAGCATGCTTATCAGATATGCAGAGGACACACAACTGGGTGAGAAAATTAATGAGGGAAGGCAGAGACTGGATCCAAAAGAGTTTTGATAGGTTCAAACCTTAGCCAAGTCTAATAGGTTGAAATTTATATGACGCCTTATACTTGGCTTCAGAAAGTCAACTTCACAAACACGAGATAAGGGGAGATATGGTTAGATATCAACTTATCTGAAAAAGATCTGAAGGTTTTAGTGAACTGTAACTCATATGAGTCAGCAAAAAAAGCTAGGGAAATCTTGGGCTGCATTAAGAGAGTCACAGCTTCCAGGAATAGGGAGGTTATGATAGTCCCACTATACTTTGCCCTCATCTGACCTCATTTGAAGGATTACGTTCAGCTGAGATCTGGCACCACAGATGATGATCTGGACAGTGTCCAGAGGAGGGCAACCAATGAAGGACCTTGAATCTCCATCACATGGGGAAAGTTGGAAGAGATGGGTATGTTTAGTCTGGAGAAGACTTATAGGGAACATGATAGTTGTCTTCAAATAGTTCAAGATCTAACATAGAGGAATTAAAGTTGCTTTTTGGCCCCAGAAGGCAGAATCAGGAAGTTGTAAAGAGGCCAACTGAGTCTTGATGTCAGGAAAAAACTGCCAAATAGTTACAGCTGTCCCAATGTGGAATGGGCTGATTGAGGAGATGGGACATTCTTTGTCCTTGAAGAAGCTGGTTGGCCACTTGTTAGCTATGTAGGTCACTGTCAGAATATAAGGCCTTTCAGAATCAAGATTATTTGAATTTTTTTTTGTCTATATTTCAAATGCTTAGCATAATGCCTGACATACATTTAAAACTTCATAAATGTTTTTGATTCAATGATTATTATAGTGAATGGACTATATGGCATCTGGGGTCCCTGCTAAGTCTTATTTCCTAATCACATTCTATTAGGTTCCAATTACCCAAATTGTTTAGTCCCTGCTTAATCATTGGATATATAAGTTGTTTATAGTTTGTGTATATATATATATACATATATATATTGTATAGTTGTATATAGTTTGTGATTTCATGTAAAGTTTTTGAACAGATAAGCCTTTTTATGCTTCTTTTAATAACATCTTTAGTATTTTAATCATAGTCTACTGAGATCAGTGGAATAAAATAGCTTTATAATTCTTATTGCCTATTGTTATATTGCTTTATCTAGATTTTTTCTCCTATAAAATCTCCCTAAAAGATCATATGTTGATTCATACTTTTGAGTTACAACCTCTATTTTTGCATTCTTCCTGCTTTTTTCAAAGTTTTCTTCATTCAGATAAATCTGGAAAGGTCTTTGGGAAAATTATTACTTCTTAATTTTTTCTTTAAGCAAAAGGAGACTTTAATATGATTACACATTCAAACCAATGATTCAATTTCCTATAACATAACCTTTCAAATAATTTCCCAAAAGGTACCATTAGGTCCTGTTTTGAAAAGGAATAAAGTATTCCACAGACATTTATCTGTTACATATAATGTATTGCACTAGGTTGAGAAAGCCACATATCTTCTCTGCCCTCATGAAATCTATTTACAATTATATAACTCACATACAATTATCATGCCATTTTAAGCTACTAAAGTTTTTGGGACACCCTGTATTATAATTTGACTTTACAAAATGCTTTCTTCACCACTCGTGATAGATGCAAGAATTATTATCCCCATTTTGCAGGTTGTAGGAGCTCACAAGGATTAAAGGACTTGCCTTCAGCTCTACAGCCAGTAAGCTATAACATTCCTGATCAGTAAGGATGCAAAGCCCAAACAGTAGTCTATACTAATCATGGAGGATCCACTCAAAGCTTCCTGGAAGTGGTGTCACTTGAGTTCGTTTTTTAAAGATAGAATTTCTACAAAGCAAATATAGAGAGCACCGTAGGCAAAGGGAACAAGTGTGAGCAAGAGCAGTGAGGTGGGAAAGTAAAGTGTGTATATCAGAGGTATATTCCAGTTTAGTTAAAACATCAAACACATGGGTATGACGTAAGGCTGAAAAAATAGGGTAACTGCAGTTCCAGTTGTTCAGTAAAGAAAGCCATATACATCCAGAGAGAGGGACATGAAATACAGACTACAACATATCATTTTCATGCTCTATATAGATGATTGTTTGCATCAGGTTTCCTTTATCAGATCTTTTTTGTTCATGTAGATACGATTGTTCTAGCACAGCAAGATAGGTTTGGAAACATGTATACATGTATTCGACTTGTCAAATATTTTAATATAATTGACATGTGGTGGACTTCCTGCCATCTAGGAGAGGGGAGGGGAATAGGGGGAAAAATTTGTAGTGGAAAGCTTTGTAATGGTCAATGTTGAAGAACTACCCATACATATGTTATGCAAATAAAAAGCTTTAATAAAAAAAAAAAATAGGGTAACTGGTAGCAAGGCACTAGAAACAAAGTAGATGCATCACCTGGCTTAACAAACTGTGAAATATAAAGAAATGTAATGGACTCCTTCATGGGGAGAAATGATGACTGAAGAGTCTAGAGAAGCAAGACAAGATACCTGAACTGATGCAAAGTCAAGTCAGCAGAACCAGAAAACCAACAGAGACAAAGACTACAATAATGTAAATGGGAAGAATAAGGACCAAACATTAAACAGACTCTATGTACTTATGATAACCCAGCTTGGTTCTGAAAAAGAGAGTGACAGTACACCTTTCTCTTTGTGGAAGTGAGAGACTGTGGGGGTGGAATACTACATATCCTTTCAGATAAGCTGATGTATTGCCTAGTTTTGCTGAATGTTTTTCTCTTTTATATGCATTGGTGTAAGGGCTAGCTCTCTGGGTGGGGGAAAGGAAAGCTATATATTGGAAAATAAAGATGATATAACAAAAGATATCAACAAGTTATTTCTGACAAATTTTTTCAAACTTTTCAAATTCTTTGACAGATTCTTGAACTGGTGGCTCATATTCACTAGCTCTTTCAACTTTTGTGCCTGTTTTCATCCGCAGAAGGTTTTCAAGAGCCACCATCTTCATGCAGTTCCATCAGTTTTCCCAATTGAATTTTTTAAGAATCTTTTTTGAACAAACATATCTTAGAGGTGGGAGATATACTAGGAAGCATTATCTTTATCTTTTCCAGTGCTTTCTGGAATCAGTTAGTTGACAGATTCTTTGAAGTTATTTGTCTGTACCTCCTGGGTCATCATCATCATTTTGTGAATTTGATACATTTATTAGTGTTGGGCAAAAGAATTCTGAGATCTGGTTGTTAATGCTCTTTGGTAAAGTCAATCCAGAAGGGGCCTTAGTGGTTTTGATATCAACATGAAGTTTAATCCTATTCTGTTCTTTTTTTTTGATCATGGAGCATATTTTAGTATCAGTAATGTCCATTCCATGGGAATTAGTTAAATAGTTTTTACCCTAAACATCTTTAGAAATTTTTAAAAAGCAACCTCATCATTCAGATCAGCAAGTCTCACTTCAGAAACACAGCCTAGAGACTATTAGAGGCAATTTTTCCCCCCAGAGTTCTTGTGACCACTATCTTAACAACATTGCCTATTATAAGCATTGTTAGTGCTTTGACCTCACATCAATCCTCCCAAAATGGATCGACATTTTCTCTTGGGCTCTTTTTTTTTTAAACAACCTTTGATCAACTATTGATTCTTGCCAATCACCATAATCTTCCTCAGAAATCCAGAAGCAATAGAAAAAAAATTGAAGAGAAAAAATAAAGCAACACCAAGTGACAAAAGTCCTCAGGTGTCAGGGTGAGGAGTTCAAATTTTATTCAGCAGTTCATGTGGAGGCATGGAGTGATTTTAAGGAGAAGAAATGCATAAGATTATTCATTATATAAAAAATGGGCTGGAGGAAGAGGAAGAAGAGTGGAAATGGGAAAGATGAATGCAGTTAGCATTCTTTCTGACTTGTACAACCTAGCCATTACTTGGCTGGGGTGGTTGAGCAAGTATATATTTGCAAAACCACTTAATAGATCAGTATTCAGCTCTCACCCAGAAGATTTCTGACCACATTTGCACCTGCAGTTACAGTGCTGCTAAGGAAGATGCAAGGTCTCTGTATCATCATGTTCTCAGCATTTGGAATCTCAAACAGACCTACTTCAAAAAAAATCAGGATGCTCAAGAAATTCAAGTTTGAATTGGGAGCAGGTCTGAGAAGTGAAGAATCTAAAACCTAAGAAAAGGGTACAGTCTATTCTAGGTTAAAAAAAATTAGGGGCCAGGTGCAGACAGGGATGAAGAAAATGGTGGGAGGAGGGGCAGAGATGTTCAGGTTCCTTAGGGACAGAGGAAATCCAACATGGAAAAGGTTTTGATTTCTATAACAGTGACAGAAAAACACACATCTAATCTGCATCTGCCAGTCATTTAATCCTCCCCAAACAATTATTTTTACCCACCCTCACAAAGTCCATGTGAATCTATACTCAAGTTACCATTTTTGAGAGTTAAATCTCTTCTACTTCTCCAAATGACAGCAAGTTGCCTTTATCCCCTTTTCCTAATTTCTAGTTTATTTTTCCCATGCTTTTACTGAACACCAAAGACATAAATTTTATTTCTGCCATTGCTTCTTTACACTGAAATTGACTGATTCTTTGAGCAGCCCACCATACTTTCCTTCTGTTGGGGAACGTGGTGGCTTCTTGCTGCATTTCTGCCAGTTCTTAATCCTTGACAGACTTCCCCCACACACACACTTCATGGTTGCCAAGTTCACCTTTTGTGAGGGTTTTATCAAAGACCTTTGAGAAGTCTGATTAAAGGATATCTACCTGTCTCCTTATGCCACCTTTCAGCTAATACTTTTAAAGAATTCAAAGGGTTGGAGACATGTTATTCCTTTCTTTAAGAAAAAAATAGCCTTTCATTTAGTTTGACCATCCATCTCACTTATTTACAAGCATTAAAATCATCACTAGTAACATGATATTTATTGAAGATTGTTATTTGATTTCACTTTTCACGACTAACGTTTACCCCTTTGGGAGCTGTTATGTGACAGGTTTGAGAATTCCTCTGCCAAACAATTGATGCTAATTGAAGTCGCCTTTTAAGAATTTAAAGAGAAATTAGGGCCATGTGTCTCTGAGTACATCTGAAGTAACTCCCTTGGTTATATTAGGGCTACTGGGGGTTTTATATCTCACTACTTTACAACTTTATAGATATCTTAATTTCATGTTAGAATGGAAAAAGCACTGGTATTGTACCCCAGTGCCTACTGCTGAGAAGCCCTTTTCTAGAGATGACAGCACAGTTGCTGAGGATCAAATGTATAGCTCTATGCCAAATATATATACATATATATGTGTGTGTGCATTGTGTGCAAATATACACACACATGTGTACATGTATAATTACATTCTATATATAACATACCACATGTTATATATAATATATATTAGCACATGGATCCCTTTTTTGAAAGCAATCTCAGTCTAGGCTTTCAAATAGTTTAAATCTACATACTGCAAATCTACAGGGATCACAAAAATGCCACATGAATGTTTTGCCACCTCTTTTAAAGAACTAGCAATCAGGACCACACAGACTAAACAGGTAGATATGGAGGAATTATAAAGGCTTACCAGACAACAGCCAGGCTATGCTGTGTTCCCTATGTCCAGACCTCACCATTCCCTCTGGTCTGGTATGGTCTACATACTGGCACTAATTGCAGTGTGGATCTAAGACAACTTTTTTGTTTCTCTCTTCTTGGAAGCAACATTGCCATCCTTAGTGGATGGGCCAAGCTGTGTGCCTCTGAGTCTACACACAGTGATAACAACTAAGCTGGGAATCCCAGCTTTGGTCTGCCACCATCATTTCTTCCACTCCCTCTATGACTTTGGACAATTTCCTTCCAAAAAAGTTAGAGACTTAATACATACTTCTTTTTTTTTTTTTTTTTTGACTTTTTGACTTTTTTTTATTGAAGCTTTTTATTTTCAAAACATATGTAGAGATAATTTTTCACCATTGCCCTTGGAAAACCTTGTGTTCCAATTTCCCTCCCCTTTTCCTTACTCCCTCCCCCAAATGGCAAGCAATCCAATATATGTTAAACATGGTAAAAATATTTAATAAATGTTTCTTGAGCTAATCTGAATCTTTCCACCTCTGACATTTCATGCTACTCAGAGGTCCCTTCTAGCCCGGCCTTTTTTTGTTCAATGTTCCAAAGTCCCTTCTAGTTTGAACATTCTATGATTTTTCCTACTTCCATATTCCCGTCCTGAAACAAGTATTCACTGCTCTATAATTCAGATAATGTTTCCCATATGCTTTCCACTATGTTACAGAGAGACTGTCTCTTGTTTCCCCGACTCCTCTGGCTTCCCCCAACTAATTTGGGAATGTTGCTCCTACTGTCAGCTGTATGGCAGGGCCTCAGCTCCCATTGTGCTAAGCATAAGTGAGAGACTGAAGTGGAAAGAAGCAATGCCCTCCACTTGCCACTCTGAAATGCAGGACTCCTGCTCTTACTTCTGTCACAGAAGCACAGGGAAGAATCACCAAAAAAGGTGACTAGTTGTTTACTGCTCAGAGATCCCTAGAATTCATACCAATGTGGAACAAGCCTCGGGGTACAGTATGATCCCAGGCAGGACATCCTGGAAAAGAAGAGATTGGGGAAGCTGATTGCTATCTTTTGTATATGAAAGGCTGCCCTGGAGAAGAAAGATAAGACTTATTATGCTTGACCTCCATGGATGCACTGGGAGCAAGGGAGGGTGATGGATTTGGGCCAGGTAGGTTTCAGTTCAACTTAAGGGAAAACTTGCTAAAAATTACAGCTCTCCAAAATGAATGGATGAACTGCCCCAGGGAGTAATACATTCCCCAGCACTGAAGGCTTTCCAATAAGAGATTGGTTGTCCAGTTGTCAGAGATATTGAAGAGAGAGATTTTTGCTCAGTTATAGGTGAACTGAGTGATCTATTAGGTGCCTTCCAACTGAAGCATCTGTGATCCAGGGGCTCTGGCTCAGTCAAGTTTGGTTGAATCCCCAGTTCCCTTCCTCAATTAGACCCCCAGTCTCTACACCCTATCTGATCTTTCCTGTGTCCTTCAGACTGGAAATCCCCAAAGGCAAGCCATATTTTTTAGACCTATCCCAGGATGATTCCTAAAACATTAGAGCAAATCCATACTAGCCTCTAAAAATAAAGGAGTCAGGGACTGGGGAAGGAGGTTTGTCTTGCTATGATCTCTTAGTGTCTGCCTTCTTTTTAACATGTTGAAAAGATGAATGATTTGGTTTCTCTCAGCCCTTTAAACTTGATTACATATAAATACATAAGGAATGCATTTAATTTAAAAATGGATTCTATATTGTTCTGTAAGAAATGACCAGCAAGATGATTTCAGAGAGGCTTGGAGAGACTTACATGAACTGATGCTGAGTGAAATGAGCAGAACCAGGAGATCATTATACACGGCAACAACAGTACTATATGACGATCAATTCTGATGGACATGGCTCTCTTCAACAATGAAATGTTTCAAACCACCTCCAATTGTTCACTGAAGAAAGCCATATACACCCAGAGAGAGGGATATGAAATGTGGACCACAACATAACATTCTCATGCTCTCTATTGATGTTTGCTTACATTGTGTTTCCTTTATCTGATATATCTTTTGTGTAGATAAGATTTTTCTTGCGCAACAATGATAAGTGTGGAAATATGTATACATATATTCGATTTGCCAAGTATTTTATCACAATTAACATGTAGTGGATATCCTGCCATCTAGAGGAGGGGTGGGGAGTTGGGGGGAAAAATTTGTAACAGAAAGCTATGTAAGGGTTATTGTTGAAGAATTACCCACACATATGTTATGCAAATAAAAAAAAATAAAAAAATAAAAATAAAAATGGATTCTAAAGAATTGCATATGATTAACATATATTGGATCATTTGCCATCTAGGGGAGGGGGTGGAGGGAAAAAAATTAGAACACAAGGTTTTGTAAGGGTGAATGTTGAAAATTATCCATGTATATATTTTGAAAAAAAAAGAAAAAAATTAAAAATGGATTCTAAGCCTAGCATATGCATCTGCTAGTTCACCCCCTTTTAAAATTTTAAAATAGCAGCCATCAATTTTAACTACAAGGTAACAAGAAACAATCAAGACAGTGAGCTGTCACACCTTTAAACTTTAAAAATTCCTTCTCAAGAAACATAAGAGCAGAAGCTCTTATGAAGGGAGCCATGTCCTAATCCTTCGCCTCTGTGCATGTTAAGCTAGTTTTCCTTAATCCTTAAGATTTAATTGACACAGAAGATAAAAGACTCTGGCCATCATTTCCTGCCCATCTGAGTCATGAGTCACAGTCATGAGAAATACAAGCATGGAGTGCTGCTTATCTGGAGGACCACCATGGGCAATTCAGAGACAGAGGGTCTCCATCCAGCTGACTCATCTCAGTATGTCCTCCATGTCTATCAGTCCTGCTGTGGCTAAGAAAGAATGACATGACAAAAAAAAAAAAAAAAAGTGTGTGGGGTGGGGGCAGCTGGGTGGTGCAGTGGATAGAGCACCAGCCCTGAAGTCAGGAGGACCTGAGTTCAAATCTGATCTCAGACACGTAACACTTCCAAGCTCTGTGACCCTGGGCAAGTCACTTAACCCCAATTGCCTCAAGGAAAAAAAAAAAAAAAAAGAATGACTTATGAGAATTTTATTTCAATCCAATATCCAAATCAGCTAACAGAACTGATCCTGATCAAGTCTAGCCCAGAAACACCTGGGCTATGTAGTTCCTAGAGGGTTACAACTAATGTTCATGAGACTATTATGAGAGAAGGGACGTTATCCCTCACTTTGCTTCTCCTCTCTGTAGACTCTGGAGGTAAAGGGGAACAAGAATGACTCCGGGTCCCTTTCCCTTGAACCATAAGTCCATCTCTTCCTACCTAGCACCTGCATCCGATGTTTTCCCTCAAAAGTATGAAGATAAGGATACCTCACTTCTTCAAAGGAGGTAAAAGAGGTATTAGGGGTCTTCAGAAAGGTTAATTCAAAACTATGGTATATAAATGTTATGGAATATTATTGTTCTGTAAGAAATGACCAGCAGGACGATTTCAGAGAGGCCTGGAGGGACTTGCATGAGCTGATGCTGAGTGAAAGCAGAAGATCATTGTACACTGCAACAGCAATACTATGTTATGATCAATTTTAATGAAGTTTTAATATAAAAATAAAATAAAATAAAGGTTAATTCAGTTCAGCAAGTACTCCCTCACTACCCACTCACTTTCCATTCCCTGGCAGCCTGGTTCTTGTCATCAGCACCCTAGTGAAAATACTGTCTCAAAGGTCACAGGGAGCCATGTAATTTCCATAGCCATAAGGTTACTAATTTGCAAAATGAGGGTGTTATACAAATTTATCCCTGAGGGGCCTTCCAGCTCTAATAGTTTATGGTTTCATAACTTCTTAATGGCCAAATCACCAAATCAAATGACCTTTTCTCAGTCTTATTCTCCTTGACCTGGGCTGCTTATTTCACAATGCTAACTACCCACTCTTTCCTTGAATTCTGCAAATGGAACCTACCTTGGCTATTCCCTTAATTAGATCCACTCCTTTGTCACCTTCTTAACTTCCCTCCTATTTACTCCCTAAGATAGGTGGTCCCCCCAAAGCTTTCTCCTCATCTCTAATCTCTCAATTACTTTCTTCCTTGATAATTTCTTCTATTTCCCTAACTCCAGTTGTTAAATCTGTGAGGATCACTCAAATTAACATATAAAATACTTTGGGAACCTTAAGATGCTACATAAATATTATTCTCAAATCTATATAACTCCATCCTTTCTTTTAAACTAAATCCTCCTTTCTAAATGCCCACTGAATTTCTTCTCTTAGATGTCAAGAGAGGCATTAGAAATTCAATAAGTTTAAAACCAGCTTAATCAGTTTCCCCTCAAACTGGCTTTTCCCCTTTCCTCCACCCTGACTTGATTGTTGTAAAAGAGATCCTTTCCCTGAATATGGGTTGGACTGGATGGCCCCAGGTTCCCTCCAATTCTGAAATTGTGACTTTTTCTGTGATGGCATCATAAAGAAATGGCCTAAAAGAGAACCTCATCTTCCTTATTCTCATTGACTCTTAAACCTGTCACAGCTACCACTAGTTTCTTTCTTAGCCCCTGGAGAGTACCCAAGACTTCTCAGTTCTACTGGCCTAAGCAAAGGACCAAAACCAACAAAATCAAACAAAACCCCCCAGCAACAGCAACCCTTCTTCCTTTACATGAGCCAAGACACAGCAGGGTTAAAAGTAAATCTTTATGAGATTATCAGGGTGTGACAGGGTATTGGGAATAGAAAGACCTATGCTCAAGCACTGGTTCTGCCAATTTTTTTCTGGATGCCTTGACAAGTCTTTTAGTTTCTCTGACCTTCAGCTTCTTCATCTGTATAAAGGGAAGAATATTTTAATTATTTTCCTTAAAGAGTGTTTATGAGGAAAACCGTTGGCAAATTTTAAAGAGAGATAGAAATGGGAGGTGGTAATAGCATTATTCAGTCTGGCATCTCAAAAACTTGCTTTTGTGTGGGCAAGCCAAATTTTCAGAGCCTGTTTCCTCATCTGTACAGAGGGGATAATAATGTTTGCACTCCCTGCTTCCCAGTTGTGGGGAGCATAATGATCACCCCTGATTTGTTGTCTCAAACCAGGCTGCTGAGGGTTCTGCATTAGCACCCTAAGATGTTGCCGTGTTTCTTTTCTCCTGCTATTTATTACTAGAGGGCCAGTGACTAGCAGCCCATTTCCTATTTGACATCACTTAGCTTCACAAAAGAATAGTTACTTCAGATATTATAGCAAGAACAAACATATAAGCATTTCCCCAGACACATAGCATTGGTCCCACCAAATTCGTGTCCAATTCTAACTCAAATGCCAGGTGGGTGCTTCTGCTGGTCTGGGGTCTTCAAGGACCACTGAAGACTGAGTCTTGTTCACTCGGGCCATTGATGCTGCGTTGGGTGCAAAACCCAACATGGAAGATGATTCCTAGGTTCCTGTGACTTGTTCTTCCAACTTTTGCAATTCCAAGGCCAGAGATTCCATTCCCCATATCCCCTACTGTAAAAGCACAAAGTCACTAGCCAAGAATCAAGGGGCCTTATGGCCTCAGGAAGGGAAAAAGGCATTTAAGGCCTCCCCCCCCTTGCCATGTGGTTTGCACCATGAGCAAAAAAGTAGTTGTTTAAAGTAGTTGTTTTTGGAAAGCACTTGGGGTTAAGTGACTTGCCCAGGGTCACACAGCTAGGAAGTGCTAAGTGTCTGAGGCTGGATTTGAACTCAGGTCCTCGGGACCTCAGGGCTGGTTCCATCCACTGCACCATCTAGCTGCTCCTAATTGACCTTTTTGAATGCTTCTGAAGCCAAACCAAGAGACTCTCTTTCCCTGTGTTACGGACCGCCTACCCATATTCCAGGATCTCCCAAAGGTGCTTCGTTCATGAGATCTCGTGATACCACAAAGGTAACTCCTCAGCATCCCTCTTGGGGTGAGGTGCACCCGCCAAATTAGCTGATGGGGTCTGCACCTGTGCCAGATGCCCATTTCATGAGGAAAGTATCGTGCATACTTTAAAGCCATATATAAAGATAATTATTTTCATAGGGTGGTACCCCTAAAAAGGGCACATAGTGATCGTGATAGGCCAGAGTGGTAAGATATCAGTATACACTGAAAGAGTTAGGAAAAGCTAAGAAATCCCTTGGGCCCTGCAGATAGGGCCTGGATGGGCAGAGATGAGCAGGGAAGGGCATTCCAAGAAGGGGACTGCCAAGAGAGATGTCCCTGAAGGCTCTGTTTTACACAAGTGGAAACTGGGGGGTTCCCAAAGTAGTTTGAGTGTCTGAAGGGTGTCCATGGAATTCAGGTGGCATCCAACCAGGATTTCCCTGCTCACTAAGGCATTCCCTCATAATTACAGGATACTAGGCTAAAACCTAATGTTAGATAATTCCTCATGGACCTGTTCTTCTTGTCTGGCCTTATTCCTGTTAAACTATCACCTTTGAAACACTTTAGTACCACAGTGGGAGGTGCCATGTAAAGAAATAAGAGATAACTGGACCTCCTGGCATTATCTGGTACCTAGAAATCAGGCTCAATCCTCAAAACACTGTGGCCTATGGGGGAGGACTCCCAAAGAGAGATTCACCAAAGACCTGGAGTGGGGTCAGAACTATAAAGAGGCAGGGTGGGAGGCCTTCGAAGCATTTCTTCTCCCTCATCCTCAGTGTGTGGCAAGAACTGGTCCAGCAATCCTTATTAGGGGTTTGCCCATGGGAACAGTGCAAAGTTGTCTGGCAGGAGAGAGATCAGATTCCAAGCACACCCACAACATGTTCAAGTGGTCAGCCTCAGTTCACCCAATTGTGTTCCTTCAGTAAGTGCCATCTGCTTCCAGGGAGGCAGTGGTTTGAGAAATATAAGCAAAAGACCCTTTTAAATAAAAAGGATCCATAAAGTTAATATGGAAGCCGCAAAGCTTCTTTGAACAAAAAAGCCACCGAAGAAGTAAAGTAAAATGATCTAGAGTGACACTGGAGGGATGTTTTGTTTCTTGAGAGTTATGATAAAGATATTTTGCAGTAACATTTATTTATGTTTTTTTTTAAAGCATTTTATTTGCAAAACATATGCATGGGTAATTTTTCATCATTGACCCTTACAAAGCTTTCTGTTACAAATTTTTCCCTCCTTCCCCCCACTCCCTCCCCTAGATGGCAGGTAGTCTAATACATGTTAATTATGTTAAAATACTTACAAATCGACTATGTATGTACATATTTATACAGTTATCTTGCTGTACAAGAAAAATCAGATCTACAAGAAAAAAAATCTAAGAAGGGAAACATAATATTTTGCAGTAACATTTAAAGGAAATTCTTGGTAACCACAGCTATTGAACTTTATAATACAGTATACTACAAGTACTGAATTAAAATCAATTTTAAAATCATACTTTCTAAGCCAACCATATTTCCACACTTCATTTACTGTACTTACAGAAAGTTCAATAGAGGTATTGTGCCCTTCCTGCAGCAGGATGGTTTGTTTTAATTGTAAATATTCTATGTATTTTGCTTAGCTGTAAAGGAAGAGAAAAAAATCAAATACTATCTGATGCCAGCTTGGATCAGACTAATGTCCCTGATTAGTCTGGGTAATGGAACATGATGGGGAGGGATGGGATTCAGCAAAAGGCATGGGGAGAGGAGGAGGGCATGTGCTCTTAGTTCAGGAAAATAATGCTAGATACCATCTACATTTTCAGTTCTCTTTGGACTAGTTACAACTGTGCCAGCTTCCAGAGGGCTCTTGGCCACTGTCTTCAGTCGGATTCACCAAACATTTATTAAGCACCTCTCCAGGATGTCTGGTGAGGAGGAGGACTTTGCACAACTCTGCCCCACTTAAATCCAGCTCCCTCACAAGACAAGACTTCTTTCCAGTGATTTTGTTGGTCTTCAGCCCAAACAAAGAGCCAAAAACGACAATGACAGAAGCCTCTATGAAAGAATATTTGCTTCAGACATAAACAAATCTACATACGTTACCCCCAACAAATCTACGGCACTTTTCTCCCTTTACCACCTTAATTGGAATAAGATGAGTTGCTTAATTTAATTCAGTTCCTCCCTAGCCTTGGTCTGACTAAAAATCATGCATCAAGCCAGCCTCTCTGCTTGATGACTTCTTGTCCAGATTTCAGAAAGGAGCTGAAGTTCCCTGGGGTTATTGATGCTTTGCTGGTTGAAAAACTCAGCCTGGCCTCAGACTCCTGAATTCCTGTGGCTTTCTCCCAATCTTCTGAAAACCCGAGGTGGACGAGTCTTCCCCATCTCCAAAGCCGCCAAAAGCAGAGGAGGCAGAAGGTTGCTAAAGGTGACAGACTTTCCAATGTCTCTGCAGCTAATCAAAAACGCTTCAACCCACAGTCAGCCAAGTAGAACCAGTTACAGAATGTCCATGCGTGCTCCTTAGTCCCTCCAAGGCTCTTCCCTGACGTGACGTCATAATAATCCCAGGTTCACCAGGGGGAGAGCCCTGTCCCAGGCACTCTGCACATGGCCCAGATCTCCATTACGATGGCTTTGCTTTTCTTGGAAAGGATACAAGACTGTACCAAAAAAGCGAATACATTTGAGGTAACAAGTGGGGCTTTTTAGCAAAGGTTTCACGGAAGAGATGGCATCTGAACTTGAACCTTGAAGACCAAAAAATGGTTCTGAAAAGCACTGTATGCCAGGTTTGGGGACAGCTGGTACAAAAGCGCAGAGAGAGGATCGAAAGAAATAGAAATGTGAGGAGGTAGCTAGTGGTCCAGAGGACAAAGAGTGCAAGTAGGAAAACAAGGTAAAATAAGTCTAGAGAAACTTGGGGGCTAGATGGCAGAAGAGCCTGAATACCAAGTTGAGAATCTGGGGCAATAGGGAACTACTGAAGTTTTTTGAGCAGGAGAATGATGGTCAAACCTATATCTTAGAAAGATTATTTGGGGAATTAGAGTAGGTCATGAGGAAACCAAATTATCACTCTTTGCAGATGATATGATGGTCTACTTAGAGAACCCTAGAGAATCAACTAAAAAACTATTAGAATTAATCCACAACTTTAGCAAAGTTGCAGGATACAAAATAAATCCACATAAATCATCAGCATTTTTATACATCACCAACAAAATGCAACAGCAAGAGATACAAAGAGAAATTCCATTCAAAATAACTATCGATAGTATAAAATATTTGGGAATATATCTGCCAAGGGAAAGTCAGGATCTATATGAGCAAAACTACAAAACACTCTCCACACAAATAAAGTCAGATCTAAACAATTGGAAAAACATCAAGTGCTCTTGGATAGGTCGAGCGAATATAATAAAGATGGCAATACTACCTAAACTAATCTATCTATTTAGTGCTATACCAATCAAACTCCCAAGAGATTATTTAACTGAACTAGAAAAAATAACGACAAAATTCATCTGGAAAAACAAAAGGTCAAGAATTTCAAGGGAATTAATGAAAAAAAATGCAAATGAGGGTGGCTTAGCTGCACCAGATCTAAAACTATATTATAAAGCAGTGGTCACCAAAACCATTTGGTACTGGATAAGAAATAGAGTAGTGGATCAGTGGAATAGGTTAGGTTCACAGAACAAAATACTCAATGACAATTGTAATCTAGTGTTCGATAAACCCAAAGACCCCAGTTT
>JAJPUD010000069.1:517517-557492 GCA_023553655.1 Myrmecobius fasciatus
TTGTGCAGTAAGATAACTGTATAGATATGTATACATGTATTGTATTTATCATATAACTTATCCTATCTAGCATGTATTAGATTACCTGTCATCTAGGGGTGGGGGGTAGGGGGAGGGAAAGGAAAAGCTTGGGAAAAAAAAGTTTTTTTTGCAAAGGTCAATGTTGAAAGGTCACTCATATGTTTTGCAAATAAAAAGCTTTATTAAAAAAAAAAAGAAAGATTATTTGGTCAGCTTTGTGCTGGAAAGATTAGAGGGGAGAGAAACTTGCGGCAAAAGAAACAACTCAGTGAAGACACTTAAAAATATTACAGGAAAACATAATGAGGACTTGAGCAAAGTGACAGTCGGGAAGAAAAGAGGATTAGTTTAAGAGATTGCAGAAATAAAATTGATAGGACTTGGTTATGGGGGTAGAAAGAGAATGAAAAGATACTGAAACAGTTTGTCATTTCCTTCTCCAGGTCATTTTCCAGATGAAGAAATTGAGGCAAGCAGGGTTAAGTGCCTTGCCCAGGTTCACCTAGCTAGTAAGTGTCTGGAGCTGGGTTTGAACTCAGGGCTTCCAGAGTAGTCCAGGCCTGGTGCACTTTTACTATACTACCTTGCTGCCCCATTCAAAGAGTTGCCAATTCCCACTGATTCTGCTTCCATGACATCTATTACATCTATCAGATTACTCACAGAGTCAATAAGCATTTATTAAGTGCCTACTGTGTGAGAGGCATTGTGTTAAATGCTGGGGATTCAAAGAAAGGCAACAGTTAGTCCCAGTCCTCCAGGAACTCCCATTCCAATAGGGGAGGAGCAGACAAATATGTACAGATAACCTATAGACAAGAACAATAGGAAATCAGAATGAAGAGGAGTTGGAAAAGAAGCACCCTTCAGTAGATAGAGCACTAGCTCTGTGACCCTGGGCAAGTCACTTAACCCCAATTGCCTCAGCAAAAAGCAAAAAAAAAAAAAAAACAACCAGTGGTTCAGTGGACAGAGTGCCAGGCCTGGAGTCAGGAAAACAAGGAGTCCAAATCCAAACTCAGACATTCAAGAGCTTTGTGACCCTCAGGAAGTCATTTAAACTTTGCCTCAGTTTCCTCATCTGTAAATGGGGATAATAACTACCTACCTCCCAGTGTTGTCCTGAGGATTAAATGATGTAATTTTTGTAAAGAACTTGGTACAGTGCCTGTACCAATAGGTACTTAATAAATGCCTGCTCTATCCCCCTTGGTAAACAGGCCTTTATCACCTCATACCTGGTATTGTTAACACCTGCTGGTACGGCTGCCTCAAGTTTCTCCCTGCTCCAGTCCGGCCTCCATTCAGCCACTAAAGTGATGTTCCCAAAGAGCAAGTCCGACTGTGTCATGAATTTGCTCTTTAACCCAAGTGGCTCCCTATTTCTCCAGGAGCACCATAAAACCCTCTGTTTGGCCTTCAAAGCCTTTCATTTCCCAGCCCTCTCCTATCTTCCCAGGCTCCTTCCTCCTTCCTCCCCTCCACCTACTTTTCTGTCTGGTAATAATGGCCACCTGGCCATTCTAAGAGTGAAACACAGAATTGGCTCAGCTCTGAGCCTTCCCTCCGGGAAACTCTCCCTCCTTCTCCCCATCCCCTCTTAATTCCAGTGCCTTCCTTCCTGCTTTTCATTATTTCCTATTTATTTTGTATGTAGCTCACTTAGCTCCATTTGTTTCTATGTTGTCTCCTCCATCAGACTGGAGCAGAGATTATTTTTTTGCCTCTTTTTGTATCCAAAGGGCTCAGAGTAGATACTTAGCAAATATTGATTGGTTGATTGATTGATTGATGGATGGACGGATTGATAGTTTTCTAAGTTGTTTGCCCAGTGTTCTGGGGCAGAGTCTCTGACTACAGCAACATCATGTTCTGACACAGGATCTGTCGGAACACATATTAGAAGCCTTTCTGCTTTGGTCTGTCCTGCCAGCTGGACACTGGCCCTGAGTGCATCAAACAATGAGGCACTGGAACAACTCATTTACTAAATAAATAGCTTCTATGTGGTAGAGGCTGTCTTCCCCACTGTTTTTGTGAGGCTCTTTCTTTGTATACCCAGCACTTAGCACAGTGCCTGGCACACAGTAAACATTTAAAAACTTAGTTTTTATTAGCAATTTTATTAACAATATTTGATTGTTTTTATGTGGTGCTTTATAGTTACAAGTCCTCAGTTGATTCTCATCATACCTTTTCCTATAACATACTCAATTTAACAGTAATGATAGTTAGAGTTTATATATCATTTTAAAGTTTGCAAAACCCTCCACAAACATTATCTCGTGTCCTCACAACAGCCCTGAGAGATGTGTTATTACTATCCCCGTTTTTCCAGGGGGAAACTGAGGCAGGCAGAGGCTAAGTAACTTGCCAGGGATCTGTTCAGAGGCTGGATTTGAACTCAGGTTTTCTTGATTCCAGATCTAGGGATTTATCCAGTGTTTCCTCTCAGTTCATACACTTGTTCTATGAAGTCATCTGGGGCATGATAAATTTCTAAATTGGACATTTTAAGGTCTGTGTGACTTTATAATTAAGATTTTCAGTTTTGAAAAGAAACCCCTCCTCTTCTAGAATGTATATGAAAATGTCAGGTTCAGAATAATTTCTAGATGAATTTTGTTATTATTTTTTCTAGTTCTATAAAATAATGTTTTAGCAGTTTGATTGGTATGGCACTGAACAAGTAAACCAATTTAGACAGAATTGTCATTTTTATTGCATTAGCTCAGCCTAGCTATGAACAATTGATATTTTTCCAATTGTTTAGAGCTGATTTTATTTGTGTGAGAAGTGTTTTGCAATTGTGTTGATATAATTCTTGGGTTTGTCTTGGCAAGTAGATCCCCAAGTATTACATTTTGTCTACAGTAATTTTAAATGGAATTTCTCTTTCTATCTCTTGCTGATGGGCTTTGTCAGTAATATATAGAAATGCTGATGATTTCTGTGGGGTTTATTTTATATCCTGCAACTAGAATAATTTTTTAAAAATTTAAATTTAAAAAGTAATAAAGTGTATGTGACTGGCAACATGATATGGTGAGTAGAGTGAGTAGAGTGTGTAGAGTGTGTAGTGGGTAGAGTGTTGAATCAGGAAAACCTGGCCTCTAACACTTCCTGGCTGTGTGACTATGGGCAAATTTCTTAACTGTCTGGGCCTCAGTTTCCACATCTCTTAAGCATTGAAGTTACATTAGACGGCTTCTGAGATCCCTTTTAGCTCTCCATCTATAACCATGATCTTAGAAAGGCTTGCAGTGACGTGTGGATGTCTCTGAGTGACAACTTTATCCATTATATGCTTAAACTCTGCATTTTGATTTGATTTTTAGGTTGCTGATACTTTTGTTAGTAAAACTTTGGCAGTTTTTTTTCAGGTAGGAAACTTTCTCATCAGCAACAATCACCTGGACATTAGATTTCTTATTTGTGGAGAAAAGAAAGAAAAGTTCATTTATTAGATTTAGCATGTCCATGGCATTCTGATTGTTTCTTAGAACCATTCTCCAGGAACATGTGATGATTTACAAAGTGATAAAAACTTTTCACATAAAACTGAATTGTTTGGAGTGACTTTTGGCATCAGAGACATATCTGCTATCTAAATTGGGGGCCCTTCTTCTACAGTCCCTTAGTCTCCCAAGGGTTCTATAAGTAGATTTCAAACAGGGTCCATTACTCAGATGGAAAAACAACCACATGATTCTTTTCATTAACCTCTAACTGAAATTTCTTTTTTTTTTTTCTTTTAACTGAAATTTCCTTCAGTTATGAATGTCAGCTGCAAAACCCTAACCCTAAATGCAAAACATGATCCAGGCTTTACCAGAATGCCCAAAGGGTCCATGACACACAAAAAACGTTGAGTCCTTGTCTTGACCCCAAATCTACCATAGAGGGACATTTTTCAAGACCCCAGAACACTTACATACGGAACTTTATATCTTATCAATTGTCAAACACTTAAAAATGTGCCATTGGGGGATTAAAGAAAAAGGCAATTCAATTTCTGCCCTCCAGTAGCTTCCAGTGGGGGCAGGTACATAGCTTTAAAAATCCAAAGTAGATACAAGGTAGCCTGTGGGAAGATGCTAGTTATCAGGAAAGGCCTCAGGTGTGTTCTAACTGTATGACCCTAAGTCAATCATTTAACTTCCTCAGTTTTCTCATCTGTAAAACAGGGATAATATTAGCACCTACCTCCCAGGGTGGTGGTGAGGATCTAATGAGATAACAAGGGTAAAGCACTCCCCATCGTATCTGGCCCATAATAAGCACTCTATAAAAGTTATCTATTAGCATTACCTTTGCATTCCCACCCCACAATCCTGTGGCTTTTAGCCCCACTTTAGAGATGAGAGCTTCAAGTGAATGGCTTGTGTTTTCAGAGCTAAAAGTGGCAAAGCCACGTCTCAGAACTAGAACTTCACCTCTAGACTTCCTTCTGCTCACTAATCAGATGACTTGCTATTCTTTGGACCCACACTAGAATAGGATGGGGCAAGGAATCATTGGGTGAACTTTGTGAGAGGTAACCCCCTGAGCCCCAGGGGACAGACTTCCCATAGAATAAGCCTGAGTCCCTTTCCCCTTGGCTTCCTAGGTACTTTTGGCTTAGGACAGTCTAGACATGATAGATGGGACCAGCCTGGAAATATTTTTGCCACCATCTTTTAGGGACTCCTATTCCATCTCCCCTGAGCCTTAAAGAGATATCTCATTAATTCCAAATGGTAGCAAGACCAAAAAGGTTTCTTACACCATCTGGACATAGGCCTTCTTAGTTATGGACTACGTGCTAACTGGGAACTTAATAATAATAATAATACCTTACCTGTATCCTAAGGAGACAAAAACAAACAAACAAAAAGGCAAAAGGACCTGAATGTACAAAAATATTTATAGCAATTCTTTTAGTGGGGGAAAGAATTGGAAATTGTGAGGATGGTTAAACAAATTGTGGCATGTAATTGTGATGGAATACTTGTGCCAGAAATGATGAGCAAGATGCTCTCAGAAAAACCTGGAAAGACTTACATGAACTGATGCAAAATGAAATAAACAGAAGCAGTTGAACATTAAATATAATTAACAGCAATATTATCTGATGATTTAAAGATCCTTAGCAATATAATGATTTGAGACAATTTTGAAGGACTTATAAAGTGCTACCCATCTTCAGAGAAAGAACTGATGGACTCTGAATGCAAATCAAAACTAACTTTTTCTTATTTTTGTTGGTATTGTTTTCACAACATGATTTACAAGGAAATATGTTTTGCATGACTGCACATGTATAACCTGTATCAAATTGTTTACCTTCTCATGAGAGAGAGAAAGAAGGGAGGAAGGGATAGAATTTGGAACTCAAAATTTGAAAAAACAAAAAAGTTAAAATTATTTTTATATGCAATTGAGGGTAAAATAAAATGTTAATTTTTTAAAAAATAATCATACCTTACATTTGCACAATGTTCAATACTTTTTAAAGGATTCTATTCTCACATGTATTTCTTTTTCTTACTAGGAGAATTCTGTAAAGTACATATTACCCTCCAAATTACAGATAATAAACTAAGGAACTGTCAAGTGAATTGTGAATTAATAGCAAACTAGGAACTAGAAAGCAGGTCTCCTGACTTCTTGTCCACTGCTTTTTCTAGCTGAGGCACTCCCATCTCTTGTACCTCTGAGTTCTAAGGGAGAGATCCACAGGGGAAGAGGCCTGAAGTACCTCTTTCCTTTCACTGAATAGCTTGGTCCTTTCCAAGACCTTCTTGGAGGCGTTTGATTCTGAAAGCATTCTGGGGGCTCTGGAATTGATCTACCTATCTGGGAGGATCAGGAGTTGGAGCCAGACTTGATTCTAAGAACATCTCTTGAGTAGTTGGAGGTTTCTTCAAGTCTTGAAGCCTTGGGGCATATATAAATGAAAACATTAGCCTATATTTTGTTTGTATGCCTCTATGTATATCTTGTAGTTACATAGCTAATGCAACCTCCTTGAGGACAAAGACAGTTTTTGCCTTTCTTTGTACCTCTAACATTTAGCTCAGTAACTATCACAGCAAATTCTTAATAAATACTTTTTTTTTTTTTTTTTGGTGGGGGTGAGGCAATTGGAGTTAATTGACCTGGCCAGGATCATTCAGCTAGTAAATATTAATCTGAGGCTCAATTTGAGTGGTGGTTCTCCTGACTCCAGGACTGGGGGGTCCACTGTGCCATCTAGCTGCCCCTTAAAAAAAAAACACTTCTTGCCTACTGACTGCCAACTATTTAGAGGAAGTACTTCCAGGGTTGGAATTTGGTATCTTGACCCAGAACTATTTAAGTGCCTTAACTGATTTCATTAATTGTTGAAGCTTTAAGGCCTCTTCCTAATGAAACATTCAATGTTAAAAGAAAAAAAAATAAACTTGAACACTCTTCTGATACATAAAAGTGAAAGGGGCTGCCTCTGCAGGTAGTATTCCCTTATCTGGAGATTCTCATGTGGATGATTATTGAAGAGGACATTGTAGAGATGACTACTGTTTCCCATATAGGTTAGACCAGATAGCCTTGGAGAACCCTTCCCATCTTGAACTTGTGATTTGATATAGAATCTTTGCCCTGGAAAGGACTTTTAGAAGTTATATCATTCAGATTCCAACCCAAAGCTATGACATTCTCTCAAAATTTAGCTAAGTCTAAAAATCACAGAGGCCTGGTTTGAATTATTAAGTTGCAATTAGCAAAAATATTTGTAATATAAAGGAGTAGGAGATTGCCTGTGGGTCATTGCTATATTTAAACATCTGGATAAGCACTTTCTACACAAAGTAGAAAAAAAGACCCATATTATGAATAGAAATTCCACTAACATTTCTAAGAATTTGCTTTTCTTCTCCCATCTGATTTTTGCTCTCCTCCTCAGCTTTTCCTAAAAGCCAGAAATAAGTCTAATATGTCCTGTTTTTCTATTTAGCTACAGAAGCTAGAAAAATTATATACCCAAAGAAGCAAGGGAAAACTAGAAATTAAAAGGTTACTTTCCTCAATGCAATGAAACCTCATTAACTTGGACTCCACCAACTTGGAATTTGTAATCATTATTATTGAGATGAAGTTTATTTTACAATATCATCAAATTTTTTTTTTAACCTAGAAGAGACTTTAGGGATTATAGATTTAGTGCAGGAAGGGATTTTAGAGGCAATTTGTTTCAAATCCATCATCATCTTGTTCGACCTAGTCATTTTCTTTCACCAATTCATTCATTCCTTCACTAAGTCTCTACTGGAAGAGTGCCATTCACAAGGCCATGTGCTAGGTACTCTTGTGAATATTTCTTCAATACTTAAATGAAGCCATGGTCTCATTGGTGTGGTTGGTCCTTCCACTGGTACAGATCAAAGGTTCTCCACATCTTCCCCTCCTTTGCAATTCTTGCTCCTTCTTTTCTAAAAGAGTCTTTCCTGATTTATAGCTTTTTAATGCACATCATTAAATCTTTGTATGGTACAATCTCATTACTTGATCAATACACACTTGCCCTCAATAAGGCCTTTTATGCACATCCTCATAAAAAGTCATCTTTGATAATATTCTGTAGCCTGACTACACAGAGACCCATAACTAGGGTGGGACAAATAGGGCTTTATCCCAGGCTGCTAAAATTTAGAGGATGCAAAATTTTAAAATAATGTATGTTACATTTATATATTAACAGTACAAACACTTCTTGATTGTGGGAACAACTGAGCTTAGCACCTAGTTAGCAAGAATAATTAGTTAAACTAGAAAAATACCAGATGTTAGCATTGTTAATAACACCCTTCAATGAAACACTATAGAAACTAATTCCCCCTCCTATCCAAGTGAATTTATTTTAATTACTTCTTGTATTATTTTTCACATCATGAATTACAAAGTTGATTTAAGGGAACATCTGCCGAGCTGTAACTGATGGGTAGGAGGAAATGTGGGCTTTGCCCCAGGGAAGGAAATTTCTAAATTAACATTTAGAAGAGGTTAAGGGATACTGAAATAGAAAAATAAAATGTGAAAAGAAGGTTGTTATGTGGTTGTATGCTTTTTTTGGTGGGAGGAAGATTGGAGGTGGTGGGATGTGTTCTTTTTTTATTCTTTAAAGCTCAGTTCAATTTTTGTTTTATAAGAAATGATCAGAAGGATGATTTCAGAAGGGTCTAGAGAGACTTACATGAACTATTAGTAAGTGAAGAACCAGGAGAACATGGCACTTAGTAACAGCAAGATTATAAGAAGATCAATTCTGAGGGATGTGGCTCTTTTGGACAATGAGGTGATTCAGGCCAATTCCAATAGACTTGTGTTGGGAAGAGCCATCTGTAACCAGAGAGAGGACTATGGGGACTGAGGGTGGATCAAAGCACAGTATTTTTACCTTCTTTATTGTTGTTGTTTGCTTGCTTGTTTTCTTTCTCATTTTTCCCCCTTTTTGGTCTGTTTTTTCTTGTGCATTATAAATGTGGAAACATGTTTAGAAAAATTGCACATGTTTAACCTATATTGGATTGCTTGCTGTCTAGGAGAGGGGATGGGAGAAAGGAAGGGAGAAAAATTTGGAACACAAGGTTTTGCAAGGATGAATGTTGAAAACAAAAAAGTTATTATTAAAGATTGGAAAAAAAAATTCAATTCAGAGATACTTCTTCCAGGAAGTGAGAATAGATATCTAAAGTCTAAACTGAAAGGGAAAAAAAGAAAAGGTAAAGAAGCTGCTGGAAGTTGGGTTTTTAATTAAGACCTCTTAGAAAACAACTAAAAGCAGTTTTTATTTGCTTTAGGAATTGGAAAAGAATCAACTAATCGTGGATCAAAGACAACTAAAAAAGACTGGCCTTCTACTAGGAGTAAAATCTAAAATGTTCAATGGAGAAGTTGATATCATATTGATATCGTATCACAAGGATATACCAACAGACAAGTCATAAAAGAAGAATTGCTCACTATAATATTAATAATTATTCCAAATCACTAATCATAAGAGAAACGAACATCAAAATAAATTGGGGTTTTCACTCTACAACCAGAAAAGATAAAGGAAAGGAATACGCAGTGTTGGAGGAAAGAAAGGCACTATTGATAGAGCTACATATATATTGTTAGTGAAATTCTGAATTTGTCAAAATCACTTTGGAAATAAGATTCTAATTCAGAATTAGGCTTAAAAAGTGATTAAATGTCCACATTCTTTGACCCAAAGATTCCACTGCTTAAGCATATGCCTTAAGAAGAGAAAGATAGAAAATTGCAAAGAAAAGTCTCAGCATCACTTTTGAAAAGAAATTAGATGCTCATTGATTGGGAAATAGTAACAAATTGTAATGCAAAGAAATAATAGAAACTGCTGTATAAGAGGACTATGAAGAGCACAGAGAAGCATAGAACACATGAACTGATGTAAAGTTAAGTAAACAAACATGAAAACAATATATAAAATGACAAGAAGATAAATTTTAAAACAAAACCCAAACTGAATGCTTGTAAATAAAATGATCAATCTTACTCCCATAAAAAGATTTGAGAAAATGAACCTTTCTCTTCTTTGCAGAGGTAGAGGGAACTATAAATGTGCAATGAATGATTCAAAGAATGAACAAAAAAGTATATATCAAATGCCTACTATATACAAAGCATTGTGCTAAGTGTTAGGGTTACCAATAGAAAACCAAGAGAGTCCCTGTCCTCAATAAACTCATATTGGGGAGAGGGGGAGAGGAAGCCAAGATATCTTTAGGGTGTTTCAACAAAGTGGCTGACAAGATGGTGATGCTCTACATTATTCCATGTTTTACTTTATTCCACTAATAAAACCAAATCCATTTCAAAATTGAACCATTTGACATTGCCAAGGAAAGAATTTGATTCCTCTTTAGTGGCTTATTACCCTCCTGCACACACCGAATTACACTGACTCATTGCAGTCTCCCTGGGATTGCTAACTCCAGCTTTCACATATACCAATCTTGCAGAATTTAGTGGATGTTAAAGCTGGGAGATAATAGTAGGGTATAGTAGAGATATATTCCAAATTCTAAGTCCCCATGCTCTCATATATTGTTTTTGCATTATTTCAGTTAGTCCAATTCTCTGTGACTTATTCTGGGGGTTTCTTGGCACAAGATACCGGAGTGGTTGGCCATTTCCTTCTCCAGCTCATTTTACAGATGAGGAAACCAAGGCAAACAGGGTGAAGTGACTTGCCTAGTCAAAAGGCTAGTAAGTATCTGAGATAGTATTTGAACTCACGAAGAGGAGTCTGTATAGGATGGTGATCTGAGTAGCAAGCTTCTGCATTCTACGTTCTCCCTATGTAGAAGGAAGAAAGGGTATCTAGAGTCAGAGAGATAACAGATTGAGGACAAAGGACGTGAATGGTAGTGGGGTGATTGGGAGGGACAGTTTCATTACCTGCCCCAGGCATGTGTGACATCACAAGAGAAGGTGGAAGGCTCATCTGGGAGGGGAAGAGAAACAAAAGACATCCTCCCTTACAAGCTACTTATACATAGACATAGTTTGGTCTTTCTCCCACAAGAGATGAAAGAATTATAGACTTGCCTCTCAACTCTCAAGCTTATCAGGGAGAATAAAATGTTCCTAGAAAGAATTTTAGAAGTGCTTGAGAAGGTAAACAGCAGAAGCAGAAGGGAAATGAGTACAGCTTTCCTTACATGAGGTTATCCCAAGGAAAGAAGGGGAGAAAAAGGGACACAGAACATTTCTATTTAAGTAATAGGCAAGATTCTTCCTATACAAAGATTCCTAACCTAAATACATAAAATAATGGAAGAAACTAGTTATCAACATGCTTTAAAAATTGAAATCTTTTGGACTCTATGTGAATAATCCCTGTGAAAAGATTGGACCCAGTTTCTTGGGCTCCAAAGAATGAAATTATGACTCTAGAAGTACCACTAGGTCAGAGTTCAGAGGAAGAAGGGGTGAGTAGTTGTGGTTGGTGACTCTACTGAAGGGTATCTGGGGAGTGATGGAGGAGGACAGTGTAGATAGGATAGGAGGGAGCACCACTTCTTCTGGGACTGCCACACTTGATGACCATTAGTAACTTTTTTTAAAATGTATTATTAGCATTTCCTTTTGCATCATCTTTATTTTCAACTATATGTTTCCCTTCCTCCTCCTCAGAGAACCATCTTTTTGTGATTAAAAATAAAAAGAAAGGAGAGAAAAGCAGTTCAGTAAAACCAAGCAACAAATTAGCTAAATCTAAAGCCAGTACCATCTTCCATACCCTAGTCCCCAACCTCTACAAAGGAAAAAGGGAGGCTCAATCTCAGCCATAATTACAAGGCATGTCGTCTCATTTGTTGTTCTTTCCATTTATATTACTGCAATCCTTGTGTCTTTGGTTTTCCTGGCTCTGCTTACTTCACTCTGCATGAATTCATAGATGTGCCTTTTCCCAGCTCTTCCATATTCTTCATTTTCATTATTTCTTATAGTGCAGAAATAGTACATTACATTCATACATCACCATTTGTTTAGTTGTTCCCCAAATGTTGGGCATCTGCTTTGCTTCTGGTTCTTTGCTAGCTCAAAAAACTGTGAATACCCGGAATCTTGCTATCTTTGACCTCCTTGAGTAACTGCCCAATAGAGGAATTTCTAGGTCAAAGGGTATGGGTATTTTAGAATCATTTTAAGCATAATTCCAATTTGACTTCCAGAATGGTTGAACCAAATACCACAAAAGCAACATAAGAACAATGTTATCAAATAATCAGTGAATTATCAATAAGCAATATACAATAATAAATAATTATTAATATTTCACATCAAGCAATATACAAGAAAAGAACTAGCAATAAAACCTATGGCTTCAGAAGTCTATATACAAATACATCAAGTGTCTGTGTGCACAAATAAATTGGACTGCATTTTCATCACTGAGACTTGGTGAGATGGGACTCATGACTGGAATGTGCCTCTGGAAGGGCATACCGGAGTTCTGAGCCTGGAGTTAACAAGACTAGAATTCAAATTCTGGCTTCAGATACTGGCTAATATCATTTATCTGTCTCATTTTCCTCAATTGTAAAAACAGAATAATTATATTGTATCATTTTTATATATTATAGAAATCAAAAATAGGAATAAACATGTAATAATTATAGAACTTACCTAACAGGATTGTTCTGAGGATGAAATGAGATATTCGTATAGCCCTTAGGTGCTTAATAAATGCCTGTTTCCTTCCCTTCTCACACAAGAAGAAAGAGTAAATTGCAGGCAGTAGCACTGTGGACTAAGAAGATATAATCTTGGAGAAATCAAAGACCTAAAATAGTGAATCAATCAAAGGCAATTAGTACCTCTTATGTCTCAGCTAGATCCCAAGAAGACTTAGAATAGATAATGAATCAATCAAAAGGCAATTAGTACCTCTTATGTCTCAACTAGATCCTAAGAAAACAAATATAAAAGTGAGACAGACTCTGACCTAAAGCTCCTTCCTTTCCTCAGGAGAGAAACATTGTGGAAGAATCATTTGAATGAAGATCACTGGAGAGAAAAATGGAAGTGATATTATTGGAGTATACCACAGACCACCCTGGCAGAAGGAAGAAATAGATAAGGCATTTAGGAAAAGATTACAACCTGCTATAAAGGCCTTTATAGTGGTGACTGAAAACTTCAGCTCTCTAGATGTCTTTTAGAGGTCTCTCTGCCAAAAACAGAGCAGCTGGTAAATTGTTGATTTATCTAAAAGATGATTTCATTTTTTAAAAGTGGAAAAAGTGTCAAGAAAAATTGTGATCTTGGACCTGATTCTGATCGATAGAAAGGAATTTGTTGCTGAGACTTAGAGATTCAGAAGAAGTTTATCTGATCCTTCCATAACACTCTAACAACCTTTTTGCTCTTCCTATCTCACATAGCACTTTCGTTTACATCTCTCTAATAAAAAGTATAATTCTCTATATTATAATTATCCGAATGTCTTTTCCTCTCTGAGCTCCAGGAGAGGAAGAACTTCTCTGATAAGAAAAAGCTTTTATTTCACTCAAGCCTGTGATCAGTACACAGAAGGCATTTAATTAATGTTAAGGGAATGGAATGGGATTAAGCTAGGACCTCTGCCTCCCAAGTATTCAGTTGGGTGGGGAGATGAGTACCATAGTAGACAGGATGTGGTCAGCCAAGAACTATATAGTCTACTGTGAGTATTCAGGGGGAAATGGAAACATGTGAGAGAACCAGGAAGAATTCAGGCCATCCCAGCCTTCCAGAACCCAAGGTCACCTGCATACCACAGAGAAATTGGAGAGGTGGGGGAAGGGGGGAAGGAGTTAGGCCTAGGGTCCCTAATATCTATTGATCATTAAGTGGAGAATTGAGTTAGAAAGAGAGAATTAAGATATGAGTGGAGAAATTGATCCTTTTAAAGGACAATCAATAAGAATCTGAAGAAGACAAGCTGTTTTTCATCATTTGACATTACATTAACCTTGGACAAGGCGGCCACCCTTCCACCACTGTTTTCAGAAAGTGCCCTTTGTAGTAGTAGCCAAAGCTACTATTAATCAAAAATGTACATCACTGGCCTTCCTCTCCGAAATGTCAAGATTAATGAATGTTATTTAGATATTACTTTGAGGGCTTCCAGCAAAAGCTACCACTCTGTAATACAGTTCTGCTTTTATCTACCAGAGTTTCAAACCCTACAGATGAGTTCATTGGCCCCAGTTGTACAGAGGATTTTGACCTATGGGAATATTTTTGAATTCCTTTTAGAACTAGAACTAGTGAGAACAAAATAGGATTTTATATTAAGAAAATACATTTTAGACATCCTCACACGACTGCGGATACTAGGAAGGCAATAGGGTAATGAAGTTTAGAAAAGGGAGAACCCTGAGACCCCCATAGTTTCACTTGTGGTAGGCAGGATGCCTCTGCTTTGCATACTAAGTATTTCCCTTTTTCCCATCTAACAGTTCTTCTCTCTGCCCTCTTCTGGAAATTTCTAAACTTCATGCTTACACTACTTCTTTGGCTCAATGGTTCCTTTCCTCCCATACCAATCCCGACCATTATTCCATCACCTGGGCCAGAGTAAGGGCCTGCTCCCTTCCCATAAACCCTGGCCTTCCACTGGCTTGCTGATCTGCCCCGTGGTGAATGTGAATTTGACCCAGGCATCCCTCGTGCCAATCAGGAGCATTTGTCAGAGCTAGTCGTGTCCCTTCCAAGGACAATCTCTCCTAAGGATTACTGCTGAGCCCTTCCTCCTTGCCGCAGCCTGAAGATCAGATCTGAAGCTGAAAACTGGGATCGATCCCCTCTGGTGCCTGAGACTTCCCTATGGCTTTTGCCCAAAGCCCCACTTCTCTTGTGGCCCTGATTACAACATTCACCTGCCTAGTTTTAGGCTTTGAATTTCCCTTTTTCTGACTTAAATGCACCATAATAACAGAACCATCAGGGCAGCTAGATGGTGCAGTGTCAGGACTAGCGTTAAGGGGACCTGAGTTCAAATCCAGTCTCAAACACTATGTGACCTTAGGCAAGTCACTTAACCCTGTTTGCCTCAGTTTCCTCACCTGTAAAATGAGCTGGAGATGGAAATGACAAGCCATTGCAGTCTCTGCCAAGAAAGCCCCAAATGGGGTCATGAAAAGTCAGACATAACTGAAAAAATGATGGAACAATAATAATAGCAATAGAATTATTGCTTTGGGTATTCTTGGTCTTTCTGATCATATTATGGCATATGCTGTTAATCCCATAATTGCCATTAAGGACTGGGAGGCATCATCATATAGTAAGAGACCTAGCCTGAGAGAGAGGAGACTTTAGTTCCCCCCAAGCTTCTGCACTAGCTTTGTGACCTGGGAATCCTGGTTCCTCTGAGCCATTTTATATGTCTGTAAAATGCCAGATTGCTAAGGTCTCTCCCCACCCCCACACTCTGTGGAAATGGCTGCATTGTTACCCAATTTGAAGGTTGGAAGGGTCCTCAGCAGCTCCATAATCCAATTGGCACCCAAAGGGAATCTTCATCCCTGACAAGGGCCTGTCCAGCCCACCCCCAGAGACAGGAATCAGCTCCCCTTGGGGCAGCTCTAATTTTAGGAAGTTTGGTCTCTTTGCAGCTTGCTTCTGGATCTGGCCTCCTGGGTCAAAGAGAACACATGGAAGCTGTCTGGGCAACATCCCTTTAAAAGCTTGAAAGACAGCTACTTGTATGAATGTCATGGAATATTATTGTTCTGTAAGAAACGACCAGCAGGACGATTTCAGAGAGGCCTGGAGAGACTTGCATGAACTGATGCTGAGTGAAACAAGCAGAACCAGGAGATCATCATACACAGCAACAACAATATTACATGATGATCAAGTCTAGTGGATGTGGCTCTTTCCAACAGTGAGCTGATTCAGGCCAGTTCCAATGGTCTTGTGTTGAGAGAGCCATCTCCATCCAGAGAGAGGATTATGAAGACTGAATGTCGATCAAAGCATAGCCTTCCCACTTTTGTTGCTGTTGTTTGCTTGCTTGTTTTTTCCTTCTCATTTTTTCCCCTATTTTAATCTGATTTTTCTTGTGTAGCATAATAAATGTGGAAATATGTTTAGAAGAATTGCATTTGTTTAACCTGTATTGGATTACTTGCTTTCTAAGGGAGGAGGGAGGTGAGGAAGGAAGAAGAAAAATATGGAACCCAAGGTTTTGCAAGGATAAATGTTGAAAGCTATCTTTGCATGTATTTTGAAAAATAAAAATAGTGACCTAGTACCTGAGTTTTGTCTTCTCTAGACTAAATTTCTCCAGTTCCTTCATGCTCTCTTGAGACATGGCCCTGGCTGCCTGACCCTGGACATTCTCTAGTTTATCAATGTCCTTTTTGAAGTTGTGATGCCCCAAATTGACCATATAAAGTCTGATGAGAATAGGGCACAGTGGGAACCTCCTAACCTACCTTTTCCTCTTAAGGCAGCCTTTTTGGCTTGCCATACCAAACTGCTGGCTCACACTGAATCCCCTAATCCCAATATTTTATTTATGAAATGGATTTTTTTTAATACACAAGTGAAAGATTTTATATTTATTAGCAATAAATTACATTTTATCCCATTTCACCTTGTTTAACCTGTTCAGATCCTCTTGGATTCTGACTCTATAATCATTATATTTATTAACTGTCCCTCTCAACCTATGAGCAAAGCTTATCAAATGTCTTTATTCAGATCACTGATAACAATGGTAAATGGTTTGGGGACAAGCAGAGATCCTTGGGGACTCCCCTCCAGACATCCTGATACTTGGTATTAATGAGGACTCTTGAGACCAACCAAACAACCAGTTCTGAATCCATTTAATTATATTTTCATTTACTACACATTTATCTTTTTTCTCCATCAGAATAATAGGAGAACTCTAACCACAGCATTCCCTCATTACTATTTTGTAAATGCTGTCAAACAAGGAGCTAGCCTGGTGAGTCCTGCTTTTGATGAAACCATGATGATTTTTTTGTATCCACCACTTCTTGATTAGTTGTTTTGTTGTTTTTTTGCATTGTCGTCAAGCTGAATGAGAGCTTCCTAGATGTCTGAGACAGAATCCTGGATACCTACTCCTCTGGGTGAGTATTTGAATAGAATCTGATGAACCAACAAATATAGAAAGACTTAATTAGACATCAGCTCCTGGGGGGATAGGGGAAGATAGGGGATTTTCATGGATTACACACTCATTATGTGTGTGGCCCTCCAGAACGAAAGCTAACTCAATTTTATGTACTAAGATATGATGTCCTTAATAAGAGAGGGGATGGTGCTTTTAATCTCTGCCCTGGCCAGACCACATGTGGAATGTGGTCCTGGGCAAATATTTTAGGAGGGACATTGACAAATGAGGAATGTGACCATAATGGGAAGGAGACTGGGAATATTAATAATAATAGTTACTCTTTACATAGTGCCTATTATGTGCCTGGCACAGTAATAAATGCTTCACAAATCCTGTATTTTGTTTAATCCTCACAACAACCTTGGGAAGTAATTAATATCCCCATTTTACAGTTGAGAAAATTGAGGCAAACAGAGATTAAGTAATTTACCCAGGATCACACAGTTATTAAGTGTCTGAGGCCAGATTTGAGCTCAGGTTTTCCTGATTCCTGATAGCAATTTATCTCATCCTGTGTGATTTAGCTTCCTGAAATTAATGCCATTAGGAAGATCAATTAAAAGAACTATGGTTGCATGAAAAGGATAAGACAGAGGGATATAATAAATATCTTACTTTAAAATTTTTATTTTCAGTTCCAAATTCTCTCTTTCCCTCCACTTCCTTCCCCACCCACAGAAAAGGCAAGAAATATGATGTCCATTATACATGGGAAGTCATGCAAAACATATTTCCATATTAACCATGTTGCAAAAAAAAAAATGAAAAGGAGAAGAAAGTGAAAAAATTATGCTTTGGTCTGCATTCAGAGTTCACCAGTTTTCTCTTTCTGGAGGCAGAAAGCATTTTCATCCAGAGTTAATGGATACCCTCTGATACCTGATGGGCAGTCATGGAGAAAAGAGGCTGGACTTGTTCTTTTTTGACCCAGCAGAGAAATAAACCACCTCCATGGAAGCTATAAAGAGCTGAATTTCCCCTCTGCCCACAAGTGGAATAGGCTGCTTTAGGAGGTAATGAGCTCACCCTATCAGAAGGTCTTCAAATAGAGAACAGTCAGGGATGTTGTACAGAGGATTCCTATTAAGATACAGGTGGTAGCACATGCCCCTCTCCCCCGCCCTCAAATCCTTTCCAAATCTGAGATTCTGTGATTTAATGAACTGGAAGCCTTCTTTCATTTTCCCATAATAATACCTTATGTGTCTTAACAGAGACATATGCGTGTGCTGAACAATGGCAACTCTCTGGTCTCCTTTTTACCAACTGCTGGCAAATAGAATCTGGACACCTGGGCTTTAATCCCTGGAGACCTTTTCTGTGACTCACGCAGGCACTGACAGGAGTTCTGTGCTGTAAAATCCCCTCATTTTACAGTCATAGACATTGCAGGCTAAGTAATTTACCCCAGATCACTACCTCTGTGGGCTTCTCCCTCCACCACTAAGCCCTTCCTTACTTCTGACTTTGCTCATGGTTACTTAACAAAACCTGTGAAATAGAATTAGTTCAGTGGAGGAAGTCACTGAGTCTGAGTCTGAGCCGGGCTTTGGCAGAAGATAATGATTCTGAGAACCCAGAAATGAGGCAGTCTGGCATTCCAAGTGGGGGGGTGCCTCCGGGAATGCACAGAGGAGCAGCAAGTTTGAGGGGCAGCTGGTGGGAGAGGAATCGTAAGAAATAAGACTTAGCCTTGAAATCCAACCTGAAGAGTCGGCACTTTATCCTACAAGCAATGGAGAGTCATGGGAAGCTCTTGACTGATGGGGTCAGGTCCATAGCGGATCAATCAATCAACCAATAAACATTGATAATGTGCCTACTATGTGCCAGTTATTGCATTAAGATCTGTGGATAGGAAAAGAAGCAAAAGATAATTGCTGATCTTAAGGATTTCATGATCTAAAGGAGGAGACAATTCTCAAATAAATACAGAACAAGCCATATAAGAAATAAAGAGCAGAGTGAAAGGCATTGGGATTAAGAGGGTAGCAAAGGCTTCCAGTAGAAGGTGGGATTTAAAGGGAATCAGGGAGGTCAGTAATGGGAGCAGAGCAGGGAGGACATTCTTCCTGGAATTCAGCCTGGAGCTGAGAGATGGAGTGTGGATTATTTTGGTGGCTGTGTGGAGGATGGATTCCAGAAGAGCAGAGCCTGGAAATGGGAGGAATAATTAGAAGACTCAGAGTCATCCACTTGAGAGGGGAAGAGGGCCTGAATTAGGGCTGAGGCTTTGTGAACCAAGAGAAAGAGATGGCACAGTTTGGCAAGTGCTTCTGTAAGGTGGAGCTGGCCCATGAGGGTTCAGCCCAGGGAGCCTGCTTCTGGAAGGGCCTGATAACCTGGAGTGAAGGGGCCTGCCTTGGCACTTCAGAGCATCGATAGGCATCCTGGGATGGTTTTCTGTCTCCTTTCTGCCTAGTGAGGGAAGGATTTTCAACTGACTTGTCATCCCAGGACTAAGCATGCATATCAAAGCCTCAATGAACCAGGCATTTGTTCTTTCCTATTCTCAGAAAAATGAGGATTCAAGATGGAGCGGAAAAGATAGGACCTTGTGAAAAAACAGGAATTAGAGTCCCTACCAGAATTCACCAGCAGCTAGTCCTAACTACAGCTCAGATGCTCCTGTAGTCAGGGAGCAACTTTTCTGGACGTTATGATGCATCTGGAAGTGAACTTCATAGAGTAAATGCTTTGTAGTAACAGCTTGAAGTTAGAGCCCACTTTGCCCAGGGACTATCATAGAGGAGATTGTGTTTCCCTCATTGGGGAGACACTGTAGCATCTCTTCCTTATAAAAAATAATTAATATTAATTAGTCAAATGACATTGGAGTGTTAATAATCACTGGGTCAGTCAGTGATGTAAGGGAGATACTATAATTGGAGATTGATTGGGAAAGGGAGGGTAGAGATTGGGAGCAGGATTTCCTACAATAGCATTAGAGAAAACATCTTAATAGTCCCTCAGAGGGATATTGCTGGCCTTGCACTTGAGGACCTGGTTTGTCAATGCGAATGAAAAATTGGTATAAAGACTCCAAAATCTCTATATAAGACTTTGCATGTGCATGTGCATGCACACACCCAAAAGGTGAAGGCCAGGGAGAAGTCAAAGATAACAGTGATCAATGATGTAATGACAGAGAGAACCTTGGGAAATGGAAGGCTGTAGAGCAGAAGATGAAAGATTCCGTTGTAGGTATATTGAGTTATGGAACATCCAGGAGATTATGTCCAGCAAGCAACTGTCCATGTTGAACTATGATCATGAAAATAGATAAAGGTGAACGTATAGATTTGGGATTATTTGATATATTTCCCTCCTTTCCCCCAGAAGATGAAATCACCAAGGGGCAGTCAGCTGAGAAAGAGAAGAAAAACAAAATGAAGGGAGAATAGTGATGGTGAGGTCCATCCTAAGGGGGCAGGAGAGGGATGGTGATAGAGCAAAGAAAGGTGCCATTGATAAGATAGTTAACAGATGGAGGCAATATCTGGGAAGCCCAGAGGAGAAGGGTATCCGGGAAGAAGGAGGGGTTAACAATGTCAGAAGCTGCAAAGAGGTCAAGGAGGATGAGGATTAGGGAAAACTCATCAGACTTGAGAAAAGCTCATCAGGCTTAGCAGCTAAGAGATCTTAGGTAACCTTGGAGAGAGCGGTTTCAGCAGACTGTAGGCTTGGGCCAAAGACAGATTGCAAGCGATTGAGAAGTGAGTGGGGGATGAAGAAATGGAGGCAGGCAATTTCTTTGTGAGAGTTGAGTAGTTTCCTTTCGCTGATCAGCTGTCCCTTGTTCTTGCTGTCTGTCCATCCCTTCCACTTTTCTGCCACTCACAGGATTTGAGTAGTTTCCCATCGCTGATCAGCTGTCCCTTGTTCTTGCTGTCTGTCCGTCCTTTCCACTTTTTTGCCACTCACAAAATTTGAGTAGTTTCCCATCACTGATCAGCTGTCCTTTGTTCTTGCTGTCTGTTTGTCCCTTCCACTTTTCTGCCACTCCCAGGATCATTTGATTTATAAGTAGAATAGACTTTAGAAATCTGGCCCAGCCACCTCATTATACAAAAGAGAAAACTTGGGCCAATAGGTCAAGGAGCTTGCCCAGGACACATGTGCTAAGGTCTTGGGTAGGGATTTAAACCCAGGACTTCTGCCTCCAGCTTCAGTGTTCTATATCTTGTTAATATCATTTACGCCATATCTCCCATAAATGATATTTTGCCTAATTTCCTTTAGTCTGACCATAGGTCTTTCTACTGGCTTTGAGTTCTTGTCAGTTTTGTCATAGCTGCTAACAGCACATCTTCAGGAACTTTATCCTCCTTAGTTTCACTAAATAATTTTTCAAATCTATATACCACAACAGTTCACATAGGGTTTTAGAGTAGATAATATGAGCTATTGATTTTCCAATTATGTCACAGATATTATTTGTCAATTATATCCTTTACCAGTGATTTTTACTACCAAAAGCCTAGTCTCTGATACAAGGAATGAATTGTATTTCCATTTTCTTACATGATGTAATTACTGGGGCCCCTTGCAAACACAAAGCCCTCCCCCCCAACTTTCCTGCTCTGTTCTGGTTTACCCAATGCCCTGGTTCCCCAAGGCCCTCCTGTCTAGATGCTCTCAAGTGGGTTACAATTTGCCACTTCTCTATAATCAGAAAGGGAACTAATGAAATCATATTTGTGAAATGCATATACCCCATGACAGAATATGTACTAAGTAAAGAAATAGAAAAATGGCTAATTTAGACTCCCCAAGAGAGATGGAGTAGCAAGTCTGGGTCTCAACTATTGCACAAAGTGAGGTCCAATTGAGAGAGAAGAGAGATTTTGAGTTAGAGGGCATGATGTCCTTCACATTGGTGGGATGTAGAAACTTGCATTTATTGTTATATATTGTTCAGTTTTTACTGATTTTTTTTCCTTTTTTTTTTCTTTTAAAAAAGTTGTTTGTTTTACAGAAAGAGGAAGAAGGACATAGAGGAAACTTTAGGCAGACAAAATATCAATAAAATTTATTTTTAAAAAATTAAAAATAATTTGTGCATCTTTTTTTAATATGGAAAATTGGGTTATTAAATGTGTCTTCATACTCTGAATTCTGTGATTCTGACCTTCCTATCTCACTGTCCACTGCTTCACAATGGCCTAAAGAAACCATGGCCTCTTCAAGGCTATGGCAACAAAGAGTAAGCTCTGCCAGGGCCTACCAAATCAGGAGGGCTTCAGTTTTCCAGGGCACCTGCTCTCAAGAACAAAGAACTAAGGATCTCATTCCCATTAATTATGGAAAGCAAGAAGCCTTTGGCATTTTGTATTTCCACACCAGCTAAGGGACTGCTATCTGTATTTAAAACACAGACTGGACTCCTTCCTAGAAGTCAGGGTAAAGGGACTCAAGAAATACTAGGGTATTAGGAAGAATGAACTACTCTTTTTTTTTTTTTTTTTTAAATGGGGATAAGGGTGAGAGAAGAAGGCTTTAATATAAAAACAAAGAAAGAAAAGGATCTGAGGAGGAATCCTGAGCAATGTCAGAAGATTGAAATCTGTGACATAGAGGAGAAAGGGAAGAAAGACCATTCTTTGAACATTTTAGTGCTAATGAAACAGAAATCAATCAATTAACATTTATTAAAATCTATTATGTACCAGGCATTATGCTAAGCACTAAAGATACAAAAAGAGGCAAGACAGTTCCTGGCCTCAAGGAGTTTACAATCTTATGGAGAAACTTACAATATGAGACTTTATTAAGGAAAAAACCAAAACTTTCCAAGAGAGTTACTTGTCCTCCAAGGAGATAGAGAAATTTCATATAAGTACTTGATTTAGATTTTATTCAGATATTTGATAAAATGCTCTTCTTGTAAATAAGATGAAGAGATGTGAAATAATGGGAAAATAATGCAATCAGTCAGATTCTGAACTGGTTGAATTGGCCAGATGAATAATCAATCAATAATGATTCTATCTATGTCAACTGGAACAAATTTTCTAGGAGAGTGAATTAGGAATTGATGCTTGAGCCTTTGCTGTCTAACATATTTATCAATAGCTTGGGAAAAAGCATAAATGTCATACTTACCGAATTTGAAAATGACGAAGCTAGAAGGGATGGCCGACATCCCCAACTCCAGAATCTAAATTCACAAATTTAGAATGTTGAGCCAAATCTAAAAAGATAAAATTCAGAAAGGATAGATGTAAAATCTACAATTTAGGTTCAAGAAATCAACCTCACAAGTACAAGACAGGAAAAATATGTGAGACAGTCATTTGTCTGAAAAAAGATCTCTGTTTTTTAGCAGGGATTCAGCAAACTCAAGGTGAATCAACATTATGATATGGCAGCCAAGAAAGCTCATGTGATATTTGGTAGAATTGAGGGGCCAACTATCAAGGATTAAAAAGGCTTCTTCCTCTGGTTCTGTACCTTGTCAAACCATGTCTGGAACATTATATTCTATTCTGGACACCATATTTTAAGAAGAAGAAGAATACGATGAAGGGATTGTCTAAAGGAAGGCACCCATAATAGGGAAGGATGATTGAGATCATACAATGTAAAAATTAGTTGGAGAAACTCAGGATGTTTCCCCTAGAGAACATAAGATGTGGGGGAAGCATGATAGCTTTGTCATATTAATTGAAGGACTGCAATAGAGAAGATGGATTAAATTGATTCTGCTTGACCCCAGAGGGAAGGAGAAGGGAAAAAAGGGTTAGTAGTTGTATAGAGGTAGATTTTCTCTGATATGAGGAATAACTTTCTAACAATTAACAATAGAATGCAGATCACAAAACAATTTTTTTTGAAGCTGACAAAACAATCCATCATAGGGTCATCATCTATACTGGATTGGGAGAAGTGTCCTTATGGATAAAATTAAGGATCTACTGAGATAGGCTTTTTTTTTTTTAAGTCTTCAGAGGAGGAATATGACAGAGCTGTTCTTTAATAAGAATTTTACTTCTTCATGTTTTCAAAGCCTCCAGCACATTCTTTTGAATCTGCTACCAAGAAGAAAATCTTTTTCTTTTGAAAATGTATTGGTTTTGTGGGCAGCTAGGTGGCGCAGTGGATAGAGCACCAGCCCTGAAGTCAGGAGGTCCTGAATTCAAATGTGATCTCAGACACTTAACATTCCCTAGCTGTGTGACCCTGGGCAAGTCACTTAACCCTAATTGCCTCAGCAAAAAGCAAAAAAAAAAAAAAAGAAAAAAAAAAAGAAAGAAAATGTATTGGTTTTGTGAAAAGAGCCAAATTTACCAGACTGGAGTTGAGTTGAGTGCTTTGAATTAAATGGATGATCAAAAATGAGGAATCCCATTTGGAGCTGAATATGGGGGGAAAAAAAGGTATGATTATAATATAAAGGAATAAGTGTTTCGTCTTCACCCACCCAAGGTTAATCCTCTGTAGGGTGCTTAAATTTTGATGTGTTTGTTTAGAAGACAAGCAAAAAATGATCATTTTATTTTATTGCCAAGGCTTGTCTAATAACATCCCAGGGCTGGATTTTAATTCAATCAAATAGCTGTTGACTAAGTATCTATTGTACATAGAATTCTTTTTTTTTTTAATAAAGCTTTTTATTTTACAAAACATATGAGTGACCTTTCAACATTGACCTTTGCAAAAAAACTTTTTTTCCCAAGCTTTTCCTTTCCTTCCCCCACCCCCACCCCTAGATGACAGGTAATCTAATACATGCTAGATAGGATAAATTATATGACATGTACATAGAATTCTTAATATGCATTGGGGATGATACAAAGGTTAAATAAAACCACCAGGTACCAGTCATCCCAGGGCTAATCATAATCAGATAACTAATAAAAAGTAATACATGACAAGTGTATTTAAGAAAATACTGTACACAATGACTACAATAATGCATATGGTAATGGGAATAAAAAGCCCATCAAATGGAGAAAAGCTGAAAAAAATCATGCCATATGAATGGAATGGAATGCTGCCATGCTTTCAGAAATGACAAAAGGGATGGGTTCAGAGAAACTTAGGAAGACTTGTATGTACTGATTCAGAAAGAAGTAAACAGAACCAGGAGAACAGTGCACAAAATAGTAACAACACTGTAAAGACAAAGGACCCTGAAAGACTAAGAAGTTTGATCCATGCAGTGACTTAGTGTGATTCCAAAGGAATGATGATGAAATGTTCTACCCACTCTCTACAGAGATACGATGAGTTCAAGATGCAGATCCTGTGCATTTCTGGCCATGAGCAACTTGGAAATTTATTTTGCTTCACTACGCCTATTTGTTACAAGACTTGTTTTTTTTTTTTTTCTTTTAAATAGGGGGAGATGGAAGGGAAATAAAATGAATGCTTCTTAATTTAAAAATTAAAAAAAAAGTTTAAATGGGGATTTAAGTTTCTTACTGGATAGGGTGATGGGCCTGAAGTCAGAAGAACCTAACCTCATAATCTTACTAGTTGTATAACTGCCTTGACCTCATTTTCTGCTTCTTTAAAATGAGTTTAGGGGAGGGAGAAAAATTTGGAGCACAAGGTTTTACAAAGGTGAATGTTAAAAACCATCTTTGTATGTATTTTGAAAATAAAAAGCTATTGTTAAAGAAATAAAATTTTTTTAAAATGAGGGGTTTGAACTAAATGCTCTCAAGTCCCTTAGTTCTAGAATTATAATTCCATGATCCTACAAAACAGATATTTGAAGGGTCTGAGGTGGGGGAGACCTGAAATCATCTAGAAAGACTTTCCTTCAGAAGATAGCATTCAAAGAATAGATAGAAATTCATCAGGCAGCGTATGGGGAAAGATAGCATTCCAGCCTTTCATGCAATGTCTGAGCAAAAGTCTGGAGGCAACAAAGTGTGTTCAGGAGATAGAGAGCCATCCAGTTTGTCTGGAGTAAAGATTATGTGGCCACTCTTTTCCTTTCTGAATATAGAAATATGGCAGAGCATTTCACAAGCCATAATGACATTTCCTCATTCTGAGGAAGAACCCCCCCCCCCAAAAATTTTTTTTTAAATGGAGCTCAACTTAGTGGAATCAACTTATGCAACTTATTAATATTATACTGAACTTCATTAGTAATCAGTACCAAAATGGTATAAGCTTCTCCTCTTGACACTAAGTAGATGTCCCTTTTTAATCAACCCATCAGTTAATCATTGGGTTTGTTTTGGGTTTTTTTTTTTGAGGCAATTGGGGCCAGGGTCACACAGCTAGGAAGTGTTAAGTGTCTGAGACCAGATTTGAACTCAGGTCCTCCTGACTCCAGGGCTGGTGCTCTATCCACTGCACACCAGCCCTCCTGTTCTTAAGTTTTTAATGGGTCAATTTTATTTCCAAACAGGTGTAGGCAACAATTATCTCTAATGATGCTCTCATTCCAGTATAGAATTTGTTACATTCTCAAGGATATTTGGAGATTCATATTTATACAATAGAGATTTTCACCTATTTGACATCTATTTGTCATCTATTTGATAGAGGCTAGAAAGTTGTTGATGCAAAATTCTGGCCACCTCATTGTGGTTGAACCTACTTAGCAGTACAGCTAGCTTAACCAGTGAGCTTGAGAGCTGGGCCTGGAGTTTGCAAGACCTGAGTCCAAATGCAGCTTTAAACACTTCCTAGCTGTGTGACTGGTAACAAAGCTGTCTGCCTCAGTTTCCTACTCTGTAAAATTGGGATAAAACAACACCTACTTCCCAGGGCTGTTGCAAGGATCAAATGAGATGATAATTATAAAGTATTTAGCTCAATGCCTGACACATAGTAGTACTACATAAATGTGAGTCATTATTATTTCACTAAGGAAGTAATGTGTCTAACTGTGGGAAAATGTGTCTCAGAATTTTGGGGGAATTATTCTTTGTACTAACTGTTCTTATTATAGCATCTGAATAAATACCCTGTTCCAAAAGATAATTAACTGTGACTTTAATTGATGATGACAATTAACTGTGAATTTAATTGATAACTGTGACATTAATTGATGCTCACTAGGAAGGGATGGGGCTCATGAGTGACAATAGTAGAGACACCTAAGAATCCTTAGAGTAAGAAGGATAATTGCTCTGTGGGGATATGGATCCCCACATCCCCATATGAGCCTAAGCGCAGTTATTAATACTGCACGCTTTTAACTGTTTCTTGTTTCTTGTCAATAGCTTGTTCTTTTCCTACACACGACTGTAGCATGTTATAGCCATCCTGTTTCCCTAGCTCTGTTTTCTTCGCTTACATCAGTTCATGTGAAACCTTTTATACTTCTCTGTATTCATCATATTCATCATTTCTTGGAGCACAGAAATATTCCATTACAATCCATTACTACAATTTTTTAAACCATCCCCCAAAGCAATAGGCAGTTACTTTGTTTCCAGTTCTTTGCTACCATAAAAAAAGTACTACAATAAATATTTTAATACATATGGGAACTTTCATTGTGTTACCAACCTTGTTGGTATCTAGTAAGAGAAACTGAGTCAAAGGGTAGGGATATTTTAGTTCTTTTAATTGGCATAATTCCAGATTGTTTCCTGGAATGGTTGTAGGAATTCCCAGTTCCACCAATAGTGCATTAATGTAATATTGGATTATTTTCAACTTAATCGCTAGCCAAAATTTTCCCATATTTTCCTTCTTTGGAGATTCTTCCTCATCTCTAATTTCTTTGCTTCTCAAGTCTCTAGAATATAGCTTTTGGTCAAGGTTGATTTATTTTGTTCTTTGGTTTCCTTTAACTGTAATGTCTTCCCCTTTTAACTTTCACTTTCAGGTGTTAGGAGAATTGAGAATGTCTTCAATGTCCATTCTACATTCTACATATTCTTTTTTATTGCATTTAATCAGGCAGTCATGGTGTTTGAGTTTTCTGCTGTGCCAGGTATTGATATTATCTTATAATGTCTATTGACAGTTGTTCTTTTGATAATTATCATCTTCAATAATTTTCTCAAGCTACTTTGGTGTTTAGGTGGTGTAGTGAATAGAATGCAGGACTTCAAGACAAGAACACTTGAGCTGAAATCACTCCTCAGACATTTACTAGTTATCTAACTCTGTACAAGTTATTTGACCTTCTCTGTGCCTCAGTTTGTTTATCTATAAAGTGAGAGATTTGGACTAAGTTCTAAATCTGTCATCCCATGCTAAAATGGTATTTGATGCCCAGTTTTAGGAATATTCCAAGACAATTCCAATCTTCCTTCTATTGTCTTTGCCAAATCAACTTTTATAGCATATACTATTGGGTTCAAATTCTGAAATGTTTTTATAATCTGTCAAATAATATGGAAGAGTACAATCATTCATAATGATTATAACAGATAATAGGTTTTTTTTCCTAATTACTCTGAACCTTCCTTTTGACATCTCCAACTCATCCTATATATATATTGTTTGTACATAATTGTTTGCATTTCTCTCTTCCATTTGGATTATGAGCTCCTTGAGGGCAGGGACTATTTTTGCCTTGCTTTGTGTCTCCAATAATTAGCACAGAACCTGGCAACTAAGAAATATTTGTTGACTTGTTGACTTGTTTTGGTGTAGTTAGTCTATTGATTCATGTTGTCAAATCAAAAAAGACAAAAACAAAAACAAACTGGAATTCCATTCTTAGTGTACCTATCTCCCTGAAGCAATGACTTTGTTTTTGCCAGCAATTTCATTATTACTTTTAGACTTTGTAGATTTGTCAATGCCTTCATGTTCTTTAGCTTTTCCCTCTTCAAATGTAAATAATGCCTCAATATTTGCTCATTTCATTCAATATGACTTAAGGAATGATATCACTTCTTAAGATTGCCCTACATGATTAGCAATAATACACTATTGTATAACTTGGAGTTGTGAACATCATTGATAGACAGTAACCCTTGGAAATTAATGGGAAAAAAATGCAAAGGAAGGTAGCCTTGTTGTACCAGACCTAAAACTATATTATAAAGCCGTGGCCATCAAAACCATTTGGTACTGGCTAAGAAATAGAGTAGTAGATCAGTAGAATAGGTTAGGTTTATAACATACAATAGTCAATGACTATAGTAATCTAGTGTTTGATAAACCCAAAGACTCCAGCTTCTAGAATAAGAACTCACTATTTGACAAAAATTGATGGAAAAATTGGAAAATAGTATGGCAGAAACTAGACACTGACCAACATCTAACACTGAATCAAAGTAAGATCAAAATGAGTTTATGATTTAGAAATAAAAGTTGATAAGCAAATTAAGAGAACAAGGGATAGTTTACCTCTCAGATCTGTGAAGAAGGGAGGAATTTGTGGCCAAAGAAGAACTAGAGAACATTATGAAATGCAAAATTGATCATTTTGATTACATTAAATTAAAAGTTTTTGCACAAGCAAAACCAATGCAGCCAAGATTAGAAAGGAGACACAAAGCTGGGGAAATTTTTTTACAGCCAGTGTTTCTGATAAAGACCTAATTTCTTTTTTTCTTTCTTTCTTTCTTATTTATTTTTTTTTTTTTTGCTAAGGCAATGGGGGTTAAGTGACTTGCCTAAGATCACACAACTAGGAAGTGTTAAGTGTCTGAGGCCAGATTTAAACTCAGGTCCTCCTGACTTCAGGACTGATGCTCTATCCACTGTGCCACCTAGCTGCCCCAGGCCTAATTTCTAAAATATGTAAAGAATTTATAAAGACACAAGGCATTCTCCAATTGATAAATGGTCAAAGGATATGAACAGACAATTTCCAGATGAAGAAATCAAAGCCATTTTAAACCATATGAAAAAATGCTCTAAATCACTAGTGATTAGAGAAATACAAATTAAAACAACTCTGAGGCATCACTTCATACTCCTCAAATTGGTTAAGATGACAGGAAAAGATGAAAGGGATGTGGGAAAACTGGAATACTAATACATTTTTGGTGGAGTTACACACTGATTGAACAATTCTGGAGAGCAATTTGGAACTGTGCCCAAAGGGCTGTCAAACTGTGCATACACTTTGATCCTTTGGGTCTGGATCCCAAAGAAATCATTAAAAAGGAAAAAGGATCCATATGTGCAAAAAATGTTTGTAGCAGCCCTTTTTGTAGTGGCAAGGAACTAGAAATTGAGTGGATATCCATCAATTGATGAATGGCTAAATAAGTTTCAGTATATGAATGTTAATGGAGTATTATTATTCTGTAAGATATGATGGGCAGACTTATTTCAGAAAGGCCTGGAGGGACTTATATGAATTGATGCTGGGTGAAGTGAATAGAATAAAGAGAACATTATACACAGTTAAAGCAAGATTATGAGATGATCTAGTGTGATGGACTTGGCTCTTTTCAACAATAAGGTAATTCAAGGTAATTCCAATAGATTTGGGATAAAAAGTGCCATCTACATCCAAAGAAAGAATTATGGAGACTCAATATAGATCAAAGTATAGTATTTTCACCTTTTTGTTGTTGTTTGCTTGCTTGTTTTTTTTCCCCTTGTATTTTTTTATTTATGATCTGATTTTTTAAATTAAAAGCCTTTTATTTTCAAAACACATACAAAGATAGTTTTCAACACTCACCTTTGCAAAACCTTGTGTTCTAAATTTTTCTCCCTCCCTTTCCCCCACTCCCTTATCCTAGAAAGCAAGTAATACAATATAGGTTAAACATGTGCAATTCTTCTAAACATATTTCCACATTCATCATGCTGCTGAAGAAAAATCAGATCAAAAAGAAAAAAAAAGAGAAATAAAAAAAGCAAGCAAACAATAATAAAGAAGACGAAAATATTATGTTGTGATGCACATTCCATCCCTATCAGCCTCTCTCTGGGTGCAGATAACTCTCTCCATCACAAATTTATTGGAATTGGTCTGAATCACCTCATTGTTTGAAAAGAGCCACATCCACCACAGTTGATCTTTATCACATAATCTTGTTGCTACTGTATACAGTGTTCTCTGGGTTCTACTCACTTCACTTAGCATTAGTTTATGATCTTACTTTTTTATTGCAACATAACTAACATGGAAATATGTTTAGAAGAATTGCACATGTTTAATCTATATTGGACTGTTTGCTGTCTTGGAGAGGGAGGAAGAGAGAAGAGAGAGAAAAATTTGGAACATAAGGTTTTGCAAAGGTGAATATTGACGGCTATTTTTGCATATATTTGGAAAAACAAAATACTGCTAAAAATAATCTTTGCTTTTCACTGGTAAGACCTGTTTCCAGTTTTGCAAAGATGTAGAGTTAGAACATAATAAAAATATTCCATCTCCATGTCCCCCCCAGGCAAACTGATGGTTTGCCTGTCTTGTCAGCATCATCTGCCTTGAAATATGGGGGTGGGGGGAGGCAGCAATTGATATTTCTGATTTGTTCTGATATAATTTGATACAAGATCTTTGTCCTTCAATCTGTGCTTACCTCTCTTCCCTCCACAATCTGTTGTCTCTCAGCAGGGGATGGCTTGATGATGGGGTAAATTTTAAGGTCTAGAGATCCTGACATAGATTTAAATGGTCCTGCTTAAGGGAGGAATGACATCAAGACCTGTTCATAAGGAACAATCTCTCTCTTTTTTTTTCTTTTTATTTACAAAACATATGCATGGATAATTTTTCAACACTGACCCTTGCAAAACTTTCGGTTCCAAATCTTCCCCTCCCATCCCCTCCCCTAGATGGCAGGAAATCCAATATATGTTAAATATGTAAAATATATGGAGGAATAAGCTTTGAGTCTTCAGGAGGCAGTGAGAGGACTGGGACTTATCTCAGCCCAAACTAGGAAGAAATGTAAAGGTCACCCCTCCCAACCCATTCTTTTTTTTTTTGTAAAAGAGGAAATTCAAATCCAGCAAGTGACTTGTCCAAGAGCCAGTGGCTAATTAACTACAACTAGACCTGGGGCCAGGGTCTCCAGATTCCTAGTCCAGTGTTCCTTCCCCAACACCCTGCTGCTTTCTATGTCATTAAGTCTCTGTGTTAGCTTGGGCAAGTCACTCTTTTTTCCCTCCAAATCAGTATTACCCTGGAAAAACCCCAAAACATGTGTTAGCCATATCTCTGGCCTAGGAATTCCTTATCTTCATGAGGCAGTGGGAAGATATCTGAATTAGAAGTCAGAAGATCTGTTCTAGTTTGTTCTCAATCACAGACAGAGTGGCTCTGTGGCTTGAGGCAAGTCACAAAATTCCAGGTTTATCATCTGGAAAACAAAGGTAATATTCCCTGTCCTGTGACCCATACACAAAGGTGAAGTATTATTATAATTCACTGATATTATTTATATAGCCTATTGTTAGAAAGCAGGATGTCGGCTTGGAAGGAGTGCTGATTTTGCATTCAAAAGACCTTGATTCTGGCACTATCTGGCAATCCACTTAACCTGACATTCAAAGCCTTTTCTAACCTAGTCCCTCCTACCTTTCCAGTTTTCTCATACCCTATTCCCCACAGAGTGACTGGCCTCCAGGCTGTTTTGCCAACAGAAGGCTTCATCTCCTAGCTCTGGGCATTTTCTCCAGCTGGCTCCCATGCCTGGAATATTCTCCCTCTTCTACTCCAATTATTGATCTCCTTGACTTCATTTAAGTCCCAACTAAAATCTCACTTTCTACAGGAAGCCTACCCTAACCCCTTAATTCTAGTGTTTCCCTCTCTTAATAATTTCTTCTTTAAACTGTACAGAACTTGCTTCCTATATATTTGTTTGCATGCTGTCTCCCCCATTTGATGGTGAGGACAGAAACTGTCTTTTGCCTCCCTGTGTCCTCAGAGATTAGCACAGTGCTTGCAAGGCACATAGTAGGCTTTTAATAAATGTTTATTATAAATTTTAACATATTTAATATGTATTGGATTACCTGCCATCTAGGGGAGGGGGGAGGGGGAAGGGGGGGAAAATTTGGAACAGAAGGTTTTGCAAAGATCAATGTTGAAAAATTATCCATGCATATGTTTTATAAATAAAAAGCTTTAATAAAAAATAATAAATGTTTATTGAATTGAATTGAACCTATTTCTGAATCTGTGAAAAGGGGGAATAGTATTTGCACTATCACTTTAGGATTTGTTTTCTGAGGGAAGCCTCCATAGACTATAAGATGCTATAGAAATGTTAGGGGAGCTTCCATTTCACTGGCAAAGAACCCCTAGGTAAGGAAAGTTCCTCCAATGTTGCCAGCCTGTTCCTCCACAGCCATCAATGGTCTGAAATGTTAAATTAAATGTAAATTAAATATATTTTCCCAGAGTCACACAGCCAGTATATGTCAGTATATGGTTCATCAGAACCCCACACTAGTGTGATTGTTGGGACTATTGGAAATTCTAGTAACCATCCAAAATTCTCTTTAAGCAAGAGTCTTCTCATTCACATTGAGCCAATCAGGGTCCAAACAATGATCAAGTTAGACTTGATCTACTGGGAACTACTGTTGGCCAATCAATGAGCCAGAGCAATTGTAGGTTTAAGACCCTCAGAAACCCTGAGGGTCTTCCCCATCCAGATTGATATGTGTGTATGTAGTGTGTAGGGGGTATGAGATGTGGGGATGTATGGAAGCGTGGTACATGTGTAATATACATGTATATGGGGAGGGTGAGGGATGTGTAATGTATGTGTGTGATGTAAGGGGACTGGGGGAGTAAGGAATAAGTAGGTGCATTCTTGTAAATCAAGGGATGTGTGTTTCAATAAGGATGCTTCACTTGCTGTGTGGCCCTGGGTAAGTCACTTAACCCCAAATACCTCAGCAAAAATAAGGAAATAAAAATAAGGGTGCTTCCATTCACCCTAAATCCTGTTCTCCTTCTTCCCCTTTCCACCCATGACCAAACTGGGCAGCCACTGAGAGAGTAAAAGAAGGCCAGGCTGCCTTAGCTCCGGGTAGCCATCCTTGGTTTGAATGTGCCCCGGGCAGCCAGGGTGCCATGGGCTCAGCCTCTCAGTGGATTTCCTGCTTCAGTTCTACAGTTCCACTTCCTTTTGGGCTCCCACCTTACCTCCTTTAAAACAAAGGGACCTCTCTGCATTGAGTGAATGATTGTGGTAATAGAGCTGGATAAGGTCATTTGACTCTTCCGAACAGGGCCAGCACCACAGACCACCACAGGGTCTCAACAAGGAGGCTCCCTACCCCTTATGGAATAACAGCTCTGGGCTCCCAGGTTATGGCACCCAAAAGTCATTTTTATGTTTGGGGTGTGTGTATATGTAGAAGTTCCATGGTGCCATTGCCAAGGACAAACAAGCCCATTCTATTTTACAGAAATTTATCTGCCAGTTTTGGCAGGCTGGTGAAGCCGTGGATCTTTTTAGAATACGGTTTTAAATGTATAAAATTAAATACGTAGGATAGCCAAAGAAACCAACGATAGAGCTATCACAATATTTTAAAAAGATAAATTTATGAGCTCCAAGTTAAGTTCCTCTGAAAAGTAGGCATAAAACAGCATTAGGAATGATTCTTTTTTGTTTTTTAAAAAATTTCAATAGTATTTTCAACTTTTTTTTTCAATTACATGTAAAGATAGTTTTCAACATTTCTTTTTCTTTCATCTTTTTATTAATAAAGCTTTTTATTTTCAAAACATATGCACAGATAATTTTTCAACATTGATCCTTGCATAGCCTTGTGTTCCAAATTTTCCCCTCCTATCCCCCACCCCCTAGATGGCAAGTAATCCAATATATGTTATGCATGTTAAAATACATGTTAAATCCAATATATGTAAAAATATTTGTATAATTATCTTGCTGCACAAGAAAGATCAGATAAAAAAGGAAAGAAAATGAATAAGAACAAAATGCAAAAGAACAAGAAGAAGAGTGAGAATGTTAATAATATTTATTTTTCTAAGATTTTGAGTTCCATTTTTTTTTCTCTCTCTCCCTTACCTTCCACCTTCCCAAGACAGCAAGGAAACTGATATAGGATACACATGTACAATCATTGTAAATATATTTTCATATTAGTCATGTTGTGCAAGAAAAATCAGTACAAAAGGGGGAAAACCATGAGAAAGGGAAAAAAAATACAAAAAGGTAAAAATCCTATGCTTTGATCCACATCTATGGATGCAGATGGCATTTTCCATCCCAAGTGTATTGGAATTGTTTTGGATCACCACATACTTGAGAAGAACCAAGTCCATCATAGTTGATCATCACATAATCTTGTTATTGCTATGTCCAATGTTCTCCTGGTTCTGCTTGCTTCACTCAACATCAGTTCATGTAAATAAATCTTTTCTGAAATCAGCCTGCTCATCATTTCTTATGAATAATAATATTCCATTACATTTATGTATTATAATTTATTCAGCCATTCTGCAGCTGATGGACTCCACTCAATTTCCAGTTCCTCACCACTATAAAAAGGACTGATACAAACATTTTTGTACACGTGGGTCTTTTTGCCTATTTTATGATTTCTTTGGCATACAGACCCAGTAGTGAGACTACTGGATCAAAGAGTATATACAGTTTTATATTCTTTTTGGTCATAGTTATTAGGATTGATTTCTAATGAAATCCTAGCATTAGCAGTGTTCCCTACTGAGCCCTTATAGACTTAGAACCATTTACTGATTCTTATCCATTATCTCTATACAGCAATCCTGTGAATTAGCTAAGTCTGATATTACATCCATTTTTCAGATGAGAAAAATGAGACTTGGGAAGATGAAGGGACTTATCATATGAGCCTATGTCATGGAGCTTAGATTCGAACTGAGATATATTCTCAGGCTAAGACCAGGGTTCTTTAGGATTCATGTCACTATTTTACCCTGTTTCTTTGTGTCATCCCCTTGTAAGGTTACATCCCTATTTCCATTAATATAATCACAGAAGACTCATAAATGCAAGGTGTTAAGTATAACAGTGGTCAAATTTAATATAAAAAAAAAAAAGATACTTTCAAGCCCTATGATCCCTTTATGAGGCATGAACCTCTTTGATTGGGACAAAAAGGAATTAGTTATACAGAATGACTGGCAGGCAATGGATTTAAAATAAGTGTAGGAATTTAAATAGTTCACTTTGAGAATTAGTGCTAGAAGCAGACGAGGGTTGGGGAATGAAAGAGTTCTTTCTTTCCTTCCCGCTACCATCAGTGGGTCATATCATCAGAGAGACTAGATCTACAGGAAACAATGCATTCAGCTGAGAACAGAGAGATAAAGAAGATAGACATGAATATGAAGAAACTCCAAAGGAGACTGCTTCAAGAAATGTGTCCCTTAAGGAAGAGAAGAACGTTATCTCTCTACCATGGAAAGAACATATCCTGAGAACTCAACTACCCAACAGAGAGCTGTACATTATGGGGAGCTTCATGACAAACAAAATGAATTTCCAGTACCAGGAGCTGTGAACTTTGAATTACTCTTTGCCGTGTATGAAATCCAAATGTGTCATTGTACTCTAAATTGGAGTCTCGTTTTGTCGATGGTGATATATATTTATGGGAAAGTTCAATCTATAGGGGAAATGTTTTGGGTGAGCTATTTTGTACCTGCTTGGTAAATATCTTTGCTAAAGCTAATTAAGGCAATTGGCTGATTGTTAATGGAAGTACACCAGTGGGGGCTTAAGAGAGACAGTAGTGGGAATAACTGCCCACAGAGTTGTTCTTAAAACCAAAGGATCCACAGTCTGGATACAAAGTACAGACAAATACAAACTGGGTGCAAACAAATACACCAGAGTGTCTTATATTCTAATCATAATTCCCTGGAGGACTTCAGTGGACAAAACAGGGGAAGATGACTCTAGTAGATGTATCAGAGTCCCCTTTGAAGGCAGTTTGGTGCCATAGATTATGATTTCGAGGTCTTGGGTTGAAATCTTGATGCTGTCACTCTTCGTATGGCCTTGGGCACCTAACTTGTCTGTTTCTCAGTTTTTTTCCTCTATCAAATTGAAGAGAAAATTGAATCAGGTGATTTCTAAGGTCCCTTCCAATTCGATGACCCTGTGACTGAAATTCTGAGAAGCATTCTGACATCAGTATAAGCAGAACTAGCCTTAACTAGATATGAACATTGAGTCCTGATGTCAAAGGACTTTAGCACAGACATATAAACAAGTCAGCTGAATGATATACAGAATTTTCAGGGCCATTGAATTGTACAGCTAAAGAAGCAAAACAAACTTCTGGAATCAAGGCCCATAAATCTTCCTAATCACAACAGCTTCCTGATTCCTGTGGGAGGAGGAGGGATGCCCCAAGAGGAGAGAGGCTGCATCTGTTATTGAACGAAAAGTGAAATTATATCCTTTATTTTCTGGAGAAATTGGGGCTAAGCTATAAAGCCTCATGTTAGGATATCAGAGAAAACTTGTTAAAATGTGAGTGTTTGATTTATGAAGAATGGGATGGCAGGTGGGTAGCCTGGTGGCAGACTGGACACCAACAAGCTTTGGTACTAGTGCTTCCCTAGGCTTCCCTTCCTCAGGCCTATCCTGTGCCTTAAGCTACGGATGATGTTTGTAATATATGCATACATGCCCATGGAAGACAGATATGGCCATGATATGTTGCTGATAATACTCTTCCATTATGTGCAATATATGTAAATGTAGCATCATTTATTATTATGTATTTTAACAATAGCTTCCACTCTAAGGTCTACAGAGAGTCTCTTCTCTGCAATCCTGTGAGCTAGCAATAATGAAAACAACCTTGAGTTAAAGTCAGATCAGGGTTCGAATCTCACCTCTGAAATTCCCCAAGTGACAGTGGACAAGTCATTTAGTTTCTCTGAAAGACAATTTCCCCATCCGTCAAATGAGAGAGTTGGAGGAGGTAACCTCAAAGGTGTCTCCCAACTCCAAGTCTATGATCCTCTGATGGAATAAGTAGTTAGTTAAATGATGGCCAGTTCCTTCCTGCTAAGGAATCATCTCAGCTCCATTCTCTCCTGTGAAATGTTCCTCAACCATCCCAGATAACAGTGACTACTTCTTCTTCTGAAATCTTACATCATTTACTATGGAGGATCATTCATTGGCAAGAGTTTGTTGTCCATGTACTTCCTTACTTTGTATGTCATAACCAGATTCTAAAAACACAATTGTTGCTATCATTGTACCTTTGAATGAATCTTGTAGGAAATTAATATAGGTACCAGAGAAGCCTTGGAAGAGAGTCTCTAGGGTGGCATTTTGCTCTACATGGAACAGGTCTAATCTGGAGCAGGTGAATTTGCATTTAAAAAAAAGTTTTGAAAATTGCATTTCCACAAAATTGATTGTCTTTGTACAAAAATGCAACCAGTTATGTGAAAATGTAGTTTTTGAAACTTTTTTTATTTTTATGTATTTTGTTTTATGCATTAAAAATATTATTCTGAAAAAACACCTTTTTTGAGAATAATGATTTTTAAATAAATAAAACAAAATACATAGGAGCACTAGGTAAGTATCCCAAAGAGATCATAAAAGAGGATAAAGGACTCATGTGTACAAAAATGTATATAGTTTCACTTTTCGTGGTGTCAAGGAATTGGAAATTGAGTGGATGCCCATTAATTGGGGAATGGTTGAATAAGTTGTGGTATATAAATGTAATGGAATATTTTTATTCTATAAGAAATGATGAGCAGGCTGATTTCAGAAAAGCCTGAAAGACTTACATGAACTGATGCTGAGTGAAGTAAGCAGAACTATTATACACAATAACAGCAAGATTATGTGATGATAAATTATGATAAATTTAGATCTTCTCAGCATTACATTGATCTGATCCAATAGATTTTGTTTTTGGTTTTTTTTTTGTTTGTTTTTTCTTTTTTTTTTATTAAAAGCTTTTTATTTACAAAACATATGAGTGATTTTTCTACATTGACCTTTGCAAAAAACTTTTTTTTCCAAGTTTTTCCCCTTCTTCCCCCCCACCCCCCACCCCTAGATGACAGGTAAACTAATACATGCTAAATATGATAAATTATATGACAAATCCAATATATGTATACATATCTATACAGTTATCTTACTGCACAAGAAACATCAGATCTAGAAAGAGAAGAAGAAAAAACAACCTAAGAAGGAAAACAAAATGCATGGAAATATTCACAGAAAGCAATAAAATGCTGTGTTGTGGTTCACACTCAGTTCCCTCAGGCCTCTCTCTGGTTGTATATGACTATCTTCATCGCTGATCAGTAGGAACTGGTTTGAATCACATCATTGTTGAAGAGAGCCATGTCCATCAGAATTGATCATCATATAGTATTGTTGTTGCCATGTACAATGATCTCCTGGTTCTACTCATTTCACTCAGCATCAGGTCATACAAGTCTCTCCAGGCCTCTCTGAAATTGTCCTGCTGGTCGTTTCTTACAGAACAATAATATTCCATAACATTCATAGACCATAATTTATTCAGCCACTCTCCAATTGATGGGCATCCATTCAGTTTCCAGTTTCTAGCCACCACAAAAAGGGCTGCCACAAACATTTTTGCACATATGGGTCCCTTTCCTTCCTTTAAAATCTCTTTGGGATATAGGCCCAATGGAAACACTGCTGGGTCAAAGGGTATGCACAGTTTGATAACTCTTTGAGCACAGTTCCAAATTGCTCTCCAGAATGGTTGGATCCATTCACAGTTCCACCAACAATGTATCAGTGTCCCAGTTTTCCCACATCCCCTTCAACATTCGTTATTATCATTTCCTGTCATTTTAGCCAATCTGACAGGTGTGTAGTGGTACCTCAGAGTTGTCTTAATTTGCATTTCTGATCCAATAGATTTTGGATAGAAAATATCTGCATCTAGAAAGAGAACTATGGAGACTGAATGCAGATCAAAGCATACTATATGCACCTTCTTCCGCCCCCTTTGATTCTGATTTTTCTTTCACAACATGACTAATATGGAAATATGCTAAAAATGATTGTGTATATATATATATATATAAAACCTATATCAGATTGATTGTTGTCTTGGGGAAGAGGGAGAAAAGGAAATGAGAGAGAGAAAAATTGAGAGCTCAAAAATCTTACAAAAATGAATGTTGAAAACACAATTGGAAAAACAAATTACTATTAAGTTAAAAAAAAAAAGGAAAAAAGGAAGGAAGGAACCAAGGAAGGAAGGAAGAGAAAGTAAGGGAGGGAGGGAGGGAAGGAGGGAGAGAAAGAGAGAGAGAGAGAGAAAAGAGGAAGGAAAGAAAGGAAGGAAGGAAGGAAGGAAGAAAAAGAAAGAAAGAAAAGAAGGAAGGAAGGAAGGAAGGAAGGAAGGAAGGAAGGAAG
>JAJPUD010000069.1:568462-605852 GCA_023553655.1 Myrmecobius fasciatus
GAAGGAAGGAAGGAAGGAAGGAAGGAAGGAAGGAAGGAAGGAAGGAAAGAAGGAAGGAAGGAAGGAAGAGAAGGAAGAAAAGGAAAGGAAAGGAAAGGGAAAGAAAGGAAAAGGAAGGAAGAAAAGGAGGGAGAGAGAAAGGAAAGAAGAAAGAGAGGAGGAAGGAAAGAATGGGAAAGATAGAAAGAAGGAGGAAAGCAGTAAGGAAGAAGGCAGAGCAGAAAGGCAAAGAGTAATAATATATTACAGCTTATTATGTATCAGGCATGATGCTAAATGGTTGGGGATACAACTATAAAGACAGGGCCCTCAAGTTGCTAGAAGGAGAAAGACGAAGGAAGGGGCTTCTCCAGATGCATGATATAGAATTGCTCTGGAAATAGTGTGGAGACCTAGTTCTAGCCAGTCATCTCAGGGGTAGAATCCAAGATTCCTGAGTGGAGAGGGAGGGAGAAGAGGATAATGAAGTGCAAATGGTATAGTGTAGAGATGTCTAGGAAATAAATATGGCAGAGGGTAAGATTTCTGAAGAGAATACTAACATCCAAGTCAATCACTAATATCCAATTCAATAATCATTCACTGAACTCATGCTACATCTAAAGCTCTGTGCCAGGCACTAGAATTCAGAGATAGACTCAACACATTATTGGGCAGCAATATTATTCGTCCTTTTGCCACAGGATGAATGAGAGCCACATCATTCATAGCCACAGACTCACGTCTCAGCTTTTCAGCTCAAGAAGCAGTTGCTCCCAGCTCTTGCTCCCATCACTCCATGCTGAGGCAAGGAAGTTACGCATCTTCCTCCAACCTTCAATATTGGGCTCTTCCCTTCTAAGAGGAGATGAAGATCCCAGGAGAGCTCCAGGAGTTACATGTAAGGCACTTGGTAAAACACCATAAAAACATCATATTGGATTATTCCCCTCTTAGATGCTAGACTCCTCATCAAGAGCAATTTTAGAATCCCAGAATTTAAGAGAAGGGATTTCAGTGGCTGTCTAGTCTCTAATAACATATCTGAAAAGTGCTCTTTCTAAAAGACCACTAGAATGGAAAACCCATCAGCTTCAGATAGCCCAACTCATTTGGGGATTGCCCTAATTGTTCGGAAATTTCTCTTTCTAGTAAGCCTTGGTTTACTTCTTCTAAATCCAGACCCACTGCTTGTTCATTCTTCCCTCTCCAGGCCAAGCTGAACAGGTCTATTCAATCTTGCAGGTGACAGCCCCCAGGTCTATTTCTGTGTTCTATTCCAGTTCATGTCTGAATGCCAAGTCGTCCTACCATATCTCCACCTCCTCCTGTTCAGCTCCTACTCTTTGCACAGAACTTGTCTGCCACACCTTTCTCCTCTCTCAACCCAACCTGGAACGTCCCACCCTGATCCAAAGCAGGCGACACAGTACAGAGGAAGACCACCAGACCCCGATGTCCCAGCTTCAAGTCCAAAGCTTTCTCGTGTGCTAGTTAGGTTACCTGAGGCCAGGGTTCCCAGCTACTTTTGTTTTTAATACCTCGTGGTTTTCAGGAAACCTTCCCTTTCCCCCTCTTCAACATGAACAGAAACAAATTCTAAAGTTTAATTTTAACAGGATGATTTAGTTATTGACCAAATATTCTTATTCCCCTTTTCAAGTGTCTGATATATGGACTCCAAGTTGGAAACTTTTTCCAACGTTTCCTTTTCTGGGTCTCAACTTATTAAAGAGGCAGAATAATGCACAATCTCAAAGTTGGGTAGAAAGTGTCCCTAAAAACTATAAAGTATTATAGGAATGAGAAGTGCAGTTGATAATAAGTAGGAAGCATTTACATAGACTTGGCAATCTGTAAAGCACTTTCCGTGTTATCCTCAACAAACTTTTGAGACAAATGCCCATTTTACAGATGGGTAAACTGAGGGTGAGAGTGTTTAAGTGATTTGGCCTGGATTGAAAGCTTAGGTAAGTATCTTTTTTTAATATGCATTTTTTATTAAAGGTGTTTATTTACAATACATATGCATGGGTAATTTTTCAACATTGACCTTTGCAAAACTTTCTGTTCCAAATTTTTCCCTCCTTCCCCCCACCTTCTCTCCTAGATGGCAGGTAGTCCAAAACATGTTAAATATGTTAAAATGTAAGATAAGTCCAATATATGTATACAAATTTATACAGTTATCTTGCTGCAAAAGGAAAATCGGATCTAGAAAGAAAAAAAAAAAACCTGAGAAGGAAAACAAAATGCAAACAACAACAAGAAGCATGAAAATGCTATGTTGTGGTCCACACTCAGATCCCACAGTCCTCTCTCTGGGTGTAGATGGCTTTCTTCATCGCTAATAGAAATAGAATTGTTAGATAACTATCTTAAGCAAGATTTGAACTCAGATCTTCCAACACCAAATCCAGCACTCTTTGAAGTAGCTGCTATTTCTATTCTCAGGGGCTAGACACCCAACTGGTTCCAACTTGTAACTCCCAATTCTCCACAATCTCTGGGCCCCTAGATAGGCAGCCAGTCACAGAGGAACACATAGAGCAAAGCCTATGTTTTGTTTTGTTTTGTTTTTTGTCCAGTACTAAAGCCCAAATAAAGGGAGAGAAAATAAAGGGAGAAGACATGGAAGCAGATTTTATATTCTTTGGCTCAAAAATCACTGTAGATGGTGACTCTAGAAATGAAATTAAAAGAAGCTTGCTCCATGGAAGGAAAGCTACAGCAAATCTGGTCAGCCAACTAAAAAACAGAGACATCACCTTGCTGACAAAGGTCCATATAGTCAAAGTTGCAGTTTTCCCAATAGCAACGTATGGCTGAGAGTTGGACTTTAAGAAAAACCGAGCCCTGCAGAATTGGCGCTTTCAAACTGTGGTGCTGGAGAAGACTTTTGAGAGTCCTTTGTTTTTTTTGTTTTTTTTTTTTTATTAATACTTTTTATTTGCAAAACATATGTATGGGTAATTCCTAAACATTAACCCTTACAAAGCTTTCTGTTACAAATTTTTCCCCCCTACTCCCCACCCCTCCCCTAGATAGCAGGATATCCACTACAGGATAATTATGTTAGAATACGTAAGAAATCAAATATATATATAGTTATTGCCACACATCATTTTTTGTGCAAGAGAAATCATATTTACAAGAAAGAATAATCCGATAAAGGAAATACAATGCAATCAAACCTTAATAGAGAACATGAAAATGTTATGTTGTGGTCCACATTTCACATCCCTCTCTCTGGGTGTATATGACTTTCTTCACCGAACAATTGGAATTGGTTTGAAGCATTTCATTGTTGAAGAGAGTCATGTCCCTTAGAACTGATCCTCATATAGTATTGTTGTTGCCGTGTATAATGATCTCCTGGTTCTGCTCATTTCACTCAGCATCAGTTCATGTAAGTCTCTTGAGAGTCCTTTGGACAGCAAAAAGATCAGATCAATTACTTCTTTTTTTTTAATGTAAATTTTATTTTTTTTTATTTAAATCAGTTAATTCTTTTAAAAAAAAAAGTAATTCTAGTTATTTTCTGAAAAGCTAAATACTGAAGATGAAGGTTAAACATTTTGGCCACATAATGAGAAAACAGGACTCACTGGAAAAGACCCTGATGTTAGGAAAAATTGAAGACAAAAGGAGAAGGAGACAGCAGAGAATGAGATTAACAGGTAGTCATGCAACAATGAACATGAGGGACTTTGAGAGTTAGTGGAGGATGGAGGCTAGATGGTGTATTGTGGTCCTGCAGGTCCAGAAGAAGAATCAAAGAAACAAGTGAACAACTGAGGTCCTCTCTCCCACTCAGTGGATGTTGCCCTGGAGGACTCATTGCCCTCAGTTTGGGACTCCTGCTATGGAGTGGAATTATCCTGACTCCATAAGCACCAGCTCATAGAATCCACTCAGGAAAGAAACAGAGCACACTTCCGTCCTATCCATCAGCCTTTACTTCTGCTCTTTGTTTTTTTCTTTTAAGGCTTGTTCAGAGAACCTGTAAATGAACTCCCAAGTCCCACTCACCATCACAGGGATTAAAACAACCTTCCCTGGTCATTGTTTTCCTATTTCTAATATCTCTCCCTATCAGAATTCAAGCTCCTCAGAGTAAGGACTATCTTGCTCTTACATTTCTATTTCTAGTGTTTGGAAGTGAGGTTTTTTTTTCATTCATCTGAGCTTCCCAGTCATACCCACTATCTCACCTGACCTACCTACTTTGTCTCCCCACATTATCTCTACTTATCACCAGATAGACATTGTCTGATTTAAGTAATTCATCCTTCAGATGCTCATCAGTTGGAGAATGGCCAAACAAGTTGTAGTATGTGAATGTGATGGAATACTATTGTGCTACAAGAAATAATGAAGCAAAAAGAAAGAAAAAAGAAAGAAAGAAAAGAAAAAGAAAAAAGAAATAATGAAGCAGATTGTTTCAGAGAAACCCAGGAAAGCTTGTATGAATTGATGCAATGTTAGCAGAACTAGGAGAATAATTTATACAGCATTAAGAAATAGTATAAAGAGAAGAAACTTTGAAAGACTTAGAAACTCTGATCAATACAATGATCGACCTCAATTCCAAAGGACTTGTGGTAAAACATGCTAACCACTTCCAGATGGAGAATTGATGAACTCAAGATTTATATTTTTCTTTAAAAAAATATATTCAGTATAGAAAAAGTGCACGTTTAACATATATTGGATTGCTTGTTGTCTAGGAGAGGGAGTGGAGAGAGGGGAGGGAGAAGGATTTGGAACACAGGGTTTTGTGGAGGTGAATGTTGAAAACTATTTTTGCATGTATTTTGAAAATAAAAAACTGTTATTGAATATATAGATATTCATATTAAATATGAAGCCAGCTTCTCAGCTGGTGGAGCAGGTAAGAAATCATAAGAGATTTGAGGAAAGACAAAAAAACAGAAGTTTGCAAGTGGTGAATGAATCAATGAGGGAGGAGTAAAAGAATTGCTTTGTCACAGTAAGGGCTGAGTTGGGGTTATATAAAAATAAATCTATAGATATTTATTATTAGTGTTGTGGAAAGAATGTGTATACAGGGGTATATAACAAATCTGTAGTTTTCTTTCTTTTCTAAGATTACTATTCCAATATTCATTGAAAAAAATGATTTTTCACCATGTTGGGTTCAATACTCAAGAAGTCTACGTCTAGGACTTCAGTGGTAAAGACTTTTTAACTACATTTTGATATTTAGTTAGTGCTGCTAGATAATTTTACATTACTTTATAGATACTATGGTTTTCAAATTGTTTGCTTCCATGTGTGAATGTTTTAAAATTTAATACTACTACTAAATCATGCACTAACCAAATATCCTATAGATGCAAATTTTGTTTGATTTATTTCTATAGCATATAATCTATATAATATTTATCTGTAATTAAGGGTAAGGAAAATATGGACAAAATATGGTTGCACTCTAAAAATACTGGTCAGATTTTTTTTTTCTGGAGACTTTATCTATATCCTAAGAAACATGCTTTATTCGTCCTTTGCTTCCATCTGTAGCTGTCTGGAATAGCAGACAATTGTCCCATGGGAAATAGCTACAGAAGGGAAAAGTTAAAATAAATTGTTATTATGAAAAAAAAAATCTATAGATGACACAGTTTTAAAAAAAACAGATAAAATAAAAACAAATCAATCCATCCCTCTTAAAACTCTCCTACATATCTTTAGGACTATTTGGTAGCACTTCATACTAGAAGTAACCATATAGTAAACCAACAACTGAAGCCCTAGCTTTCTCTATAGCCTGGGCAAGAAAGAAGCATGTTCAGGGTAACTTCTAGCTTGCATGTTCCTAAGTTCTCTGTGTACGTCCTGCTGCTCTTTACTCAAATATCATTCCAGGCTGGTGTTATCTAGCTGCCCAGAATTATTACTAAAATTAATATAGCCTACATGTCATATGAGGACTGCTGAGTGCCGAGTTCAAATCTGGCCTCAAACACTTACGTGTGACCCTTAATTTCTGCCTGCCTCAGTTTCTTCCACTTTAAAATGGGGAAGATTATAGCACCTCCCTCAGAGGGTTCTCGTGAGAATCACATATAAGCTATTCTATCTGATTGTCCTTCCCCATGCTGTTCACACTCTTTCATCCCTCATCAATCTTCCCTTTCTCTGGATTTCTATAAAGCTAAAGTCACTTAACCCTAGTCAGACTTTCGTATATGGTTTAACTGTTCTTAGGGCTATAAGTCCCAAGTCTGGACCAAACCATGAACTACTTTAGTGCAGTCTTTTCCTGTCTCCCTCTGACTAGCAGTCCCCTATCTTCCACCCTTTCCCACAGTGAAGCCCTCAGCTTCTATCTCCTCCACATCCCCTCCATATGAGTCCCAACAGGCTGGGTAGACACCCCATAGCTGCTCAACACGGCCAAAAGAAGGACTTACGACCCTGTCCCAGATCAGAGTTAGTCTGGTTAAGGAGTCTCTCATTTGGGGTCCAGGGATCCCCAGATGATTCTGCAGGTTATTGGCTCCCTGAGTTGGGCACTCAGTCACATCTCTCCCCCGGCAGAATACATCTAAGCAGAGGCAGGATTTTGCTAGGACACAAAAGTAAACAAACACCTCCTTTTAACTAGAAAAGTGATCCATCCCAGTATTTCCCCGGCCCCCACTCCCACCAGTGGAATGACTCAGCCTGGGGTGCAGCCCACTGGGTTGAGGAGGAGGTTGCTCCAACTCACAGTCAATGCTCTCAATTTACTCAAGAGAGAGCAGGCCAGCATGTACAGAGAAGGGATGATGGCTGTGGTGAAAATGGTGTGTGTGGGGGGGAGATTTGCTGCCCAAGCATAGGCTGGACCACAGGGCCTCCGAGCTTCTGAAATTCTGTGATCTCGAGCTGTCTCTTACTCAGCTTTGGGACCTCGGACAGGACATTTAACTCTTCTTGAGTTTTTTGTTACTCTCTTAATTTGTTTCTTCTTTAAAATAAACAGATAGAGCACCAGCCCTGAAGTCAGGAGGACCTGAGTTCAAATCTGGTCTCAGACACTTAACATGCCCTAGCTGTGTGACCCTGGGCAAGTCACTTAACCCCAAATGTCTCAGCAAAAAAATAAAAATAAAAATAAAAAAAATAAACAGATAGAACTATGTGCTCTCTGTGGTCCTCAACTCAAAATCCTATGACTTAACCTTTCCGAGACTCAGTTCCTAATCTGTAAAACGGGGACAATACTCACAAAGCCCACCTCATTGGATTGCATTTCATGATCTAGTGATTCATTGTTTTGATGCATGAATAGAGCTTGGTAACTTTAAAGTGCCATGCTAATGTGAGCTATTACTATTATTATAATAATATATGCAAAGTGCTTTGTCACTGCAAAGGCCTGGGCAAATGTGAGCTATTATCACTGCAAAATTAGCACCCTATTACACAAAGTATGAAGATCGGGTAAATCGAAACTGGTTGCTTCACCAGCCCACAGACCAGAACTGAGGCAGCCAAGAGAGCTCTGGTCTCTTCAAAGTCCTCTCCTGATGATTCCAGCCTGCTCCCAGATTCTAAAACAAGTCTTGGCTCCTCCCTGGGAAGAGCCTTCAGGGCCAGCAGCACATTCCTTTGCATCTCTTCACTTGAGGTAGATCTTCATCCTTTAAGGGTGGATTCAATTCCTGAAACTGGCCCAAATTCCCTTGGGATCTGAGTCTGGAAGAATCCACTGAGAGGGATGAGGTTCTGGCTGGTGATACACTGCTGGGTCTATACTCAGGTAGCTCCAAGGTAAAAGGGATGTTTTCTCTATTCACCCAGCTGGTGAGCAGTAGTCCTGAGTACTTCTGACTCCAAATGCAGAGCACTTCTTACTTTAAGACAGGGCTAACATCCAGCAGAGCAAAAGTAGGAGTTGTTTTTTTGTTTTTTTAAAGAGAACACTTATTGTGGACTGGACTAGTCAAGAAAGTCTTTCAGAATGAGATAGGATCTTGGACTGAGCATCAAATGAAATACTTCATCTCCTGATTAGACATTTTCTCTGGCTGTCCCCTATGCCTGAATAATCTCCCTTTTCAGCTTTGCCTCCTGGCTTTCTTTCCATCCCACCTAAAATCCCACCTTCAATGATCCTTTTTCTCAAACCCCCCAAATTCTGGTGCCTTTCCTCTGTGGATTATTTCCAATTGTTTGAACACCATTATTTTTATATAATATCTTCCTCATTAGAATATGGTGAGTTCCTTCAAAGCAAGGGACTGTCTTACTTTTCTTTGTATCCCCAGCACTGGGACACAACAGGTGCTTAATAAATGTTTATTTTCTGACTAAATGGAAGAATCATTACAGATCATTAAGTCCAAGTGCTTCCTTTGAGGAAGCTTGAAAGAAACTTGGGGTTCCAAGAGGCTGAGGTGAGGAAGAAATGCCAGTAAAAGGCATGGAGATGAGAAACGGAGTGTTGTACACAAGGAACATGGAGCTGGAATGTGGGGAAGGAGTAATGTGTGATAAAGCTGCAAAGGTCATTTGAGCCAGATTATAGGGAGCTTTAAAGCCATAGAGATTATTGAGCAGGGAAATAAAATGGTCAAATGTATGCTTTAGGATGGATCAGAATGGTAAGAAACAAAGGAGGTCAATTAAAAGGGCATTAAGATATTCCAGAATTCAACAAGGAGAGAAGGGCTAATGATAACAGCAACAATTTATATGGCACTTTGAGGTTTACAAAGCACTTTACGAATATTATCTCATCTAATCCCAGCAATAACCCTAAAAGGTAAGTGCTATTATATAGATGAGGAAACTGAAGTTAACAGAAGTTAAATGACTTCTCCAGTATTCACAAGGAATTAAGTGTCTGAGGCCAGCTTTGAACTAGGGTCTAGTTTTGGAGTCTAGATCCAGTGCTCTATCCACTATCCCAACCAGAATGTCTGGGAGAGAGACGGAGGTTGAAACCATAAGCTTTAGCAGCCAATTAGATATGAGCATGAGAAGTAAAGGAGGAAGGATCACCTTTCAGTTTCAGGTCTTCCAAGAAGATCTAAAAAGATTATAGGGTTATAGATTTAGAGCTGGGAGATCCCTTAGAGTTCATCTATTCCAGGAGCTCTTGATTTGTTTTAGAGACATGGACCCCTCGGGTAGTTTGGTGAAGAGGAGAGACATTTTCTCAATCAGTTCCCTTTTTTGGACTCCTCATTGGGGTGCTTCTAGATTACGGCAGAAGCTGAAGGAAAAGACTGGGAAGACAGGATTGGAGTGAGCAATCTCCATCATGTCCCTCTCTGTGACTGGAATTCTAGTAGGCTCTGGGACAGGGGTGTTACATCCATCTCTACGAGTCCTTTCTGACGTCCATTAAGCTCCTTGTGGGGTTACACACTGAGTCATGTAATTGCTGAATCAAAGAGAAGGAACAATCCGACAATTTCTCCTGCGTAATTCTAAATTGTTTTGGAAAAAAAGATCAGACCACTTCAGTTTCTGCAACATTTAGTGTGCCTATCTTCCCACAATCTCACCCACACTGAGCATTTCCATTTCCCCCCATTTTTAGCAATTTTGTGAATATAATATGACCCTCAAGGTTATTTTAATTGGTCTTTTCTTGAATATTTGAACATGTAGTTATTAAGTAGTTGTGTGCAAAGGCTGTGATCTCATGGAGCTCAGTTTAGTAGAGGAAAAAGATATAAACAGATTACTCTGATATACAGCATTATATAATAAATATGTTAGGGAGAAAGGCAAACGAGTCCTGTGTGAGGTCTGAGGGCTTGAAAGGTCACCCACTGCAGGAGCACATATGCTTGGGTGTGTGTTTCAATTTAACAAACATCTATCAAAAGCTTGTTTATGTATATGTGTGTGTGTGTATATAGGGTCCTATATGTTACATGAAATCTCTGTATCCAATAAATTTACATTCTATTGTGATGGGGTGGAAGAAGAACATAATAGCTACCACTTTACATAGTACTTTCAGATTTGCAAAACACTATAGCAACTTCTCATTGGATCCTCGCAACAATCCTAGGAGGTAAATGTTATTAATTATCCCCATTTTACAGTTAAGGAAACCAAGGCAGATAGAAATTTAGGTTCTTTGCTCAGAGTCACATGACTGGGATGTGTCCAAGGCCATATCTGAACTCAGGACTTCCTGAGTCTGTGCTCTATCCCAGAGCTTTTTAAACTTTTTCCACTAATGGTCCCTTTTCACCCAAGAAATTTTTACATGACCCCAGGCATATAGGTATATAAGATAGGTATACAATCAAATATTTTCTAATAATAAATCAGCATTTTGCACTCCCCACATTCAGTTACAAGATCCCATATGGTGAAAAAATGCTCTAAATGATCAGAGAAATACAAATTAAGGCAACTCAGGTTCCACTACATACCTCTCAGATTGGCTAAGATGATAGGAAAAGATAATGTTGGAGGGGATGTGGGAAAACTGGGACACTGATACATTGTTGGTGGAATTGTGAACTGATTCAACCATTCTGGAGAGCAATTTGCAATTATGCATAAGGGCCATCAAACTGTGCATACCCTTTGACCCAGCAGTGTTTCTATTGGGCTTATATCCCAAAGAAATCATAAAGGGAGGAAAGGGCCCCACATGTGCAAGAATGTTTGTGGCAGCCCTTTTTGTAGTGGCTAGAAACTGGAAACTGAAGGGATACCCATCAATTGGAGAATGGCTGAATAAATTATGGTATATGAATGTCATGGAATATTATTGTTCTGTAAGAAACGACCAGCAGGATGATTTCAGAAAGGCCTGGAGAGACTTTGCATGAACTGATATTAAGTGAAGGGATTAGAACCAAGAGAATATAGTACACAGCAACAAGAAGATTATGACTTGGCTATTTTCAATAATGAGATGATTCAGGTCAATTAGGGGACTATGGAGACTGAATGTAGAGCACAACATAGTATTTTCACTATTTTTTTTTCAGTATTTTTGTTGTTGTTTGCTTGCTTTTTGTTTTCTTTCTCATTTTTTTCATTTTTGATCTGATTTTTCTTGTGCAGCATGATAATTGTGGAAATATATATAGAAGAATTGCACATGTTTAACATATATTGGATTACTTGCTATCCAGGAAAGGGGGTGGAAGGAAGAGAAAAAATTTGAAATACAAGGTTTTGCAAGGGTGAATGTTGAAAACCATCTTTGCATATATTTCGACTATAAAAACCTATTATTTAAAAAAAAAAAAAAAAAAAACAAGATCCTATATGGGGTTGAGAAGCTGAACTCTGTCTACCACACCATCTTTAGAAAAGAGATTATACAAAAAAAGATTCATGGAGGCATTATTTGTCTTTAAAAAAAGATGGAAACAAAATGAGTGTTCAGTGGTTTGGGAATGGCCAAACAAATTATAATTTAGGAATATGATATTACTGCATTATAAGGAATTGCCAATAGTAAGAATTCAGAGAGACAAGTGAAAGACCACAAAATTCATATCCAAGACAAAGGATGAATTTGGTACCAAGCTATGGATGTTAAAGGTTAACAGGTTTTTTCTATAACAGGTTAAGTCCAATTAGTAAGTGTCTGAGGTTGGCTTTGAACTCAGGTCTTTTTCAGTCCATGTCCTCTGCACTATTTACTGAGCCACTTAGCTGCCTCTCTTGGAAAGGAGAAAAAGAATGGATTTTAAAAAGAGAGAGAGAGACAGAGAGACAGAGAGACAGAGAGAGAGACAGAGACAGAGACAGAGAGAGAAACTAAGAGGAGAAATCCACAGCAGCAAAAAGATATGGAGGAGCAAGGGAACAGAGAGGGAACCAGATAGAGCCTGGCATCCCCAAAATAAGGAACCCCAGAAGCATCGTGATGACTCTGAAAACCAGGATCCAGCCTTCTCCCAAGACTTCAGGATTTCTCCAGCCTGTCCTGGGAGATATCCAGGGAAACTGATGAGGCAAACTCAGTGAACCCCAAGCTTTGATGCTGGTTATGAAAGTCAAAGGTAATAGGTGCATGAGAGAATTAATAGGCATGAAGTTTATGAGAGATGACACCCATTTTGTACCGGTATGACGAAAGAGAATGATTTGACTATTCAATTCCCTCTATTTATGTTGCTTTTATGTCTTAATTAAATGTCCTTGCTATTTATTTGATTGCTGGCTTTTGCTTGGTCTTGTAAGGAAGAACAGCACATCACAGGGTGCTTGCTTCATTATTTGCCTATTAATTACCTGAAACAACGCATGGTGAACTTAATAGAGGTACCATGGGGCCCCAAAACCAGAGTACTAAAAAAATTATATGGACCTAGTTACTACATTTCCCTTCTGCTAACTGCAAAAGTAGAAAGACAATTTTATTTTACTGTTTTGGAGTGAGGGTATCTAAGGGTTGTTTGGGAAGTATGACAAAAGAAAATATATCAATAACATTTTCTTTAAAATATATGTTGAACTGAATCAATAAGCATCTATTAAGCACCTAGTGTGTGCCAGGCAGTGTGCTAAGTACAAGAAATACAAAAAAAGCAAAAGGCAGCCTCTTTCCTCAAGGAATTTACTAATTAAATCTTGCATTAAGAGGTCATTGAAGGGAGTCATAGAGAAGATACTTAAGCCTAAGAACCTGGAATGGAGAGGAAGTCAGGAAGGGAAGGAAGATGAGGGATCTAGGTGGCACAGTGGACAAAGCATTTGTGCTGGAATCAAGAAGACCTGAATTCAAATCCAGATTTGGATGCTTGCTATTGTGCAGCCCTGGGCAATTCATTTTACTTAGCTTCAGTTTCCTCATCTATAAAATGGGGGTGATAATAGTAATATTTACCCCCCAGGGCTGTAGGGAGGATGCTTGCTATTGTGCAGCCCTGGGCAAATCAATTCACATTACTTAGCCTCAGTTTTCTCATCTGCAAAATGGAGGTGATAATAGTAATACCTACTTCCCAGGGCTCCCAGGGATAAAATGAGATATGTATATAGTGCCTGGTATATAGGAGGTGCTATATAAATGCACACTGGTGATGGTAGTGATGGTGGTCGGCAAGATGAAGCAGTCAAATGGCACAGTGGGCAGCTGGGGTCAGGAAGACTTAGCTTGCCTCAAACACTTACTAGGCCAATCATTCAGCTTTCTTGCCCTACAGGAACAGTAAAAGCACTTACTTCACAGGGTTATTGTAAAGATCAAATGAGACACTACATGTATAAAGTACTTTAACCCTTCTATAAAAGCTAGCTAGGATTATTATAACTTCCTCAGGTCTCTGAGACTTCAGCCCTCTCTAACCCTGTAGGAATCAGTCTAGGGAAGTGAGACTTCTTCCAGCCCAGGGCTCACAGCCAGTCCCCCAAAAGAGGGACCAGGCCCACCCTCTGTCTGGCAAAGGTTTCCTGACAGATTGGGAAATGACTGACAGTGAAATGGGATGAGAAGAACTTAAGGGCAAGAATTGCAATTGGACTTTATTTTTGTATCTCCAGAATCGAGCAATATAATAAATGCTTTTTTGAATGAGTAGATGCTACCTTACAGAGCTGGCTGCTTCTTGCTGATGAGTGCTTTGGCCTTTTTAATTTTTCTCCAGGTTTTAGTAAAACTGCCTCTGCCCACAACTGAGCCTGAGCTGCACAGGAGGAGCGCTGGTAATGGTGGCCACCTTTGATCAGGCCAAAGGAGAACATTTTGGGGAGCTTGGCTGACGGGCTGCCTACTGGTCCCATCTCGCACATCCCTTCTGTGACCTTCCCAGGGACCAGCTTCCTGCTATGATTCCAGGGGAGGTTCTGAGCTCTGGAAAGGGAATCGATTCATTTCCTCTACATTCTTGGGCCTGTACAAGGTAAAAGATTTTGAAAATAAACACAAACCAGAGTTTCCTGGCTCAGACACTCATGTTCTACTTCCAGATTCTTTTCTTCTCTCTTTGTCCCCCTCTCCCTCCCCATTCTTTGTATTTATGTTTGCAAGTATGGATCTATTGGTTAATCATCCATCTAGCTGCTCCCTTCTTTCTATCTTCCCTCAATCTTCTTTCTTCCCCATCTTCTTTATCTATCACCTATAACCTCTCTCTCCTCCTCATCTCCCCCCAACACTTTTCTCGCTCTTTTCTTCCTTTCTTTGATTATGAAAGAATCAAATGAATAAATGAAGGCATACTTGCTCACAGAGAGAAAAGGCAACATGATAATTGCCTTTAGGTATTCAAAGGGTTGTCAAGGGTAAGAGGAATCCAAGATGACTAGTGAAAGCAGAATCAGGGGTAATGGAGTTAGGAGATGGAATGGGGGAGGAGAGGTGGTGGTGGTAAAGTTTCAGGGGAAAAGACTTTGGACTTAATCTAGGGAAGAGCTTCTTAATCATAAAAGCTGTTCAAAAGTAGGTGGACTGCCTTGGTGGGTGACCAGCTCCATAGAACCAGAAGGTCATAGAATCTGTAAAACACAAAGGACCTGGAGGCAAACAGATCCAGGTTTTGGTAGAGCAGTAATCCTCTTTCTTGGACCTCTGGCAATCCCATTCAGTTTCAGGGATTCTCTCACCCTATCTGTTTTTCTTATCTGTTTCTGTCTCTCTCCTGCTCTGCCTTTCTCTTATCTTTCTCCTCTCCTTTCTTTCAGTTTTTCTCTTTAACTCTACCCAAAATGTCCTACTTTCACCTCTTCACCCTTCCCCCCCACTCATCTATTTCACTTTGGTTGAAATAAATTTTAGCTATGTCCTTCCAATTTGTAGAATAACATTTTTTTATTAAAGCTTTTTATTTGCAAAACATATGTATGGCTAATTTTTCAACATTAACCCTTGCAAAGCTTTCCGTTACAAATTTTTCCCTCCTTCCCACCATTCCCTCCCCTAGTTGGCAAGTAGTACAATACATGTTAACTATATTAAAATATATAACAAATCTAATATATACAATATACATATACATATTTATACAGTTATCTTGCTGTACAAGAAAAATTGGATCTACAAGAAAAAAAAAAAAACAAAACACAAAAAACCTGAGAAAGGAAAACAAAATGCAAGCAAACATCTATAGAAAGCATTAAAATGCTATGTTGTGGTCCACACTCAGTCCCCACAGGCCTCTCCCTGGGTGTTTATGGCCTTCTTCATCACTGAACAATTGGAACTGGTTTGAATCATCTCATTGTTGCAGAGAGCCATGTCCATCAGAATTGATCATCGTATAGTCTTGCTGCCGTGTATAATGATCTCCTGGTTCTGCTCATTTCACTCAGCATCAGTTCATACAAGTCTCTCCAGGCCTCTCTGAAATCATCTTGCTGGTCATTTCTTACAGAGCAATAATATTCCATAACATTCATATACAATAATTTGTTCAACCACTCTCCAATAGATGGGCATCCTTTCAGTTTCCAGTTTCTTGCCAGGACAAAAAGGGCTGCCACAAACATCTTTGTACATGTGGGTCCCTTTCCCTCCTTTAAGATCTTGCAGAATAACACTTTGGAGTAGAAGACCTTGGAATCTCTCTAGAACAAACAGAAGGGGAGACATAGTATGGTTTAAAAAAAAAAAAAGCATTAGGTTTTGAGTCAGTTGACAAGCATTTATTAAGCACCTACTATGTGGAGTCAATCAACAAGTATTTGTTAAGCACCTACTATGTGCCAGTCAGTGTGCTAAGGGATGGGGATGCAAAGAAAGGAAAAAGAGTTTCTGCTCTCTAAGAATCTCATAATCTAATGGGAGAGATTACACACAGACAACTTTTTACAAATAATATATATTGTCAGAGTAAAGACACCAATATTAAGGGAGATTGTTGTATTGTTCAGTCATTTGCAACTCTTTGTGATTCCATTTTGAGGATTTCCTTCTCTGGTTCATTTTACAGATGATGAAATTGAAACAAACAGGATTAAGTAATTTGTCCAGGTTCACATGGCTAGAAAGTGTTTGAGGCTGGATTTGAATTCAGGTCTTTCTGAGGTCTATCCACTGCTCCACCTAGCCGCCTCCAAGGGTGAGAGTAGAGACTCCCTATATACATTCAAATATTTATAGCAGCACTTGTGGTACCAAAGAACTGGAAACAGAATATTCTGTTTCCAATCCAATTAGATGCCCATTGATTGGGGAGCAAATGAACAAATTTTGGTACATGAAGGTAATGAAAAATTAGTGTACTGTAAGAAACAACAAATATGATGAATACAAAGAATGAAAAGACTTAGAAAAACCGATACAGAATGAAAGAGCCCAGAAAACAAAATGCAAAATGCTCACAACAATGCAAATAAAAAGAACAAGCACAAAATGATCAAAAGAATATGCTGCAAAATTACAAAGAACAAGCATGGTGCCAGATGAGAGGAATGAAAAGATATGTTGAAAAATCTATTTAATCAGTTTTATGGATTTTTTTTCCTCTTCTTTTTTTACCCTTAAAAATATCTGTTATTTGGAATGTTTTCTTGGGAATGGGGAGAGAGAGATACTGGGAGAAAGTCTGGTTATGTAAAAAACAAAATAGGTCACCAAAAATTAATTTAAAAAAAAAAAAGGAATAAACATGACCCCCAGAAAAAAAATGGGACAAAATATCCTTCTCCTAACTCCTTTTTAGAGGTGGGAGGTTGGAACAATGTTTATATTTGCAGATTTTTTTTAATCTCTTGATCAACTTTACTGCTTTTTTTCTTTTCTTCCTTTTTTTTTTCTTTTTAAAATAAATTTTCTTCTTTTTCCTTTTGATATATGGGAAGGCTCTGTGGGAGGGAAAGAGATACTGGGAAAAATTCTGGTATTGGTATTGTACACATAGCAAGGACCAACTCAGGTAACACTTGGATATGCCAACAATTAATCAAGGAATAAAGTTTTACTTAAATAAAATATCCCTCAGACCAGTTCTAATGATATTATGATAAAGAAAGCCATCTACCCCCAGAGAGAGGACTGTGGGGACTGAGTGTGGATCACAACACAGCATTTTCACTCTTTTTGTTGCATTTTACTTTCTTTCTCATTTTTTTTTGCCAGTTTGATTTGATTTTTCTTGTGCAGCACAATAATTGTATAAATATGCTTGCATACATTAGATTTAACATATATTTCTACCATGTTTACCATATATTGGATTACTTGCCATCTGGGGAGGGGTGGGGAAAGAAGAGGGAAAATTAATGTTGAAAAATTATCCATTATTATCAATTAAATTATCAATAAAAATATATTGAAAAAACCCAAAAAGGGTGAGGATTTAGTCCTAACAGTGCCACTAATTAGCAGTGTGATCTCCCTCAGTTGTGCTATGTAAAATGAAATAGTTGCACAAATGAATTACATGGTTCCTTTTACTTCTAAAACCTAAGGATATTGCAACTCACCTCCTGACAGAGAGAGGACAGGCTAAGGGAAAGGAATAACACATACTCTATTTTTAAAATATGACCAATATGGGATTTAATTTGCTTGGCTAGATGTATTTATTATCAGAATTTTGTTTTTCTTTTTTCTTTCCAAGAACAAAAGTAGGAGGGAGAGAAAATCTGATTTTTAAATAAAAATAATGTTCTTGTCTTTCATGTGAAGAAAGTGTGCCTTAGAGAGGGCGAAATAAGCTTACCCCAACAATCACTCACTTCATTTATTCAGAGATTCAGGAAATATTTTTTGAGTTCCATATCTAGCTCTGTGCTAGGTACTAGACCCGGGTGGGGCAAGGTAGAGGAGACAAAGGTAAATCAGATAGAGACTTAAGCTGAGTGTCTACTGGGGGTAGGGGTAAGACAAGCTCATAAATACTTTAGTGCAAGGTAGAAGGGGATAAATTCCTCTAGAAATTTGAGAAACAAACTGCCAAGGGACCAAGGCTTGGGGGGCAGAGATCACATTGGACTCAGGAAATCAGGGGAGTTTTCATGAACCACACCTTCACTGATGAAGCTTAGTGCGGGACAAGAATTTAAAAGCCTCGTTTTACAGGTGAAGAAGGACCTGTTTCCAAAGTCACATGGGTGGTAATCCATGAAAGATCTGGATTTGAATTTCAAAACCAGGACCCTCTCATTGAGTGCAGCCATACCTAGCTCCCTCCTTCCCTCCAGCTTCAACATTCCTGATAGGTGATCAATCTATCTGAATTCTGTTTGCTATCAGTCATCAGGAGCCTCCCAGGCAGCCAAAGCCACTTTTCAATGACTAATCATCTGGAAGGTTTTACTCCCCGAGACTGTCCCTGGTGGCTTCCACCCACCCCTCTGGGACCAAAAGCAAACTTAATTCCCCTTTGCCTTAACAGCCTTCAAGTTAATGAAAGATAGTGACTTGTAAGTCTAATGGTATGGAACTCTTTTTTTTTCCCCCGGCATTTGGGTTCATCCCTCCAATCAAACATGTCTGGGGGGTGGGATGTCTTTACCCCTAATGACCTTCCTGAGCTCTACTAACAGCCTCGGGCTGCCAGATTCCCCTGGGTTCCACTGAGCCAGGAGTGAATCACTGTATAACATTTCTCCTGTGTAACATTCATTTCCCCAGGTGACTTATTTCACCTAATGACCCCTTTTCACAGGACAAATTCACAACCTCAGGCAGGCCAGTTACTCAGGGACCCAGGTAGGATCGCCATTACATTATACCCAGGGCTTATGCCAAAAAAACTGGCTTGATGCTGGAAGAGATAATCAGGACACTTAGCAAATTCATAACTAAGACCCTGTTTACATTTCTATTGTTCATCTGTTTGTTTCCTACCACATTCTAGGGCAGGGAGGTTACTGGTAACAGAGGGAACAAACATACCAGAATTTCCATAAGAAAATATGTTTTTCATGACTTCTGTGTCACCTTGTTAGCCTTCTCAAGGAGCGAGGAGAGAAAGAGAATTTAGAATTCATTTTTTTAATGAATGCTAATATTTTTCTTACTATATTTAATGAAATTTTTTTCAAAAGAATTTCTGTAAGCAGGCTGATTTCAGAAGTCTAGAAAGACTTACATGAAAAAATAGGGAATGAAGGACTCCTACCAAACTCCTTTTATGATACAGACATGGTACTGATACCTAAACCAGGTAAAACAAAAACAGAGAAAGAAAATTATAGACCAATCTCCTTAATGAATATTGATGCAAAAATCTTAAAATATTAGCAAAGAGATTAAAGAAAATCATTCCCAGAATAATACACCATGACCAAGTAGGATTTATACCAGGAATGCAGGGATGGTTCAATATTAGGAAAACTATTAACATAATTGACTATATTAATAACCAAATTAACAAAAAACATATGATAATCTCAATAGATGCAGAAAAAGCATTTGATAAAATCCAACATCCATTCCTATTAAAAACATTAGAGAGTATAGGAATTAATGGACTTTTCCTTAAAATAGTCGGTAGCATCTATTTAAAACCATCAGCTAGCATCATATGTAATGGTGATAAACTGGAACCATTCCCAATAAGATCAGGAGTGAAACAAGGCTGCCCACTGTCACCATTACTATTCAATATTGTATTAGAAATGCTAGCCTTGGCAATAAGACAAGAAAAAGAGATTAAAGGAATTAGAGTAGGTCATGAGGAAACCAAATTATCACTCTTTGCAGATGATATGATGGTCTACTTAGAGAACCCTAGAGAATCAACTAAAAAACTATTAGAATTAATCCACAACTTTAGCAAAGTTGCAGGATACAAAATAAATCCACATAAATCATCAGCATTTTTATATATCACCAACAAAATGCAACAGCAAGAGATACAAAGAGAAATTCCATTCAAAATAACTATCGATAGTATAAATATTTGGGAATATATCTGCCAAGGGAAAGTCAGGATCTATATGAGCAAAACTACAAAACACTCTCCACACAAATAAAGTCAGATCTAAACAATTGGAAAAACATCAAGTGCTCTTGGATAGGTCGAGCGAATATAATAAAGATGGCAATACTACCTAAACTAATCTATCTATTTAGTACTATACCAATCAAACTCCCAAGAGATTATTTAACTGACCTAGAAAAAATAACAACAAAATTCATCTGGAAAAACACAAGGTCAAGAATTTCAAGGGAATTAATGAAAAAAAAAATGCAAATGAGGGTGGCCTAGCTGTACCAGATCTAAAACTATATTATAAAGCAGTGGTCATCAAAACCATTTGGTACTGGCTAAGAAATAGAGCAGTGGATCAGTGGAATAGGATAGAATCACAAGACAAAATACTCAATGACAATAGTAATCTAGTGTTTGATAAACCCAAAGACCCCAGTTTTTGGGATTAAAAACTCACTATTTGACAAAAACTGCTGGGATCATTGGAAACTAGTCTGGAAGAAATTAGGCATTGACCCACACCTAACACCATATACCAAGATAAGGTCAAAATGGATTCATGATCTAGGCATAAAGAATGATATTATAAACAAATTAGAACAATGTAGGATGGTTTACCTCTCAAACCTATGGAGGGGGAAGGAATTTGTGACCAAAGAAGAACTAGAGGTCATCATTAATCACAAAATAGATAAGTTTGACTATATCAAGTTAAAAAGTTTTTGTACAAACAAAATGAATGCAGACAAGATTAGAAGGGTAGCAGTAAACTGGGAAAATATTTTTACATCCAAAGGTTCTGATAAAGGCCTCATTTCTAAAATATATAGAGAATTGACTCAAATATATAAGAATTCAAGCCACTCTTCAATAGATAAGTGGTCAAGGGATATGAACAGACAATTTTCAGACGAAGAAATTGAAACTATTTCTGGTCACATGAAAAGGTGCTCCAAGTCACTATTGATCAGAGAAATGCAAATTAAGACAACTCTGAGATACCACTACACACCTGTCAGATTGGCTAAAATGACAGGAAATGATAATGATAACTGTTGGAGGGGATGTGGGAAAGCTGGGACACTGATACATTGTTGGTGGAACTGTGAACGGATCCAACCATTCTGGAGAGCAATTTGGAACTATGCTCAAAAAGTTATCAAACTGTGCATACCATTTGACACAGCAGTGTTTCTACGGGGCCTATATCCCAAAGAGATTTTAAAGGAGGGAAAGGGACACAAAAATGTTTGTGGCAGCCCTTTTTGTAGTGGCAAGAAACTGGAAATTGAAAGGATGCCCATCAATTGGAGAGTGGCTGAATAAATTATGGTATACGAATGTTAGGGAATATTATTGTTCTGTAAGAAATGACCAACAGGAGGATTTCAGAGAGGACTGGAGAGACTTGCATGAACTGATGCTGAGTGAAATCAGCAGAACCAGGAGAACATTATACACAGCAACAAGACTATACAATGATCAATTTTGATGGACATGGTTCTCTTCAACAATGATGTGATTCAAACCAGTTCCTATTGTTCAGCGATGAAGATAGTCATATACGTCCAGAGAGAGGCCTGTGGGAACTGAGTGTGAACCACAACACAGCATTTTAACGCTTTCTGTGAATATTTCCCTGCATTTTGTTTTCCTTCTTAGGTTGTTTTTTTTCTTCTTCTCTTTCTAGATCTGATGTTTCTTGTGCAGTAAGATAACTGTATAGATATGTATACATGTATTGGATTTGTCATATAATTTTTTAAAAAATTTTTAAAAAAATGAAAGACTTACATGAACTGATGCTAAGTGACCTGAGCAGAACCAAAAGAACATTATACACAGTGGCAACAAGATTATGTGATGATCAACTGTGATGGACTTGGTTCTTTTCAACAATGAGGTGATTCAAGGCAATTCCAATAGAGCTGGATGGAGAGAGCCATCCACATCCACAGAGAAAACTATGGAGACTGAATGTGAATTGAAGCATAGTATTTTTACCTTTTGTTGTTGTTGTTTAGTTGTTTTTTTTTTTTTTTTCTTGGTTTCCTCCCCTCTTTGATTTTTTTTTTTTTTTTTGTGCAGCATGATGAATATGGAAATATGTTTAGAAAAACTGCACGCTTAACCTAAAAAAAATAAAATAAAATTTCCATAAGAACACCAGCACTTAGCAGTTTACACATAGCAAGGACCAACTCAACTAACACTTGGATATGCCAACAATTAATCAAGGAATAAAGTTTTACTTAAATAAATTATCCCTCAGACTAGTTCTAATGATTTTGTGATGAAAAGAGCCATCTACTCCCAGAGAGAGGACTGTGGGGACTGAGTGTGGATCACAACACAGCATTCTCACTCTTTTTGTTGCTGTTTGCTTGCATTTTATTTTCTTTCTCACTTTTTTCCCCCAGTTTGATTTGATTTTTTTTTTGTACAGCACAATAATTGTATAAATATGCATGCATATATTAGATTTAACTTATATTTCTACCATGTTTAACATATATTGGATTACTTGCCATCTAGGGAAGGGAGTGGGGAAAGAAGAGGGAAAATTAATGTTGAAAAAATATCCATTCAAATATTTTGAAAATAAAAAGCTTTAATAAAAAAAAATCTTCCTACATGGCAAAACTATAAATTGAGCCTCATTTCCTGAATTTCCTTGGTAGGTAGGTGATATAGTGGAAAGAGTATTTGGGAAATTTGTTGTTTTTCAAATGTAGCTGACCCTTCATGATTTCATTTGGGGTTTTCTTGGCAGAGATATTGAAATTGTTTGTCATTTCCCCTCTCTTGATCATTTTACAGATGAGGAAACTGAGTCAAAAAGACTTAAGTGACTTGCCCAGGGTTACACATCTAGTAAACGTCTCAGGTTCTTCTGACTCCAGGCCCCATGCTCTCTCTGCTCCTGCCTCAGCCTTCTTAGTTATGTGATCCTAGGCAAGTCACTTAAGCCTGTTTGCCTCAGTTTCCTCATCTGTAAAATGGAAATAATAGCATCTACCTCTCAAGCTCAACTGAGATAATGTTAAAAAAAAATAATAATAATTGCCAGCCTCAAAGCCTTTTGTAAATTCTATTATTATCATTAGGTTCTGTGCTAGGATTAAAGGACTAGGAGACAAACTTCCTTACTGAGATACTTTGTATCTGCTTTGGATAAAATCCCTGAATAGGAGTCCCAGCTAGATTTTTTTCATTCTTTGCATGGGTATAACCCCAAGGGCTTAGCACAATAAACAGCACATAGTAAATGGTTAATAACTGTTCTATTCATCTATTTAAACTCACTTATCTTTTAAAAAAAATTATTGAAGCTTTTTATTTTCAAAACATATGCAAGGATAATTTTCACCACTGACCCTTGCAAAACTTTATGCTCCAATTTTTCCCTCCCTTCCCCCAATTCCTCCCCTAGATGGCAAGTAATCCAATATATGTTAAACATGGTAGAAATATATGTTAAATCCAATATATGCACACATATTTATACAATTATCTTGCTGCACAAGAAAAATCAGATTAAGAAGGAAAACAAATGAGAAAGAAAATAAAAAGCAAACAAACAACAACAAAAAGAGTGAGAATATTATGTTGTGGTCCATATTTCACATCCCCCTCTCTGGGTGTATATGGCTTTCTTCACTGAACAATTAGAACTGGTTTGAAACATTTCATTGTTGAAGAGGGCCATGTCCATCAGAATTGATCATCATGTAATACTGTTGTTGCTGTGTATGATGATCTCCTGGTTCTGCTCGTTTCACTCAGCATCAGTCCATGCAAGTCTCTCCAGGCCTCTCTGAAATCGTCCTGCTGGTCATTTCTTACAGAGCAATAATATTCCATAACATTCATATACCATAATTTATTCAGCCACTCTCCAATTGAAGGGCATCTATTCAATTTCCAGTTTCTAGCCACTACAAAAAGGGCTGCCACAAACATTCTTGCACATGTGGGTCCCTTTCTCTCCTCTAAGATCTCTTTGGGATATAGGCCCAATAGAAACACTGCTGGGTCAAAGGGTATGCACAGTTTGATATCTTTTTAATAAGCTCACAGATCTTTAGTACCACTCAAAATTTAAATTCCCTTTTACTCCACTTTTGTGGTTGGCATTCAAGGCTCTATGTGATCTGGTGGCAGGCTGCCTCCCCAGACACCTCCCTCCCAACCACATTTGTGTGCTCCAAACTGTGCCCCATCTCTCAGATATGCTCTGTGCTTTCCCACCTCCATAGTTTTGTTCACAATGTTCCCCAGACCTGGAATGTCTTCCCTTCCCTCTTTACTTGATTCCTACCTAACTTTTACAGACCAGGTCACATGCTGCTGCTTCTAGGATACCTTCCCTAATCTCCTTTGTCAGAAATGACCTTCCTTTCTCAGACCTCAGATCACATTTCACTTACCATGCATAAATACTTATGCATTTCCTTTTTGCGAGTATGGTTATTTTATTCCTAAATTTTTTTTAAAGTTTATCTTCAAAATTCATGCAAAGATAGTTTTCAGCATTCACCTTTGCAAAACCTTGTGTTCCAAATTTTTCTCTTATCTTCTCCCTACACCCTCCCCTAGACAGCAAGTAATTCGATATATGTTAAACATATGCAATTCTTCTATACAAATTTCCACAATTATCATGCTTGTGCATTTTTTTATTCTAGTTTTCTGTGTATTTGTCATATTCAGCTGATCAACAAGCATTTATTGTTTGCTATAAATTATATATAGTTATATACATACACACTATGTTATGTAAGTTATATAAGCATATGTTAAGTTATATAATATATGTTATATAAGCATAATAACTTACTATATAAGAGCTTAGAATTTCTGAAACCCAAAAGCTTTACCACCTGCGATCCTCTCTTCTTCCTGTCTTGTCTCTTTTGTGTAGTCATGTCACAGTAGGTTACATTTCTGCAAGTCTTCACAAGATGATATGAGATAAAAAGAAAGGACAAAAATAAAAAATCCCTGCCTTCAAGAAGCTCACAGCCTAGTGAAGCAGGCTACCTGCAAATAATTAGAAATATAAAAAATACAAAGAATAGATAAAGGCAGTCTGACAGAAGACATTAGCAGATGTTGGGTAGGAAGGAATGGGAGACAAGGAAAGGCCTCCTGCTAAGGTGGGATAGGAACTGAGTCTTGGAGGAAACCTGGAGGACTAGGAGACCATAGAGTACTCAATGCATGAGAGGAACCATTGCAAAAGTACAAGATGGGAAGATGTCAAAAGGACTGTGAACAGACTAAATCAGAGTTCATGGAAGGGAGTAAAGTATAAGAAGGCTACTGAGGTTGGAAGGAACTTGAAAGAGAGATTTCAGTGTCCAAGAGAGAACTTTCTATGTGATCCTGGAGTTGAGAAGGAACCACTGGAGGTCACAAAGCAGGATTCAGATCTACTCTAGAAAAAACTTCTCAGCAATTGAGGAGGATGGACTGGAGTTGGGAGAAACCTAAGGCATTCAGTGCAATCTTAAGCAGAATTAAGAACGTGACAGTGTCCAGACTGAGGACAGTAATGGGAATAGCTACACTGCCTTCCAGGTGCTCTTAGAATCCAGCATCTTGTGTCCAGCTCACACTTAAAAGGTCATTGATGTGTGGTGTGGGGTGCATCCGGAACAGGGTTACCCGAAAGGCAAAGAAAAATAGAGTTTATGACACAAACGGGTTAATGGAAGAAATTGGGAATATTTACTCAGGAGGAGAGAAGATTAGAAAGGAAATGATCGTGGTATTCCAGTGTATGAAACAATGTCATGGGGAAGAAGAAATGGACTCGTTCTGCTTAGCTCTGGGAAAAGACTAGGAATAATAAGGTGGAAGTTGGAGAAAGGCGGATTTCAGCTCGGAGTCAGGAAAAAAATAGCTAATCATGAGAGCTGCCCCAAATAGAATGGACTGCTTCAGGAAGCAGTGAACTTCCCATCACCCAAGATCTTGGAACAGTTTGCTGATCATAAGGTCATAGGAATCTCATAACTGAGATCATCTTTTCTGACCTTGTCCTCTGAAAAATTTAGACTCAGACTACAATTCTTTAACCTTTAAAGCTGTTTTTCTCACAGGAACCCTATTAGTCAGTGCAAATGTTACTGATGCCATTTTGTTATTAAGTCATTTCAGTCACGTCTGACTTTTCATGACCCTATTTGGGATTTTCTTGGCAGAAATACTGGAGTGTTTTGCCATTTTCTTCTCCAGCTCATTTTACAGATGAAGAAACTGAGGCAAACGGTTAAGTAGCTAGCCCAAGGTCTCTCAGCTAGTAGGGGTCGGGATCCAGTTTTGAATTCATGAAGATGAGTCTTTTTGACTCCAGTGCTCTATCCTAGCTGCTGATGCCATTCTACCCATGGGTAAAAGTCCTCTGACAGGTTTTTGGAGGAGTCATCCAAGATGAGGGATAGTCTGCTGTATCACTGTATGTTGTCTCTACTATAAGATCACAGATTCACCAGGTATTGTTGCATTTTACAAGTGAGAAAAGCAATGAGAATGATCTAAAAGTCCTCCAAGCTGTGGTGCAAAGGAATCAGAAGTTGGGGCTTCTGACTCCAAACCCAGGACTCCTGTTCTTCCATGGGATGCTGTAGAGGCGCCCACTGAGGACCCCCATATCCCCCAACTTGAGGCTCTTCCATGCTGACAGAAGGAAGACTTCCTATTTCCCCAACTCCATGCATAGGGCTCTGTCCACCACAGGCAGTTAGTAAACATTTGTTGAACTGAGTTCTGTGGAGTGGAAGGAGGTCATGGCTCCCCAGAGCACTTGAACAGAACCAATGTAGGTTTTTTGTTTTGTTATTTTGTTCTGCTTTAATTGCCCTGGTTCAGACATCACCCCAAACTCCTCCTCTTCCATCCCTTGGATAAAGGTTATCCCTTCAGCCTCTTGTCTGAAAGCCAAAAGTTGACAGCTTTTGCTCATTTCTCTTTAGAAATATTTTCCCATGAACTAATGATTACCTGTTGATTGATCGATTGGGGAAATCACCCCCAAAGTGCTCTGCTTGTCAGTTTGCTTTTGTTCCCATTAGAAATAGGTGGTGGGGGATCTCAGGACCAGAACAGTTGGGGAAAGAGCCAATTGGTTTTCATCTTTGCCAGTTTGGCTGTCTGAGTCAGGAAGAGGCCACCGGCTACGCCTGGGAATCTGTGGGCACCCCCACACTCTGCCAAGGCTGAAAGTCTCCTCCTCGGCATCTGTGCTCGTACTTAATTTCTTGGTGGAAGAAGGCCAGAGTTTAATGGGGTGGGGTCTTAAGGAATAAAGGAGTGAGGTAGGGAGCTGGCAGGGTGCCAGGTGAGGGGGTGTGTGAAAAGGAGATTTGAAAGAGGCTTTTGAGGTTATCTGGTTTAACCCCCTTGTGCTGGTAAAATACAGAAAGGGCAGTACATCTGGTCCAAAAGGCTTGGGCTCCCACCTCTGCCACTGGTTGGCTGGGCATCTTGTAATAATCACTGAATTTCTCTGGATCTCATTTTCCTAAAATGAGTTCTAAGGTTCCTCAAAACTCTCAGTTCTATGATCTGATGAAGTTACTAGCTACATGTGCCTGGCACAAATAGGTGCTGTAAAGTGCTCACTGAAAACACTGTCCATCCGCATGCAGATAGAACTATAGAAACTGAATCAAAACATAGTATTTTCACCTTTCTGTTTGGTGGTTGTTGCTTGTTTTTTACTTCTTGTGTTTTTTTCTCTTTTGATTTTTCTTGCACAGCATGATGAATATGGAAATGTTTAGAAGAACTACATGTTTAATCTATATCAGATTACTTGCTGTCTTGGGGACAGAGAAAAATTTGGAACACAAGGTTTTGCAAAAGGAAATGTTTGTTTTGTTTTGTTGTTTTTTAATTTTTTTTTTTTTTTTTTTGCAAAGGGAAATGTCCTCCTGTCAGTCAACATCCAGAGAGAACTATGGAAACTAAATGTGTATCAAAGCATAGTATTTTCACCTTTTTGTTTGCTTGTTCTTTGCTTGCTTGTTTTTTTACTTGCATTTTTTTCTCTTTTGATTTTTCTTGAGCAGTATGATGAATATGGAAATATGTTGAGAAGAATTACATGTTTAACCTACATCAGATTACTTGTTGACTTGGAGAGAAAAATTTGGAACACAAGGTTTTGCAAAGGGAGGTTGAAAACTATCTTTGCATGTATTTGGAAAAATAAAATACTATAAAAAAAATACTCGTTGGATGTTTCAGGCCAGTTCCAGCAGTCTTGTGAGGAAGAGAGCCATCTGCACTCAGAGAGAGGACTGTGGGAACTGTGGATCACAACATAGCATTTTCACTCTTTTTGTTGTTGTTGGCATTTTGTTTTTTTTTCTCATTTTGATCTGATTTTTCTTGTGCAGCATGATATTTGTGGAAATATGTATAGAAGAATTGCACATGTTTAACACATATTGGATTACTTGCCGCCTAGGGGAAGGGATGGAGGGAAGAAAGGTAAAAATTGGGAACACAAGGTTTTGAAAGGGTATATGTTGAAAATTATCCATGCATATATTTTGAAAATAAAAAGTTTTAATTAAAAAAAAAATTATAAGGGGCTGCTAGGTGGTGCAGTGGTTAGAGTACCAGTCCTGAAGTCAGGAGGACCTGAGTTCAAATCTGGTCTCAGACACTTAACACTTCCTAGCTGTGTGACCCTGGGCAAGTCACTTAACCTCAATTGTCTCAGGGGGAAAAAAAAAAAGAGCCCTTAAATTAAATCTCTTGTCCAAAGACACAGTCAGTTAGTTTATTAAATACCTACCATGAGCAGGACCCATGCTAAGAAATAGGGATACAAAGAAAGGCAAAAAATTATCTTTGTCCTGACAAGGTCTCATAGGAGGAGCTCACAATCCTCCCTCATGAGAGACAGAATTTGAACCTAAATCCTTGGGTTCAGATACAATTTTTTTTTTCAATATTATGAGGGAAGAACCCATTTTGGGGGAAGCATACATCTAGAAATTATTGTGATATTTTTTTAAAAAGACCTCAATGACACTCTTTTAAAAGACAAAATAAAATGAAATGGGGTTGGACCGAAGGGTCTGTGGGGTCAGTTATCTCTAAGTCTTCTGCTCCTGTGAACCCTAGGAAGGGTGAGTGGATCAGCTGCTTTGCTCCCTGGGGGCTTGGGGAGCACCTTGGCCCACTTCCCAGTTTTTCCAGGGCTGGCCCAACACACCCTTCTTCCCCAGGGCTTGGCCAGAACCACAGAGCAAAGAGACTAGACCAGATCTTGGAACAGCATCTGCTGCGATTGGAAGAAAAGAGGAGGACTGGGGTGGGGGCTTTCCCCAGACCTAGCCCACTCGGAGACTTACATAATCAATCCCTTGCCACCTCTCACAGCTCTGAGTAACAGGGAATAATTATTATAGAGAGCTTGAAGGTTTATAAAGTGCTTGACAACTAATTCTCACAACAAATCTGGGAGGTAATTGCTATCCTTACTCCCATTTTACAGATGGGCAAAGTGACCTGGAGAGAGAGAGTGAGGGCCAGGTAGTAGCTGAGGCTGGATTGCCTCCCAGTCCACTGCACCACCAGCTGCCTGTGTAAGAGTCTGAGGCCGTATTTGAACTCACGAAGACCAGTCTTCTGGACTCCAGGCCGGACACTTTATGCACTAGAGCGCCACCTAGTAGTCCCTCCCTAAAAACCATGAAAGTTGGCCGGGATAATGGACGGCGCTGGACGTGAATCCTTCCCCAAGTACCTGGTGGTATTCTTGGGCCCTGCCTGGGGGGAAAGGGCATCTGCTCACAAAGGGATTTGAGGGAGATGGGTACCCTCATGGGGGCTTAGGACTAGAGGACTAATCCCTTACCTACAACTTGAATCTGTCTTGAAAGTTGGTCTTATAAGGGCAGCTAGGTGATGCTGTGGATAGAGCACAGGAGGACCTGAGTTCAAATCTAGCCTCAGACACTTAACCCTAATTGCCTCGGCAAAAAAATAAATAAAAATAATTTTTTAAAAAAAATTGATTTTAGGACACCTGATTTGGTGTCCTTGCCCAGGAACCACTTAATCAATAAACATTTATTAAGCATCTACTATGTGCTAGGCAGGTCAGTTAATCACAAATGGGTTAAGGCACTGTGCTTGGAATATGGAAACAAAAATGAAACATTCTTTTGTGTGTGTGTGTGTGTGTGTAGTTTAAATTCTTTTATTGTTGTTGTTGTCTCATCATCTAAATATCCCCCTCTATCTTCCTGGGAGGTTATATTCTATTTAATGTAAGAGTGCTACTTATGTCTCTAGGCAAGCAATCAAATCTATACATTTAGAAAAATCTTTAAGTTTAAATAAAACCTTTAAGATTACTGACCTAGGGGCAGCAAGGTGGTGCAGTGGTTAGAGCACCAGCCCTGAAGTCAGGAGGACCTGAGTTCAAATCTGGTCTCAGACACTTCCTAGCTCTGTGACCCTAGGCAAGTCACTTAACTCCAATTGCCTCAGCAGAAAGAAAAAAAAAAGATTACTGACCTAAATTTTGCAGCCACAGCCTCTATTCAAAGCAGCAAGGAGTAAAGCTGAAGTAAAGCTCAGGGAAGCAACAGGACGCATGCAAAACTCCTTGAACCAAATTATAATGTAATTGGGAAATGTTTAACAAAATAAATAAAAATGTAATTCTATATATAAAATCTTAATTTGTGGTTTTCTAAGTTAAAAAGTGGCCCATAGGGTTCCATTTTAGTTTGATATTATTGGTGTAAAGGAAAGAACACTGACCGAATTTCAAGTCAGGAAAGCCAGGTTTGAACCCACATTTGCACTTTTGCTATCCAAAGGACTGTGAGAAAGTCCAGCAAAGCCAGCATGAGTCGTTGTTCTTTTTTGTCAACTTTGGTCATCTGATGGGTGTGAGGTGGAACCTCAGAATTGCTTTAATTTTCATTTCTCTTGAATATTAATGACTTGGAAGGTTTTTTCATATAGCTGCTGATAGCTTGGATTTTTTTCTCAATATTCTTGAATATGGAAGGAGGCTGGGACAGATTTTGCCCTTTTCTCCCATCTAGTCTGATGGCAAGGCTTCTGCTTCTTTCCCTGCTGAATGCTTCCTCATTTCAAGATCTCTTCAAGTGTGGTCCCAAATCCTTTTGCCTCAGAAGCAAATTACATGTCTCAGCTGGTTAGTCCCTCCCTGGAAGGCCCTTCCCTCTGGCTTGTAGAGGGGTTGGGGCTACAGATTCTTACTGAGAAACTCTTGTCACATTAGATTGGGAGACCATAAGCTTCTTGAGGTAGGGACAGACTTTTCATCTCTGGATTTCCAGGATTTATTACAGGGCTCTGCTCATAATAAGCACTTATATGTATCTTCTGCTAGGAAGGCAGGGCTGGCTCTGGTCACCTTACAAAGGCACTAGATTTAAAGCTGAGGTCCCAATGGCCAAGGCTAGATATGATACGATTATGGATGTGGGGGAAGATTGTCCAAAACCAAGCCAGACTGGACAAGTCCGGGAACTAGATGCAAAAAAAGAAAATGAGGGGATGAGGGGCAGAAGAAGGCTGGGGATCACTAACAAGCTGAAAGGACACGTTCTATTTTATTTATTTATTTATTTTTTTTTTGCAGGCAACTCAATTATCTGTGCTCATAGAAGGGAGAAGAGATGACTTTTAGCAGAAGAATGCAAAAAGAGACAAAAGTCTCTCTTTCCTGGAAGAAAGGAAGGAAAGGAGGGAAGGAGAGAGTGCTTACTATGTGCCAGCTAGGTAGCATTGTGGATGAAAGATCAGGTTTGGAGTCAGGAAGATCTGAATTCAAATATAGCCTTAGACAATTACTAACTATAGGTGCTTAACTCTGCTTGCCTCAGTTTCCCCATCTGTAAAATGAGCTGGAGAAGGAAATGACCAACTATTCCAGTATCTCTGCAAAGAAAACTCCAAGTGGGGTCATGTAGAGTTGGACTTAAATGACTAAACATCAAATTATATGCCAGACGCTGTGCTAAACATTTTACAAAATTTACAACTCTTACTTGAACTTCACAACCAACATGGGAGGTAGGTCTTATGATTCTCCCCATTTGACAGTTCAAGAAACTGAACCAAATAGTGTCATAAAGCTAATAAATATCTGGAGCTGAATTTGAATTCAAGTGTTTGAGTCTCCAGGTTCAGTGCTTTATTCCAACCCAGCTGCCTCCCAGGCAAGATATACTGGCCTATAGTTCCAATGATCTTGTGATGAAGACAGCCATCTATACCCAGAGGGGACAGTGGGAACTGAGTGTGGATCACAACATAGCATTTTCACTTTTTTTGTTTTGCTTGCATCTTGTTTTCTTTCCCATTTTTTTCCTCTGATCTTATTTTTCTTGTGCAGCAAGATTTTGTATAAATATATTTACATAAAGAAACGACCAGCAGGACGATTTCAGAGAGGCCTGGAGAGACTTGCATGAACTGATGCTGAGTGAGATGAGCAGAATCAGGAGATCGTTGTACACGGCAACAACAATAGTATATGAGGATCAGTTCTAATGGACATGACTCTCTTCAACAATGAAATGCTTCAAACCAATTCCAATTGTTCAGTGAAGAAAGCCATAGACACCCAGAGAGAGGGATGTGAAATGTGGACCATAACGTAACATTTTCATGTTCTCTATTGAGGTTTGCTTGCATTGTATTTCCTTTATCGGATTATTCTCTCTTATAGATATGATTTCTCCTGAACAAAAAAATGATGTGTGGCAATAACTATACATATATTCAATTTAAGTATTCTAACATAATTATCATGTAGTGGATATCCTGCCATCTAGGGGAGGGGTGGGGAGTAGGGGGGGAAATTTGTAACAGAAAACTTTGTAAGGGTTAATGTTTAGGAATTACCCATACATATGTTTTGCAAATAAAAAGTTTTAATTTAAAAATAAATAAATAAATATGTTTACATATATTGGATTTAACATATATTAGATTACTTGCCATCTAGGGGAGGGGGTGGGGGAAAGTAGGAGGAAATTTGGAGCACAAGGTTTTGCTTGGGTCAGTGTTGAAAAATTATCCATGCATGTTTTGAAAATAAAAGCTTTAATAATAATAAAAAAAGATATATGGCCTATTTACTGTCCATCATACATGACATTCCCCATGGCCTTTGCACTGGCTGCCTTCATACTTGGAAATACTCTTTTCTCACTTCAGTTTCTGAAAATTCTGGGCTTCTTCAAACCTTTGATTTAACCCTTCCTCCTGCAAGAGATCTTTCCTGGTCTCCCGCCATCTCCATTCCTTGCAGCTGTGACTGCCATTTCTTCTACAGTTATGTGTGATACAGATATAGATATATTATCACTGGACCATACATACATGCATATGTATGTTTCAGTCCAATGCTCTGTGTGTGTGTGTATGTGTATTTTCCAGTCTAGTTCAACAATCAGAGGCAGGAAGACCTGAATTGAAGGCTGGCCTCCGATATATTATGGCCAGGCAGTCCTGAGTAGGTCAGGATCTCTCAGATTTCTCCAACAAAATACTCTGCAGGCAATGCTGTTCTGCATTAGCAAAGGGAGTTTCTGTACTCGCAGGTAGGGGTTTAAAACAAAAAGGTGTGTTTGGGGGGGAGAGATATGTGATGTCACTGATTACAATGTAAGCTCTCAGAGAGCAGGAATTTTTCTCATTTTTTGCTTTGTATCCCTGGCACTGCCCAGGGTACAAAGTGAACCACTTAACATGAATTGATTGTTTCTACTTCTGTGTCTGTGCTCACACCCATCCCTCCTCTGGAGCCCTGAGTCTCCAAACCAGATAGGTCTTTTAAAGTCTAATCCATGAAACCATGCAGATGGGGGTATACTACAGATTATGCTAAGGAAAAACCAAACAAACTTTAACTGGGTCTTCCCTGCTGCAAGGCAATCCTTTTATGCCATCCCTAATTAACCACATTAGCCTCTCCTTACTTTTTCATCCCTTCTCAAACCTTCCATGGCAACCTCTCCCTGCCTGTTTCTTCATCTGTTAAGTGGGGATAAGACTTACTCTCCTAAGGTTGTTATGAAGATAAAATGAGATTTTTAAAGTGCTTTGCAAACTTTAAAGGATTATATAAATGATATTATATTAACAACACTCAAATTCCTTTCCTAGCTCCTTACCACCACAGCCTGAGCCACCTTTCCTTTAGGCTAAGCCAGATTTCACCATTTTTTTTCCCACCCATCAATCCACTCAATCAGTTGGTAGAACCTCTGATTGTCTAACTTTCCCTTCCTCCAGTGACCCTCCCCCCCCTTATCTTTTTTTCTGTCTGACCCTTCAGATTCTATTCCCTAATCCTCCTTAATCTTTTTATATCCTACCTAATTGTCCTCCATCTAATTTCCCTCAAATGCAGGAAGTAAAATCTAAACCAGTATCTGAGTCTGGAAATTGTTCTTCAAATTCTCCTCATTTTCTCTCAAATCCAACCTCTGATCTGCTTCACTAGTTCAAACTAGTCTTCCAAAAGATTCAAAATCACCTGATTTTCTCCTCTTTATTTGTATTCAAGTTCTTTTCTCTCCTGCTCCTCCCACACCCTTCTCCAAAGAAGCTACAGATACAAAAGCTCCAAGCAAAGGTCAGAGCCCAGGGTCTGTTCCCTCAGTTTCCCCCAGACTATAGCTATTTGGAGGCTAGTTTGGGGTCTGCTCCCTCTTTTATTGCATTTTGTCTGGCTGTCACCTAATCTCTGCCTCCTGGCTCCTTCAAGACTCAGCTAAAGCCCTACCTTCTGCCAGAAGCCTTTCCCAGGCCTTCTTAACCCTGGTGCTTTCCAGACTCTGAGACTGCTTCCTTACCCCCACAATTTATCCTGTATGCACCTTGTTTTCATAGAGTTGTTTGCATGTTGTCATTAAGTCAATAAGCATTAATGAAGTGCCAATCTTGTGCCAGGCTCCGTGCTAAGCCCTATGGATACAAAGAAAGGCAAAAGACAAATCCCCGCAGAGGAGAACACGCACAAGTGACTATGTCCAAACAAGGTATGCACAGGACAGATGGGAAACAGGTAACAGAAAGAAGGCTCTAGAATTAAGAGGGAGTGGGGAAAGGCTGCCCCATATGTCAGGGTGAATGGATTCAAGCAAAAGACTGACCCAAAATCTGAGCAGGCGCCACTGAGAAGCAGGCTGGCCTTGTAGAATTATCTCGTACTGACATTATCATGTACAGACAGAGCCATCTTGTACTGATGCCCACTGTTACCCTGTATACTCTGGAGGTTAAGCTGCAGACATCAACTTCTGAGGCTATCTTGTATAAACAGGAGGAGAAAGACCACCAGTGGACTGATAGAATGAGCATAGTCAGCACAGCTTGTTTAGGGTCCCTTCCCATAAAATGTCCCCTTGTGGACTGCAAATTCATTAGGAACTTTGCCCACCTTATGGTGTCATAATAAAGCTTTGCTCCCTGACCTGGGGATGGTATAAGTCTATGAATTCAATCCGGACGGCTCCCTACCTTTGTGAGTTCTTGAACCTCATCACGACTCGTTGGAGCTCATCCTGAAGAAGGGAGGGTTTTAGTTGGGAGTTGAAAGAAGTCAGAGGCAGAGCTGAGGAAGGCACAGGGAGCTGCCAGAGAAAAAGCCCACTTGGGAGATGGACAGGCAGAGTTGGACAATCCACCCCAAATGCTCCCAAGGACTGTTTGTGTCCCACCTGTGGCAGAGCATCCCGAGGTCTTATTACTAACTCAGCTCTGAGACGGTGATGATATTTTGGTCCTCTTGGAGAATGGAGGATAACCAGCAATGGGGAAGGGGTGGTTAGGGTGTCAGAGGGGGCTGGGTATAAATAAACAGAGCTGTTCTTTGTTTGATCCGGGAGTCTCTAGGGCATCACTGGGGTTTATTGAGTTAGGAGGTGATATGGTCAGACTTGTGCCATATTAGTGGATGGATTGGAGTGGGGAGAGATGTGATGTAGGTGTACCAGCAATGTTCCAGGTGTGAAGTGACAGGGTGGTACCAGTGTCAGAGCAGAAAAGGGGGTGTACATTTGAGAGATGTTGCAAAGGTAAAGTTGGCAGAGCCTTGGCAATATCTTGGATATGGGGGCGAGCGATGAGGAGCCCAGAATGATTCCTGGGGGGAGCCTAAGGGACTGGGAGGATGGTGGTAGGGAAGATGGGGATAGGAAGAAAAGGGTTAGAGGGGAAGTTGAGTTCAATTTTGCACAGACAGAATTAAAATTATCTACTGGACACTTATGAAAGTTGGAGATGTGAGACTGAAGGTCAACAGATAAGTAAATGTGAAATTATCTGCATAGAGCTATCTCCCCAACTGCTTTTTCTTTCTTTTTCAGTAAGGGAGGAGGAGGTAGGAGTGAGGGGGAAAAAAATTAATAGACAAAAATTAAATTAAAAAACAAACAAACAAACAGACAACAAACTTGACTCTGAGAAGAGGAACAGGCTTCACCAGTCTGCCAGAGCTTCCACATTACCAAGAATGGTCAAGACTCCCTGGTAGAGGATCTCTAACTCTCTTAACTCTAAAATCCTAATTTGCTTTTCCCCCTTTCTTACTCTTTCCTTTATCTGTGGCCCTGTATCCATTCTTTGACAGCCTCTCCCCGTTTTCTTTGCTTCTGGTCCTCTCATCCCTGTCTCTAACCCTCTTAGCACGGCCCTTGCTCTCTGCTCCATGTGTCCACCTCAGCTTCCTGGCTCTCTCTGTCCCTTTCTCTCTCTCTTTGACTATTTCCCTCCTTCTCTTTCTGCATCTGATTCCTTCTTCCTCTTTCCACATACATGAAAAACAATTGTTTCTGTGAGTCTTTCTTGTAAACAACATAATGTAAGATTCTGGCTTTTAATCCAGTCTGTTATCCCCCTCTGTTTTAAGGGAGAATTCATCCCATTCACATTCACAGTTAAAATGACTAACTCTGTATTTCCTGCCATCTTATTTTTCCCAAATTGTATTTTTCTTTTTTCTTTCCCTCTTTTCCTCCTCCCCAGTGTTTTTCAACAGCGAATCTTTCAAGAAAATGGTCTTTGGAAAGCAAGAATACATAAAAATCTACAGGAATATAATAAGCCTTAGTTGAGGAGAACACTGCCATTAGATGGAGGAAGGAGTTCAAAGTCCCAGATAAATTGCTAGCAGCTGTACTTTCTGCTTCTTGTTTGCTAGGTGACCTGGAGCAAGATATGTGCCTGCTCTATTTTTCTGGGCCCCCTCTGCCCAGCCAAGCTCTTAAGGGTAATGTCAAACCCTTGGAATCACAGATGAAGTCACTTCTTAAATCAGGGAGTAGTGTCCTTTTAATATTATGAGTAATTATTTGTAATAAGCCACAGTAAACAAACAAAATGAGTATGGACACTACTATAGATCTGTTGGTTTTCCCTTGGTTTATGCAACTTTTAGGACACAGTTCAGGTTGATCCTTAGAAGCTAATGTCATTAAGGTTTATGGACTAGTTGTTTTTTCTTTTGTTTTGAATAGCTTTTTTTTTTTTTTTTTTTTTTTTTTTTTTTTTTCTGAGGCAGTTGG
>JAJPUD010000069.1:605952-657836 GCA_023553655.1 Myrmecobius fasciatus
GCTTTTTTTTTTTTTTTTTTTTTTTTTTGCTTTTTGCTGAGGCAGTTGGGGTTAAGTGACTTGCCCAGGGTCACACAGCTAGGGAATGTTAAGTGTCTGAGACGAGATTTGAACTCAGGTCCTCCTGACTTCAGGGCTGGTGCTCTATCCACTGCGCCACCTAGCTGCCCCTAGCTTTTTATTTTTCAAAATAAATGCAAAGATAGTTTTTAGCATTAAACCTTTGCAAAACCTTGTGTTCCAAATTTTTCTCCCTCCCTTTCCACCTTTCCCTTATCCTAGAAGGCAAAGTAATCCACTATAGATTAAATATGTGCAATTCTTCTATACATTCCACATTGCTCCACAAGAAAAATTAGATCAAAAAGGGAAAAAATGAGAAAAAAAAAAAAAAAACAAGCAAGCAAACAACAACAAAAGGAAAAGTACAATATTGTGATCCACACTCAGTCCCCATAATCCCCTCTCGATGTGGATGGCTTTCTCCACCACAAGTCTATTGGAATTGGCTTGAATCACCTGATTGTTGAAAAGAGCCAAGTTTTTATGGACTAGTTGTAGTGAATCTGTAGTAGTAGCAGCTTGCTCAGTTGGCCCAAGGGGAATGGGAAAGGGGGGATTAATTTTGCTGTTTCCCAAGAAAGCCCCCAATTTAGTGCCTATGATGAGAATAGACTAGATTTCTAAAATACCTTCTAGCCCAGAACCAATATTTTCTGAGCTAAAACAATAATTCTGAGCTAGAAGAACCAATACTTCATATCCACCACCAAAATAATCTTTCTTATAGATATATTTGCCATCACTCTTCTGTGCTAAAATCTTTAGTAGCTCCCTATTGCCTGTCGGATACAAGTTCAAATTCCCCTCCTGGCATTCAAGGCTGGCACCAATCACCTTTCCTATTTTATCTCATGATACTCTTCTGTACATACTCAAACATCCAGCAAAAATGGACCACTTACTGCCCCCCAGAAATGCCTGGTACTTTCCTACATTCATACTCTTTCCAATTACCAAAACAGTCTTCCTTCCCCATATTTTTTTCAACTAATTTTCTCTATAGGATTTTTTTGTTTTGTTTGCTGAGGCAATTGGGGTTAAGTGACTTGCCCAGGGTCACACAGCTAGGAAATGTTGTGTCTGAGACCAGATTTGAACTCAGGTCTTCCTGACTTCAGGGCTGGTGCTCTATCCACTGTGCCATCTAGCTACCCCTAATTTTCTATATAGTTTTAACTCGGTGAAATGCCAATTTCTGCCAAGAAGCTTTTCCTGATTCCTCCAGTCAACAGCAACCTTCCCCCTCTGAAATCACAGAGCACTTTGTTGGCATTTTTCTTCATTTTAAATAAATTTTTATTGGTGTCTTTTTTTTTATCATCACCAAAATTTCTCCCAGTTTTCTTCCCCTTTCCCACTTCAAGAGAAAAATCCCATGTTTGCTTCTTTCTGATGGATCTGTCCTCAGTTAACAATGAAACAATACATATTTATTAAACAACAAGACCATTGTCGGACACATGGCAAATACAAGCACAAAGAACAGAATGTGATTTGCCTAGGGCCTGGGGACTTCTGCAGCCTGCAGGCAAGAAATGGAGCCCCCAGCAAAGGGTGACTGGGCTGAGAGAGTGTCGGGTAGTGGGAAAAGCATCAGGTCTTGAGTCTGAGGATCTGGTTTTTAAGTTACACGACGCATTTACTATCTTTGCATTTATTCTACATATAGAAGCAATGGCCTCAGAGCCAAGAAGCGCTGGATCCAAGTCAGGCTTCGGGCACATACTGGCTCTGTGGGCAAATCACATAAGCTCTGTAAGACTTGAGTTAGGACCTGTACTGGGAGGGGAGTTTCCCCACTGGGAAATATCTTTTACTAGTAAAATCACAGGTCCAGTTCCTATCCCTATTCCTCTATATTGTTCTTAGTTGTGCCTTGTTGCCCCTTTCTAGGAGGTGGGATTATTCTGTTCTTTGTGCTTGCATTAGCCATGTGTTCGGCTCCCTCACCTCTGCCCATGACGATCCCTTTTTATTACTCTGGGCAGAATCCCCCACCTCACCTGTGGCGCTTTTGGACCCTTTGCTCAGGTGTACTCTAGTGAGCTCTAGGCTTGGAGTCAAGTTTACTCCAACCTCAAATAATGGACGTCCCCTTCTTGGAGGCAGAGTCTAACCCATCCATGCCAGGCCATCCTCTATGATTCTTAACCCATGTTCTCCTTTATAATTTCTCCAGCTGGGGTCCATCCGATAAACAGGGGATGGGGGAGGAGGAGGAACCTTCCTTGATTTGTCCTAACACCAAGAGGAAAGCAAAAAAGAAATGTCAGTAAAGAAGGTAGCCTGGTCGCCCAGTCCAACTTCTCCAAATAGCCATTTTTATTTATTAATACTCTCTTTAATATTTTAATACTCTGCCCCACCATTTCTATAGAAACCTCCCTCATAACAAGTAGGTACATTTAAGCAAAACAAATCAGCCCATTGGCCCTGTCTGGAAACAGACATTATGTCCTTATCAAAAGCTTACCATCTCTCCATTAAAATAGGAGGCTTTATCCATCACTGGTTCTTCTGAAGTTACAGATGGTCATTGCTTTGGCTAAGAGTCCTGGGTTTTTTAGGCACTTCTGCTCTACATTGCTAGAGTAACTTTACAAAGCATCTCTCTGGTTATGTTTACTTTGCTCTATATCAGTTCATCTGTCTTTCTAGATTTCTGTGAATTCTTCATATTTGTAATTTCTTATAGCACAATAATGTTTGATCACATCCATATAGCATTTTATTCATCCAATCATTCCTGAGTTAATGGGTTCCTACTTTCCATCCCAGAAATTGGTACTACAAGGGCTGATATCAATATCTTCATATATAATGAAATCTCTTTTTTTGCATTTTCTTTCTTTTTTTAATATAATAGCTTTTTATTTTTCCAAATACACACAAATACTTTTCAACATTCACCTTTGCAAAACTTTGTGTTTCAAATTTTTCTCTCTCCCTTTCCCCCCTTCTTAGATAGAAAGCAATGCAATATAGGTTAAACGTGTAATTCTTCTAAATGTATTTCCATATTTGTTATGCTACACATACACACAAACAAAAATCAGATTAAAAGGGAAAAAAGAAACCACAAAAAAGAAAAAAACAAACAAACAGCAACAAAAGGTGAAATAACTATGCTTTGATCCAAATTCAGTCCCCATAGTTCTCTCTCTCTGGAAAGATGGCTCTTTCCATCATTACATCCACTATTCTGTTTCTTAGTCAATACCAAATGGTTTTGATGACTGCTACTTTATAATAATAATTATAATATAATACTTTGCATTTTTTTTCATTAATTCCCTTGAAATTCTTGACCTTTTGTTCTTGCAGATGTATTTTGTTATTATCTTCTCTAGCTCTATAAAGTAATTTCTTGACAGTTTGATTGATATGGCACTGAATAAGTAGATTAATTTATGAAGAATTGTAATTTTCATGATATTATCTCAGCCTATCCACAGGCACTTGATATATCATTTCCAATTATTTAGATCTAACTTCATTTGTGTGAAAAGTGTTTGTAATTGTTCCTGTTCCTATAGTTCCTGGCTTTATCTTGGCAGTAGACTTCCAAATAGTTTATATTATCTACAGTTATTTTAAATAGAATTATTCTATCTCTTCCTGCTGGACTTTGTTGGTAACATATAGGAATGCCAATAATTTATGTAGCTTTATTTTATATCCTACAACTTTGCTAAACTTATTGATTGCTTCCAGTAGTTTTTAATACATTATCTAAGTATCCTATCGTGTCATCTGCAAAGAGTGATAATTTTGTTTCCTCATTACATAATGTGATTCCTTCCATTTCTTTTTCTATTCATTGCTAAAACCAACATTTCTACAATTCAGCAATATTGAATAGCAGTGGTGATAATGGGCAACCTTTTTCATTCCTGATTTTATTGGGATTGCTTCTAGTTTATATAATGGGATCTTGCCCTGTTTTTTAGCTTCTTGGAGATTATACCTAGTAGTAGCAATCCTAGTCAAGGGTCATGTATACTTTAACATAATTTCAATTTTTTTGGAAGAATGATTGAATCAATTCATATCTCCACCCAATGTGACAAAATTGACTAAAGACAAAAATAATGACGTGGAAAGGATTGGGTAAAGGGGCAATCAATCAATTGATCAATTAAACATCAATTAAGTGCCTCCTATAAAAAAGCAAATGGCAAACCAATTTAATATCTTTGCTTGGAGTAGACAGCCCCCCTAACTCACTGAAAGGTCTGAAGCCAGCCAGTTACCTTGAGCCTAGGTTAACCCATTTGCGAAGATGGTTTTACCAGGGAGTGACCACTGCACAAGCTACAGCTTTTTGGACTCACAGAGAAGAGTTGGGTAGATCAAGTGGTCACTAAGGGTGGATGAGGAGCACTGAAAAGGAAGCTGAGATGCTAGTTTTCGCTAAGCCCTCTGTATAACCTCAGGTGAGGTTTTAGTTGAGACTTAAAGCCAGGGAGGTCGAGTCAGAGAAGGAAGTGGATTCTGGGCATGGGAGACAGGCGAGAAAATGCCCAGATCTGAGAAATAGTGTCTTCTTGGGAGAGCCAGTATCACTGAATCAAGAAGATGTCTCAGGGAGTAAGAAGAAAGAAGGCTGCAAAGGTAGGAGGAGAAAAGTTATGAAGGGCTTTGAATGTCAAACAGAAGAATATTTTGTATTTGCTCCTCCAGGCAATAAGAAACCACTGGAGTTTATTGATGACATGATCAGACCTGTACTGTAGGAAAATCACTTCAGTGCCAAAAAGAAGGGTGTGAACTGAAGCCTCAGTGTCAATCATACATTTCTATGATTTATTTTATTCTGGGTTTTTTTTCATAGCTCCTAATATGTGTTATGATAAAATCTATTTATATCCACTGTCTACCTCTATTGAATGATACTCATTTTAATTTTTTTTCAAAGACTAAAGTATTCCATAACTCAAAATCCTAAAACACTGATAAAATATTGGCATCAAAATTACTTTGGGTAAGCAGCATTTCTATTGGGCTTATATCCCAAAAAAATCATAAAGGAAGGAAAAGGCCCCACATGTGCAAGAATGTTTGTGGCAGCCCTTTTTGTAGTGGCTAGAAACTGGAAATTGAATAGATGCCCTTCAATTGGAGAATGGCTGAATAAATTATGGTATATGAATATTATGGAATATTATTGTTCTGTAAGAAATGACCAGCAAGATGATTTCAGAGAGGCCTGGAGAGACTTACATGAACTGATGCTGAGTGAAATGAGCAGAACCAGGAGATCATCATACACGGTAACAACAATACTATATGATGATCAGTTCTGATGGACATGGCTCTCTTCAACAATGAAATGTTTCAAACCAGTTCCAATTGTTCACTGAAGAAAGCCATGTGCACCCAGAGAGAGGGATATGAAATGTGGACCACAACATAACATTCTCATACTCTTTGATTGATGTTTGCTTACATTGCGTTTCCTTTATCTGATATACCGTTTGTGTAGACAAGATTTTTCTTGCACAACAATGACAAGTTTGGAAATATGTATACATATATTCGATTTGCCAATATTTTAACATAATTAACATGTAGTGGATATCCTGCCATCTAGGGGAGGGGTGGGGAGTTGGGGGGAAAACTTGTAACGGAAAGCTATGTAAGGGTTATTGTTGAAGAATTACCCACACATATGTTATGCAAATAAAATAAAATTTTTAAAAAAAATTACTTTGGGTAGAAGTTTGGATTTATTGTTTTATATCATATTATATTATATATTTTGTATGCAAATAAAGACAATCTTGCTCAAAGCAGAACCCCTTAGTCTGCATTTTCTGCTATATTCTAACCTGTACAACTTCTGCAATTTCTGCTTGCTCTTCACTACTTGTTTTTTGGTAACTAGCATTTGGTGGGAAGAGATCAGTCTGAGTGTAAGCTAAGGGCACTATTGCTTCTAAGGGATAGAGACCAGGAAAGTTATCAGTTTTTATTTTTAACTTGCCAAATCTCTAGACCAGCAGTGTTTAGGAAGAAAGTAGCCCTCCCCTGGAAATTAGAGTCAGTCTGGTGGCCCCTTTTCCCTTGGGTTTCCCCTCAAGGCAGCCTCCCTAAGGAAGGGATGGATCTGACATATGTCCCCACAAGCTGCATTTACATAAGCCCTGTGGACATGCATGTCAGGCTGGGCTTGGTGTCACTTAACCTCTCAGGGCCACAAGCAACTTTCTAGGACTTTAAGTTGCAGAGAAGATGCTGCTCTGCTTTGGGAGAGGGAACGCTCTCACTGGGAGTTCCCTAAAGCTGACTAGTCCAAAAAGCAACAACCACAAGGAGTCCATGAGAGGGCAAGGACTGCGCCACGTCTGGAAGGAAACTAGCTATTCTAAGTCGGGAGGGGAGGAAGGAGTGTATTCCATACATGAAACAGCCAGGGCAAGGTTGCAAAAGTGGGAGACGTGGTGTATGTAATGTGTGAGAAACTGAGGGAAAGCTGGGTCAGCTGGACTTCAGAGTATGTGAGGGGAAGGAAAATGCAATAAGGTTAGAAGAAAGTTGGAACCAGATCTGGGAGGGTTTTAAATGACAAACAGAGAAATTTATATTAGGAACTAGAGGTAATGGGAAGCCCCTGGGATGAAAATAGCTGGTCCCTCCCAGCCTTGATTTGCTGCTTATTATCTGTGTCCCACTGCTTGTGAGGAGCAAATGGGCCTCCGGGCACCTGACACCTGCTTTTTCCCTTCTCTGCCCCACCGGAGGCTCCTGCCCCTCAGGGCGGCCGCCCGCCACCACTGGCTGGCACCCGCTTCCCCTGGCTCCCCTTCTTGGAGGGAGTGATGGAGAAAGGAGCCGGCTGGGCCTGATTCAGCTGTGATCTCAGCGGCACAAGCAGAAGGCCTGGTGGGCTCAGGCCCACACACATGTCCCGATGACACAGTCACGGGCTAATATTAGGAGAGAGAGGGCGTCCACAAGGAGAGGGGCCAGCGGGGAGCAGGGCCGCCCACCCTGCGCTCCCAGCTCTCTCATTTCTGTGGGCCCTCTCTCCCCAGCCACCAGCAATAGAAATCGGTCACCTTTCATCCTGGCAGCCCGAGCGAGCAGGGCTATGATCCTATTTAATGGAGGAGTAGACTGAGGCTCAGGGGCAAGACCAAGTTCCTGAATGCCACCCTGCTCCCAAGGGGCAGATCTGTTTTCAGGTTCACTGACCTTCTCACGACATCACTGCTTCCAGGAAAGAACTGCGAGGGGAAAGGAGACCCGGGTCCAAATCTTGGCCTTGACATTCACCATCTGTGAGCCTGGGGCAATTAAGTCCCTGAAATTCCCTAACTGAGCAACCAAGAAGGTGTTTTTAAGTACCTGCAAAATGCCAGGGACTGTGCGAAGGAAAGGAAGGAAAAACACAGTCCCTGACTTCAGCTTCCTCATTTGTAAGTATTGGGGGTTGTACTTCACGGTGGCTGTGAGGAAAATGCCGTGTGAACCGTGAAACACTAGGAATACAGGCCCTAGCACATGTCCGTAGAGAGACAAAGAGGGCTGAAAATGGCTCCTCTTAAAGCAGGGCGCAGAGAAAGCCCGGAGGCTGGGAAAATTTGGGCTCAACCCTCTGCCCTGACACTGCTGGTCTGATGTGGACAGATCAGTCCTTCTCTAAAATGAGGGTGCTGCCTTAGATGAACTCTGCAGTTTCTTCGGACCCAAGACCTGATTCAATGATTGGAAAAAATAAAACTAGGAGAAACCTTAGGGATCCATCATCTGGTCCAAGCCTTCCATTTTACCCAGGGAACAACTGAGCGCTCAAACAAAGTGTTTGTGAGAAGGCAAGGACTGAGCCAAGTCTCCATACCTGCCTCCATCCTTCTAACAATACCTGCCTCCATCAGGGATGCGATAATAGATGGCTGAATGGCTGAATTAAAAATGATACCTTTCGTGGCCTTGCTGTACCAGACCTAAAACTATATTATAAAGCAGCGGTCATCAAAACCATTGGTACTGGCTGAGAAATAGAGCAGTCGATCAGTGGCACAGGGTAGGATATCAGGACAAGCTAGGTAATAACGTTAGCAATTTAGTGTCTGATAAACCCAAAGACGCCAGCTTTTGGGATAAGTACTCACTATTCGGCAAAAACTGCTGGGAAAATTGGAAATTAGTGTGGAAGAAATTAAGGCTGGACCCACACCTAACACCACACACCAAGATAAGATCTAAATGGGTTCATGATCTAGATATAAAGAGTAATATTATAACCAAATTAGAGGAACATAGGATATTTTATCTCTCAGACCTGTGGAGATGGAATAAATTTATGTCGAAAGAAGATCTAGAACTCCTAATTGAGCACCAGATAGATAATTTTGACTATATTAAGTTAAAAAGTTTCTGTACAAACAAAACCAATGCAGTCAAGATTAGGAGGGAAGCAATAAATTGGGAAATCATCTTTACATTTAAGCGTTCTGATAAAGGTCTCATCTCTAAGATATATAGAGAATTGTCTCATATATATAAGAATTCAAGCCACTCTCCAACAGATAAATGGTCAAAGGATATGAACAATTTTCAGATGATGAAATTAAAACCAACTCTAGTCATATGAAAAGTTGCTCCAAATCACTATTGATCAGAGAAATGCAAATTAAGACAACTCTGAGGTACCACTACACCCCTGTCAGATTGGCTAAAATGACAGGAAAAGATAATGATGAATGTTGGAGGGGATGTGGGAAGGCTGGGACACTGATACATTGTTGGTGGAACTGTGCATGGATCCAACCATTCTGGAGAGCAATTTGGAACTATGCTCAAAAAGTTGTCAAACTGTGCATACCCTTTGCCCCAGCAGTGTCTCTATTGGGCTTATATCCCAAAGAGATCTTAGAGGAGGAAAAGGGCCCCACATGTGCAAGAATGTTTGTGGCAGCCCTTTTTGTAGTGGTTAGAAACAGGAAACTGAAGGGATGCCCATCAATTGGAGAACAGCTGAATAAATTATGGTATATGAATATTATGGAATATTATTGCTCTATAAGAAACGACCAGCAGGACGATTTCAGAGAGGCCTGGAGGAACTTGCATGAACTGATGCTCAGTGAAGTGAGCAGAACCAGGAGATCATTGTACGGCAACAACAATACTATATGACGATGAATTCTGATGGACATGGCTCTCTTCAACAATGAAATGTTTCAAACTAGTTCTAATTGTTCAGTGAAGAAAGCCATATACACCCAGAGAGAGGGATATGAAATGTGGACCACAACATAACATTTCCATGCTCTCTATTGATGTTTGCTTGCATTATGTTTCCTTTCTCTGATTTTTCTTTCACAACAATAAGTGTAGAAATATGTATACATATATTCGATTTGTCAAGCATTTTAACATAATTAACATGTAGTGGTTATCCTGCTATCTAGGGGAGGGGTGGGGAGTTGGGGGGAAAAATTTGCAACAGAAAGCTTTGTAAGGGTCAATGTTGAAAAATTACCCATACATATGTTTTGCAAATAAAAAGCTTTAATAAAAAAAATAATAAAATAAAAATAAAAACGATAACTTTCCTCTCCAGGATCTGCCTCTAAACTTTCCACAATGAATTTCCATTTCCAAGCAGAAGCCATGTCAAACCTGGGGCTCTAGAAGCCAGGCTGGGAGAGCTCTGACTTTATCTCCCCAGAGCCCCCCAGGGAAAGTCAGGCTAGGAAGAATGGCCTGAGCCAGGGGGACTTGGGGCACAGCCATCCCTGGCTCAGTTGGCAGCTGTGTCCGCCTGCCTTCTCCTCTGACTCAAGAAGTCAGAGCCCACTCAGAAAGGGAGCAACAGTTCTCCCTGGCTCCCACCTCAGCCTATGGGGCTCAGAACCTGGACTGGTGCCAGCCAAAACTTGGCCTGGGCTTTTCCAGCCTCAGCAACAATTCCTGACCTCACCAGCTGGTGCTTGGGTGGCTGAAACCCAGGTTTTCCCCTATCTGGGTTGTGTCCTGATCACCAGATTCTGCCTGAGGAGGGGTTCTAACCCCTAAACTGGACAGCTTTGGCAAGGCCGTGACACTGACAGAGTCTGCCTTCAGAAGCTTTCCTAAATGGTTAGCTCTTTTTGTCTGACTCTGTCCCCAACACCGAGGATCCCAAGGGAGACCTTCCTCCCAGTATCTTTATCCTCTACAATGCCCTTTGCAAGAGTGTCAAGCAGCCTCCAACACTTCTAACTGAATAGCAGGGAGCTCATTACATAGACAATGCATTACATTATTGAACAATTCTCAAAGGCTAAGGAGAGGAAACCAAAAATTTTTGGGAAAAAAAAAATTTTTTTTCTGGTGTTTATTGTGCATTTAACTGGTATTTATTTTCTTCCTCTGGGCTGTGGGGGATGAGATGGGGCACCAAAAATCAACAATCCAAGAACAGATATGCAAAGTCAAGCAAAACAAATTCTCATATTGGTCATGATTTGTCTCACGGAGACCATCCCCTCCCCCTAGAGAGGTGATAATATAAGGAACTCAAAGTCTCTACTTTATATTATCAATGAACCACCACAAATTTCCAGAGAAGACTGAGATCAAGTAGCCTGCAGCTCTGCCCTCAGGGAGCCTGAAATAGGAGGAAAGACAGACAGGTATCTGGACCAAGAGAACAAGTTAAGATTGTTTTCTGAAAATAAAATTTGTGATACCTTTTGTTTTGACATCACCCACACTTCTAATCTAGCCTTCCTCCCTTCCAGGGAAAAATTCCATATAACAACAAAAAAACCCCAAAACAGGTCAAAACCTGCCATTGACTATGTCAGACTTTATCAATAGTGGTCCACACCCACAATTCCCCACCTTAGCAAAAGGGAGGTGCCTTCTGATATCTCCTCTCTGCCAGCCAAGCTAGGTCTTTATAATTTCACAGAATTCAGAATGCTTCAGTTGTTTGGCTGGTATTCTTTCCATTTATCTGGTTAGTGTTTTCCTGGTTCCTCTTACTTCATTTTTCATCCATTCACTGAAGTCTTCCCAGCTCTTTTGTACTCATCATTTGACTCAGAATCAGAACTCTTCATCTCTTTTGTGTGATTCAGCCCTTTGGCAATTTTGGATGCTTTTGTTTGTAATAGAAAGAAATGCTAAATTTCAGTTAGAGGTTGGTTACAACAAAGATGTATATTTTTCCCCCATCCATGTTCACAGACCCACTGCCATCCATCCTTCACATTCACCCTTCCCTTTCTCCTTTCTGAACTTTTCACTAAGGAGGCCTTTCATTTCCTCCCACTTTCTTCCCCAACTCCCATTCTTTTCTCATTTTTTCTCTTCTTTCTCCCCCCTCCTTTCTTCTCTCCCTCCCACTTTTGGATCTCTATTCAGCCTAGTAAGTCCCTACTAAGTGCAGAGTGCCGTGCTAGGTGAGACAGAAGATAGCCTTAGTCTGGCTCTCACCCAATCAGTCTCTCTCACCTCTCCCCTTATGGTCCTTAGTTTGCCCTGGAAACCTTCCTATACTTCCCAGAGATGCCCAGGTCATGTCAAGCAATTCCCATCTGCCCTTGATTGAGACACCTGAGAGAAGAATTTCGCAAAGTCATCCATGCCCTTTTACAGACAAGACAACAAAGTACAAGTCCCTTCTTAGCAGATACTCAGAATTCCCAAAGAGCCTTTCTCCCTAAGAGTCGTCTAAAGATGGTCTTTCTCACTGAACAGTGTGGCAAAGTGGAGAGAGCCTTGGATTTGGGGGTAAGGAGACTTGGATTTGTGTCCCAATCCTGCCACCAGCTTTGCCCATGTCTTTTCCTCTCTCTAGAGAAACTAATTTCCTTGGCCTGTGCAAATCTGACATTCTCCGTTTTAAAATCTCTCTCCAGCTCTGGTATTCATGAGATAGAATCAAAAGAGATTTGGAGCTGGGACCTTTAAAAGCATCTAGGTCAGATGCCTCATTTTCCCTGCCTCCATTTTTGCCGATGAAGAAATTAAAATTCAGAGAGTTTAACTCACTTACACAGTGACTGAGCCAGAATTAGAATCCATGTCCCCTGATTCAGAACTCTTTGGAAAGAATTCACTGGCTAAACTAAATCCCTGAGCTAAATTGGAAGGGACTTTAGAGATCTCTCATTTTACAGCTGAGGAGTCGAAAGCCCATGGAACAAAGGTCCTTTTCCATTTTTGTATCATGAGACCCTTTTGGCACCTGGTGATACTTATGGCCCCTTCTCATCATAATGTTTTTAATAAACCAATTACATTGAGATATAGTTATCCACATGTTGGAAAAAAAAAAGTTCTCTATGCCAAAGGGCTATCAAACTGTGCATACCCTGTGATCCATCAGTATCTCTGTTGAGTCTGTATTCCAAGGAGAGGGAAAGGGCCCCACATGTGCAAGAATGTTTGTGGCAGCCCTTTTTGTAGTGGCTAGAAACTGGAAACTGAATGGATGCCCATCGGTTGGAGAGTGGTTGAATAAATGATGGTATATGAATGCCATGGAATATTATTGTTTGGTAAGAAAAAATCAGCAGAATAATTTCAAAGAGGCTTAGACTTACATGAACTGATGCTGAGTGAAATGAGTAGAAGCAAAAGAACACTGTACATAGCAACAGCAAGATTATGTGATAATCAACTGTGATGGACTCAGAGCTTTTCAAAAACAAGGCAATTCAGGCCAGTTCCAATAGATTTGTGATAGAGAGAGCCATCTGCATCCAGAGAGGACTATGGGGATTGAATGTGGATCACAACATAGTATTTTCCCTTTTTAAAAATTGTTGTTTGCTTGCTTGTTTTTCTTTCTCATTTTCCCCCTTTTTGATCTGACTTTTCTTGTGCCGCATGTTAAATGTGGAAATATGTTTAGAAGAATTACATATGTTTAACCTATATACTTGCTATTTAGGGAATGGGGAAGGTAGGGAGAAAAATTTGAAACACAAGATTTTGCAAGGGTAGATGCTGAAAACTATCCTTGCATATATTTTGAAAAATAAAAAGCTATTATATATATATATATATATATATATATATATATGAGTGGGACACAACAGTCATTTAAGATAATGTCTCTGCCCTAATGTAACCTAAGAGTCAAGTACGGTTGTGACATTCCATATCTAACAGCTATTCTAGAAGAAAATTGGTGCTAAAAAGTTGAGTCTTTCATTCAGGGAGAAGCTAAAAGTGCTGTAAAATTTCCCAAAAATAAAACAACTTCCTGATTTCCTATTCAATTCCTATTCTGCAACCAGTTGATTCACAGTTCATCTATAGTGTATGTCCATGTTATATTACTGATAGATCAGTTCTATAGCCTGTCTATCCAACCATGTCATGGATTAGACAAGAGGCATTCTTTCATCCACTTGGTTTTTCCTATGTGAATATTCTGGCTGAATTCTTTGGAGTGATTATGTATAAAGGTTGGAAAGGTAAGACTGTGCTGGGTTATCAAGGGTCTTGAATGCTAGACGAAGGAGTCTTTTTGTATCTAAGAGCCCCTTTAGATTTTTTAGGTTCTCAAGAACTCAAACTGTACATAAAAAAGCTGTCTGTTAGCAGTTTGAAAAATGAACTAGGGGGGATAGGATGATGACCATTTTATCTGCCATCTGGGATGCCAAAACTTCTTTGTCTTCTCAGAAGACATGTGGATTTGATAAAATGCCCAGATGGAGTGCTGGGGCTTAAATTTACTGGCTGTGGGTCAGATTTGGGACTGATGCTGTGTATTCTCAGGGCTTTCAAGTACACCCGTCACGGTCTGGAGAGCAGTGGAGGCAATTACCTTCCTGTTTAGATATTGTTAATGTGGGAAGCAAAATAAGTTTGAGTCTTGGCTTTGTGACTGGGCAAATTGCTTCTGTTCTTGGAGCCCCATTTCCCAAACTGCAAAATGAGTTGGACCAGGGGATCTCCGAAGTCCTTTCCATCTCTCAGAATTTTTCATCTGTGATCTTTCTCCTAGCATGTATAGAAGTGAATTTGCCTGACCCTGACTTGAAAGAGAAGTTGGGACCTTGAAATGGAAGTTTTTACAAGTGACCAAACTCATTACTTTGAAGCATGAGCTTCCTATAAATGGAAACTATGAAGAATGGACTTTGAGAAAGGAGAGCAGGGTCCCAAGACCCTGAGATATTTTGAGAAGGCAATGGAGAGGAGAAACAGCTTTGAAAAGAAGGAATAGGAAGAATGGAGAAGAAATCCAAGAAAGGAGATGGAAAAAAAACCCATGACTTCGGACACACAAATGCACAAAATATAGGTAACAGATAATATAACCAGTTATTCTAATGCAAGAAGGCAAATTTGATCTCAAAGACTTTACCGAGACTTGGTGTATGGCTCTGAAAATTCCTTATTAAAAAGGAACAAAATAATTAAAAGGATGGAGAGAAGCGGGATTACTATTACTATTAGGAAGATATTCTTGTTAACCAAAAAAATATACTGTAAAAAAAGAGATACACATATGAGGAAAATTCTACTAGGGACCAGGGCATGGTAGAGAATATTTGGGTGAAGATCAACAGAGACAGAAAGATTAATGATATCAGAACAGAGTACCACATACTACCTAGACAGAAGGAAGCCATGATAACTTTGGGAAATAGAAGACAAGCCTAAAAAGGAAGCATGACAGTAATGATAGAGAGCTAAGATTACTCAGAAACCTTCTAGATTTCCTTCTCTTTCTCTGCCAAAAGCAAAGTAGCTAACAGTTTTTTGGCTTGCCTTAATAATAAAAGAAACTTTAAAAAAAATCTATTATGCTCAGTAATTAAATAATGGCCAATAAGTTATGGAATATGGAAATATTTCATACAAAATTAAGAAGCAGATACATAACAAAAGCATTTACTTTTGCCCACTATTTTGATTCTCTCTTATTAAAGTAAAAAATGTTGGAGTAAGATCTTTGCCCCTTTTATTGCATATTCATCCGGTTACTTGCTTATGTATAAATTATAAAATTGTTATATAAATTATGAGTATAAAATATAAATGAAAATTTATCTTTATATGGAAAAAGAAACAAGGGGGCAATTCTTTCTGAATCTAGTTCTTACCAATAGCAAGTAGCGGATATATGTTACATAACTGATAATAAACAATTATTATCCATAAAATTTCTCTTCTTCATGCTCTCAGTACTTTCCAACTCCTTTTAATTATTGTGTGCTCTATTATAAGCACTTTCTGTCCTAGGCTCCTTCTTACTAGAAAGACTCCATCCCAACTCAAATATCACATAGTACTTTAAAATTTGCCAAGAAAGTAATTTGGACAGCTACTTGGCGCAGTGGATAGAGCACCAGCCCTGAAGTCAAGAGGACTGAGTTCAAATCTGATCTCAGACACTTAACATTCCCTAGCTGTGTGACCTGGGGCAAGTCACTTAATTCCAATTGCCTCAGCAAAAAAAAAAAAAAAAAAAGTCATTTGAAAATATGTCCCCAAAGTTCTAACCTGTGCACAGCTCAGCCATGGGGTATGTGACTCAGCCACCCCAAAAAGATCAAAGACCCATATGTACAAAAATATTCGTTGCAACTCTTTATGGAAGCAGTATCCATCAATTGGGGAAGAGCTGCACAAATTCTCTTATGAATATGCTTATGAAATGGACAGTTGTAGAGAAACCTAAAAAGTCTCCTATGAACTGAAGCAGCATGAAGGGAACAGAACCAGAACAATTTATATTATAACAATATTATAAAGACAGACAACTTAACAGCAACCCCATTATAGATATTATGGTCCCCATTTTACAGATAAGAATAAGGAAGCTCAGCGATGTTAGTTAATAATTCTTCTCAGTGACCAAGGTTTATATAAAGTTAAGTTAGTGGGCAGCCGTGACTGAAGCCAAAGTCGACAGCTTTTATTGGACTTGCCCTGGAAGTTTTGCAGCTTATGCTTTACTGGTATCGTGGTAGAGAATTCAGGGTCCCCAAGGATGGAGTATCAAAAGATAACTGAAAATAAAATGTGTGCATTTGCACGTATGTGTGCATATACAGTTTGGTGGACAATGGAACACAAATGGAAGAATAACTCATCGCTTTTATAGATGTCTGCAGGCGAAAGACGTTCTACAAAATAGGTAAGCAGGTCACTTGGTGACTTTCATCCAAATTTTTTTGATTAATAATAAAAATTTGTTCTATTCTTTCCCTTTCCCCTTCTTTTTCCATCATTAGAAAAATAAAAGAAAAATGAAACCCTGTAACAAAGAAGCATTGTCAAGCGACATAAGTTTCCACATTGGCCACATCCAAAAATGTATGTGTCAAACTGCACGTTGAGTTCATGGTCTCTGTGATAAATGAGACGTTTATGTGTTTCTTTAAGTCCTCTGGAATCACTGTATTATTCAGAGTTCTAAAGTCTTTCAAAGTTGTTCTGCCCTTACAATGTTGTTATTGTATACCTTGTTCCCTGAAATCTTGTCGTTTCTTGGGGCATCTTCATAATTTGGCCATTCCCCATTTGAGGGGGAAAGCCCGTCAGATTCCAGTTTTTGCCACTACAAAGAGCTGCCGGGAATCTTTTTGTGCTTGTTTCAGAGGTTTGATGCTCTACCACTGCCCTCTGCAGTACCGAGGGATCATTGGTTTTATTTCCAGCTCAAATCTGGAGGCTTAGGCCTAAGAGACTGTAGGACTTGGCATTTCTGGAGCCCTGAGAGAGGCCTATGTAACCCAGCCGAATCCCGGGAGAAAACGACAAACACATCTGATGCTCAGCAGTCACTGATAGTTTGGGGGGCACTTTGGTGAAGGTCCTTCGCGGATTGCCCTTCCAAAATCAGTTTAAGGCCCATTTTTTCCAATAGACTTTTTATTTTGTGGCGTAACAGAGGCTGCACTGCTGAGATGAGACAGGCAGTGTAGTTTAGAAGAAAGCACCTGGACCTAGAATCAGATCAGTGAATGAAGTCATCAAGCAATTGAGGAAGCTCCTCTGTGCAAGCACTATGACACTGAAGATTCAAAGACCAAAGCAAAATAGTTCCTGCACCTTTCAGCTATGTTCAAGACATATAAAGCAGAAACACAGGGATTTTGGTGGGAAGTAGAAGTTCTAGTAGCTGGTACGTTGCAGTAGAGGTGGCCAGGAAATAAATAAGCCATGCAAAAAGGGGCATTTTGAGATGAATTCCAAGAAGTCAATATTGGAAAGTGTTTAAGCATGGGGTCAGAGATCTTTTTGTCAGAGATCTCAAGGAATTATAGAATCATAAATTTCAGCTAAACCAAAGTAACTGATTTGTTCAAGGTCACCTTGAACAAGTGTTAAGTGGCAGAGCTGTGGTGAGCTATTTTGGACTTAAGCATCTCTTGCATCCATCCCAGGCTCTCTAGCTCAGCCCTTAGTACTCCTCACTTAGACCAGCCCTTCATAGTTCTTGTTTCCAATACCTTTTCTCTCAAATCCATCCTCCATGGATGAATCATCTTTCTCCATGGCACACTTTGAATGATACCTTCTTTGTAGAGCCTTCCTTTATACTGAGATTAGTGTTAACTGCACAGGTGTAATCTAGATTGGATTATTTGCTCTCTAAGGGAGGAAGGAAAATTTGGAACATGAGGTTCTGTAAGGGTGGATGTAGAAATTTGCAGTGTCTCTACTGGGCCTGTATTCCAAAGAGATCATAAAAAAGGGACATGTGCAAAAATGTTTGCATTGGCCCTTTTTGTAGTGGCAAGAAACTTGAAACTGAATTGGAGAGTAGCTGAATAAATCATGGTATATGAATGTTACAGAATATTATTGTTCTATAAAAAAACGATCAACAGGATGATTTCAGAAAGGCCTGGAGAGACTTACATGAACTGATGTTAAGTGAAGTGAGTAGAACCAGAACTTTATTATGATGATGATCTATTCTGATGGACATGGCTCTCTTTAACAATGACTTATGATGCCATCTGCACCCAGAGAGAGGACTGTGGGAACCGAATGTGGATCACAACATTTTCCTTTTTTTGTTGTCTGCTTGCTTGCTTTTCTCATTTTTTTTCTTTTGATCTGAATTTTCTTGTACAGCATAATTGTGGAAATATGTATATTAGAATTGCAAAATCTTGTTTCAAATTTTTTTCTCTCCTTTTTCCCTATCCCCCCTCCCTTAGATGGCAACTAATCCAATGGTGAATGTTGAAAACTATGCATATATTTTGAAAAACAAAGGTATTTTTTGAAAATAGAGATTAGTGTTTTGTGTCTCTGACATTTTTCCAGTAGAATGTAATAACTAGCCTTTTTTCTAGCACAGCAGCATTACAAAGCACCTTTACACATGTCACCCCTCACAATTGCCAATGTGGCACCGACCAGCAGCCCCTCGAAGACTTAGTTCATACAAGTCAGGGCAATTTTGTTTCATATACCATGTGGCTTGAAATTAAGGTCCTTAACATGTTTCTCTTCAATAATGAGCTGTTTCAAATCAGTTCCAGTTGTTCAGTGATGAAGAAAGCCATCTACACCATGGGAGAGGCCTGTGGGATCTGAGTGTGAACCACAACATTTTCACACTCTATTGATGCTTACTTATATTGTTTTCCTTCTCAGGTTTTTTTTCCCCCTGTACAGCAAGACAACTGTATAAATATATATACACATATTCGAAATGTCAAATATTTTAACATAATTAATATGTATTAGACTTCCTCCAATCTAGGAGAGGGGGTGAGAGATAGGAGGGAAAAATTTGCAACAGAAAGTTTTGCAAGGCTCAATGTTGAAAAATTACTTACGCATGTTTTGCAAATAAAAAGCTTGAATTAAAAAAAATTAAGGTTCTTAAAAAATTAACTTGGGTCTAGTCAACAAAATATTTAAGCACCTATTATCACCAGGCAGATAGGGCAAAAAAGAAAATAGTCCTTACTCTCTAGGAGGTAATTTTTAGAGATGGTGACTTGCTCATAGTAATAAAGTGTCCAAGGGAGAATTAAGAATCATTATCTTCCTTTCCCTAGGTCCATCACTCTACCCTCATTTTCTTCTTAAATACCTGAATTGTTTTTTGGCTTTGTAATAACCAGTACTTAGCAGAATGCTTTACACCTACAAGTTTATCAAGTTAAATGAAATTTGCTTCTACCAGATTTGCTGCCATCACTGCGGAAGTTGCTAACTCATTTCCTCTTCCTGCACCACTTTAAGGATGGTCCTGGGTAACAGTCAAGGAAAGAACAGTTGTTGGAGGCAAGAGATAAAAGCAAGATGAGCCCTGGGGCTGGTAAGGAAGAACCAGCCATGGGAGCATAAAAGTCAGGTGAGGGTTCTCAGGTATTCCCCATTAGCTTGCTTGGTAGCACGTAACCCTGGGAAAGGTGACTTAGGGAGCCTATGCTCAATTGACAGATCTTGGGCACAGAAAAGTAAAAAATGGCCACAGGATGGTTTAATGATGTCATCTGTATCCTTGATTACACCTTGTATACTTCAAGATGTATTCTTTTAGATAGGTTTTGGGATCTAACAATACTGAAGACATGAAATTGAATTGGTCAGTTATCAAGACAAAGACATTTATTTTTAAATATCCTACAACACAGAATGACATTCAGCATTATGAAGTACAAAACAGAACATTAATGATGACAGAAAAAAAAATTAAGAACTTGTTAGGAAGCTTAACAATTCAACATTTATCCTATGAAAATTATGTGCCAAGACCTGTGCTAAGTTTGGGGGATACAAAGAAGGGACAACATAATTTCTTAACATTTTCAAATTTTCATTTATCATTTCTCCCTTAATTAAACCAAATTCTGAGAGGGTAGAGATTATGTTAAGGGAAGGCCATTCTAATAATATACTCAAAAGATATGGAGGCAGAAAAGGGCAAGAAAAGCTGGTAGTTGGGAACAGAATATGATTGAAAAATATTAAAGAAATTTGAAAAGGTAGGATGACACAAGCCTTGAACTTCAGGATGAAATCCTAGTTTTTCCTGAGGCCAGAGGCAGTCATTTGTTTTAGGGAAAACAGCACAGTCCTACTTGGGTAGGTGGAAGACAAATTGAAGAAGGGAGAAACCAAACAGGGAATTCAGGAAGCTCCATTATTACAATACAGCTGATATGAGAATCTGAACCAGGCTATAGAGAACAAAGGAAAAAGAATTTTGAACACACATACACTCCATGGGAAGGGAGAATGGAAGAAATGTTTCAACAACTTTATTATGAACCTGACAATGATCAATAAAAACAAACTTTTCATATACAAATACAAAATAAAATTGCTCATGAAACAACTTTGTATTATATGCTTAAACACAAAAGGGAGAAAACTGTTCTTTCTGAGCTTCTACGCATTTGTTTTGTAATGTTTCATTTGTTTTTTAAGAGATGTTTCATAAGGCAAACTGATAGGACATCCCAGGCAAAGCTAACAGAACAATGAGACAGTTACAAAGATGGGGCACTTGAGGAATGATACAGTCCAGTTGAATTAAAATATCGTATACCTGATGATTATTACTGGAGATAAAAGACTGGAGCAGATTGTGGAAAAACTAACTTAAAAATAAAGAATTTGGCATTTATCCTTTGAATAATAGAGCCCGAGGCTGGATTGGACCAGACACAAAAACGTAAGTGGGGAAACAAAATCTGAGGCTATCAGAGTTCATGAGAGGTAGTTATGGGTCTGACCTAAAAAGAACTGTTGCAATGTGAAAGTTAAGGGGCGAACCAATGAACAATGAACTTTTAATAATCCTTACCATCTCAACATTCGAAACATCATCTCTCCCTATAAGCTGCCCTAAGGATTCATCCAGTACCTAGATTTAAAATTTCCACCATATTAATTTTGTGTAAATACAGATTGAAGGATTCATTTAAAAAAAATTGGTAAGACATTAAATCATTTTTGACTTTTTGCTATCCCTTGCCCTCAGTCCTGTCCTTTATCTGTAAAATCACTGCTTGTTTTCTTATGTCTTTCATTATCTTTTACCTGAATTATCTACCAATATTATTTTAGGTTTATCTCTCACCACTTATTTCCATATATCCACATATTCTAATTATATTATTCTCCATTTACTCAACATGTGCCTTTGTTCTTGGTCATGTTCCTTCCACAAAATCAGGTCCAACTCTTGCATTTTACAGATGAAGAAACCAGGGTCCAGAAAAGCATTGTAGTTTGGTACAATGAAAATAGTTCAAATCCCCTGACACTTACTGCCTGGGTGACCTTAAGCAAGTGACAGCCACCTGGTGCCATTTAGATGACTAGATGGCTTTCTAGTCCTAAATCACATTGGCCAGAAAATTGCTAACAGATCTCAAGTCTCATGCATCCTAAGTAAATATTTCTAGTATTTCCACTCATTACAATTTGGTACATTACTAGCATCACCTTATTTTATGATGGCATTCAGCATTACTTTATTCTTTCCCTCTGTAGTCTAGCTTTCAAACTGCATACCTCTTCTGCTTCTGAACTTTGGCTCTATGGTGACTTTTTTTATACCTGGGAAAATAGGAGAAAAACTTTCTATATATAGCATCTTTTATAAAAGCACAGGAGAGTAATCAGTCATTTTTGTTGTTAAAGGTTGTGAAGATGTAGATAAGGTGTCAAAATAATGTGCAAGTAACAAAACAAAAATCCAGAATATTCTCATAAATTTAACTGCAAATTCCAGCCATAAACTTAGCTACAAAGGGATAGCAGTATTTTTGAACATTCATTCTCTGCTAAAACTATGACACTTGTGTAAGCTCCTCAAGGGAAAGAACTTATTTCACCCCTATATTCCTAGTCCCTACCAATGCTTGATCTGTCATTTGCTTTTAAGTCTTATTCACAATTATCTAAAGGAACGCCTAGTGACACCAACAATGTCTTTAAAAGAAAGAAATCAGAAACTAGTAATTGCTCTTAACTTTTTTGTTGGACTCTTTTCTGTCATTTTACTAGTGTCACTCAAAGGTTGAAATAAAAGATTTAATTAAGAGTAACAAAGCCTTACCTTCAACTAGCTAACCTCATTCTCATTCTTTTCCAATTTGCTGTCATCCTTATTGCCCCGACCTGCTTCAACCACAACCTTCCAAACATGTGGCATTTAGAAAATTAATGCAATAATACTTCAGAATATGACCATAGGAGTCAAGTCACATTTCTAAAATAATTTTAATTTTAATAGTTGTACAAAACAAGAAACATTTACTACAAAAAACCCCAAAAGGTGTTTTTAAATTTCAGAGCAATCCCAGCAATGCAGTCTAGAAAGGACTCATTAGGAATAATAATTAAAACAAAACAAAAAACAATCCACATCATTCCTCACTAATTGGTATTTTACAGATTCAAGTTTTGAACAATTTTTATTCACTCAAATATGTATGCTGAACACCTACAAATTTCAAGTTACCAGTCTATGATAATAAATTTACACCTGTCCCTCCCATCTATAGCATATCTCTTCAATGGGAAAAAAAAAAGTGAAGGTATAAAAACATACAGGATAGCTATTTCTATTCTTGGTAAAGATTGCTTTATGAATTCCTGAAAATGAATGCATAGGGAGAAGCTCATCAGGAAGCAGAATAACAAAGTTCACATCTATCTGACAGCCTAATAAATCTGATACATCATATTCTTTTCCTTTTATTTTTTTTTGCAAGAACATTCCATACAAAAGTAATTAAAACATTAACTGTATTAAGTTTACAATTGAATATTTGAAAAGAAAATCTGTACAATATTATCATTTACAATTTTACATGGCTTATTAATTGGTTGCATTAAAAAGTTTTCCCCTACATACTTTGCATTTGCAAATATCACAAGAGTTATCTATCACTATTTACAAGTACCAAACTAAGGATACAGAAATCTTCAAGTTCAGTTACTCAAATAATTCACCATATCTATGGTAACTTTGCAGTACTTTGGATGAAATGAAAAGCTTAATACCACTTTGGCACCTTGAAGAGATGCTAAGAATTCAGTTTGTAAGGAAAGTACACTGGCAAAACACAAAAAGCACTGACCCCTTATTGTAGTTCTATGATAAAAACTAAGACGACCAATGCAGCATTTTATATTTGGAAAAAGACACTTATGTTAGCCAAGTTAACTTGCAGAGAAATCTATAGAACAATTAAATTGTTTCACTGTTACTTTTCTTGGGTTATTACAATTTATAATTTAACACTTGCAAACCCATCCAATATACAAAAAATTACGTAAAAATAAAAAAAATGAGGCAAGAATAGCAATATCATGAAATAACTACAAACAGGAGGGAAACATCCAGTTATCAACACAGTTTGGCCAACATTTCACCAGACTTATTTTCACCTAAACAATGTCATCTATTTTAGAATAGAATTCGTTTCCTCAAAATAGCCTCCAGGTGGCACCCTTAGCTCACAGATGGGAATTCTTTCAGTGGTTCAGTCAAACAAGCTTCCAAGTCAAATTCATCTCCTGCTTGATAATCAACATGTCTAACTTTTGTGGGCGTGCCAGAATACATATCCTACAAAACAAAAATGTGAATCACATAAAATTAAGGAATGTAGATAAGCAAACATTAGTCCCATTGGTAAAACTTTTTTCTAAAAATAAATAAATAAATAAAATAAAAAGCTTCTTTAATGTCACAGCTAAAAAAATTTAAAGAACCATTTTCTCCAAACTACAACAAAAGACTCAAATATGTTGTTTTCCCTTCTCCCTGGAAGAAATCACATACCAAAAATTTCAATAACAGTTCTATCCAATGTCATTTTGTATGATCTATGGTTTCCAGATTAGTAACTACATCATTTTAGTATAATAATTAAAAAAACCCAACATTCTTGGTTTAAAGTATAAACTTCTCCTTAATCTCCCAAATATACTACAGCAATATACATCTTATGGAAGCTACTTTCATACCTCCAAAGACATTTTGAATCGAGTACAAAAGGTGTTTTGTTTTTTTGCTAATGCAATTGGGCTTAAGTGACTTGCCCAGGGTCATACAACTAGGAAATGTGTCTGAGACCAGATTTGAAATCAGGTACACCTGAGTTCAGGGCTGGTGCTCTATCCATTGAGCCACCTAACTGCCTCACAAAAGCTTTTTTAAACGATATTTCTAAATATCAAACTATCAACTTCTTGACTGCCTTAACTTCCTATTAGTTCCTCTTTAGTTCTAGAAAGCCAACTCCTTCCTCATCCTCCTGCAAATTGTTCCCTCCTCCCACTTATTGTCCTGCCTCCTAATCTACAAATACTTTTGTCCTTGATGCCTACAAATGTCTTGGCCTCCTCCATTCTTTAAATAACAAACTTTGCTTGATCCTACCATCCCCTGTAGTACTATTCTCACACTTTTCATAGCCAAACTACCAAAACGACTCCTTAGCCTCAGTTGGCACTCCCTCAATCCCTTGGCAAAACGGACTCCCAATTTTACCAAAACTGAATAGGATCTCAATGCCCTTTTTTTCAGTCCTTATCCTTGACCTCTGGAGTACTGTTCACCAGGTTTGTCCTTCTGAACCTTCATGACAAGGCTTTCTCTTTGTTCCTCTCCCTTCTGACCACTCCACTTCCAAGTCTCCTTCACTGGACAATTATATTCATACTCCCTTCCTACAACCATGGATGTCCACCAAGACTCTGTATTGAGCCCTCTCCAGTTTTCACCTCTATATATCTTTGATGACCTAACCAGCTATTTTTGGGAGGAATGGAGGCGAATAATTTCTCATTCTATGCAGATGCCTCCCAGACCTAATACCTACATAGAACCAACTCTAGTAAATATGCTTAGCTCCTGGTCTACCTTGTCAGTGGGCATTTATTGATATACTCATTGAATATTTCAAGTATCTCAAACTTAACACAACCCAAACAAAATTCATTTTTCTTCCCAGAGCCACTCCCCCTTTGACCTTCCTTCTTTATGGTGAAGATACCATGAACCTTCCAGTCATCCAAATTCAAAACCAGAGCCACACAGCTGCCATTCTAGTTTTAGCAGTTCAAAATGAGTTCAGAGAAACACAGGAAAGTTTAATACTAACAGAATCTAGCTAAGAAAAACCAAAATATATGCCACTAGAACAAACCTCTACTTGGAATCTCTTAACACTGACTAACTGAAAACTTAACTGTGATCTGGGAGGAGAGAGCAATGACCTAAGCATCCCAGCAAAATGCTGTAGATACTATGACCACTAACAGATGTTTTTGCTTTTACCTTTTTCACAAGTCCGGGATCAATTCTGGGGTTATAGACTAAGACTACAGAGTACCATAAAAACAAAAAAGCGTCAATAAGTTGCTTTTTTAAAGGGAAAAAGTCACCTATCCTTAACAAACCCTCTTTCCCCTTTTAACAGAAAAGCCACAAGCCACAGACTACTTCATTTTTGTGTTGGCACATTCAGTGTCTGACTGAAGGTTTCCATCAGTTCAGAAGAGTAAAAAAAAAAAAAGATTACTGAGCAGTTCAAAATGATAAATTCAGATAAACATGCGAAGGTTTATATGAACAGAATTTAGCTAAGCAAAACCAGCATATATACTACTAGAATATAAATGAAAACATCTACAAGGATTCTTAACACTAACAAAATCAAACCGTTTTTCTCACGTGCTTTTTTGGTTCTGCCTAATTCCTACTGCATTACTTCATAGAATCTCCCCTGCCTCACATCCTCATATATTTATCATCTATAATATTACACTAAATACATTTCCCACTACTTTCTTAAGGAATAGGCACTAGAACCTACTTTGTACCTATTTGTACTCCTAAAATTATCATGAATATTTTGATGAAAGAAAATTTTAAAGCCTTGGGGTATATCTCCAGTTAACAGTTGTGATTTTTTTCACAGAATTCCAATTTATTGCCAAAATGGTGGAACCAATTTTACACCTTGCCTGTCTTCCCAATCCTTCAAACACTATTTCTTAATGTTTCTGATCTTTGCAAATTTCACTGGTTTATAAAGTGAAAATAATTTGTGGTTTTATTAGGGATTTGATTAATTTTTCATAAAGCTATTGATAGTTCATTCTTTTTTTAAAATTTTATTTTCCTCCAATTGCATGTAAAAATTCTAATATTCTTCCCCTCCCCCATTCTGAATTTCCTAACACCAACCCTCCTTAAAACAAATAATTTGAAATAGGCTACACATGTGGACTTATTTTGAATAAATTAATCCCTTGGCAATTTGACCAAAAGGGAAGGTTTGAGTCCAACAATTTGTTAAGAGAGTGGTACTAGGGAAGGCCACACAGGAACAATAGCACTGCCAGGACTTCTGATAGAACCCCGTTGAATAGTGCTAGCCAAAGAGGGCATCCTGTTCCATCCAATGCATCTGCTAACAAAGCTTCCCATGTTACTTTCCTGTGAGCAATGCAGGCTATTGTTTTTAGATACAAACTTATCTCCTCAGAGGGTCTTTTATTACCATGATTTTTAGAACTGATGACAAAAATATATTTAAAATATGATTACCACCTCTAACAAGTCATGATTTTTAAGAGGCAGTGAACTGAAAGTTAGAACAAGTTTCAGATTCCACTTTTGAAGATTAATTCTGGGGAAAGTATTTAACCTTTCTCCTACTTTAGGAAACTCCATGATTTATTAATTCATGTTGGCAGAAGGAAGGTGGCTGGAAAAGTTACATAAATTGTTTTTATCTTTGAATACCTGGCAAAAATTCAATAAAATCCTAGTGAACAGTCCTCCAAACTTCAGGCACATGGACCCTATTTGCTTCAAAGATCTCTGTAGAATGCCTTTGTTTTATTATTGAAAATAATTTTTTGCAGCACAAATATTAACGATTCCTGAAACATTTGCTACAAACTACAAATCTGCCTAGACCACTGCATCTTTTAATACTCATTTGACTTAACAGTTTGAGGGCATACAGTCACATGTAGTAATTTCTGACAATTACTTTTATTTCCAACTGAATTCACCTTCTTTCATTTTGACAATTTTCTTTTCATACCATTAAGTAATGACAACATTGAGAATTCATTTCTAATTCAACACTTTCCACCAAATCTTTTCAGGTATGGGGAAAGTCCACACATGTGGAACATAAATATAGTCACACACTCCCCCCTCATATTAATCATTTGTGCCAATTTTATTTCTTCCTTTTAAAAAATTCTTTAAGTGATGGCTCTTAAGGGGAGAGGGAGGAGTTGGAAGGATACAGAGAAAAATTTCTAAAAGTCAAAATATATTAACAATCCTTATTTTAAAAATGCATTCTTTGGCTTTCTCATTTGGAAAACTACCATTTTTTCCCCCCATTTAGATTTGTTGTTGGTTCAGTCACCATAGTAGTGTCTAATTCTTTTTCTTGGTAAAATACTTGAGTGGTTTGTTTTTTCCTTTTCCAGATCATTTTACAGATGAAGAAAATGAAGCAAACAGGGTTAGGTGATTTAACCAGGGCCATACAGCTACCAAGTCTTGGAGGTTGAATTTGAATTCAGGAAAATGAGTCTTCCCAATGCCAGTGCTAATACTCTATCCACTGTGCCACTTGTACCACGAGGTATTAATTCTTAATTACTATTTTAGCTACTTTAGTTCTGAAAAGGACATTTCATACAAATATTCAATATTGTTATTCAAAAGATGCCTTAATCTTTCAAATTAGTTTTTTTCAAGAGTCTGTTTTACTTTATATTCCTAAGTTCATCCCGAAAGCTTCAAAAGGAATACTGAAGTTTCTAATTCTTGTCCTGTAATTCATTTTTCTCTTGACAATGTTCTTTTCTGATTCATGCTTTTAAAAAATATCTTGATGCAGACTAAATTTTTGTTTTAGTTCATTTTCATCTATGACTACTTCAAAGACTTTCACATATACATAAATTTTTGAAGTTTTATTTCATATTCACTCACGTTTAAGGTTATTGTTATGTTTTTATTTTCCTTGATTTAATTTTGCCTTTTAAATATTTGTAGCTAAGTTTTGCTTAATTAACTTAAGTATAGTTTTCCAAGCCACAGACCCCATTTTTTTGGTCCTATCTTTCCTTGAGCATACTTAAATTATCCTTTTATTATTTCTAGTCTCCAATCACAAAGAAATCCTGCACGTCTTACAAATTGTTGGATAAATCTCAGTGCTCAGGTCACCCAGTTTAAACCCTCCCCTTTTCAGATGAAGTGAAAAGAACCAATATCCTTTTCACACTGCACCACACACACTGTGGTAATACTGTCATAGACTGTAACTTAGAGATGCAGTAAAAAATAATTTATGAAACATTTAAAAGTACGAGTAATTCAAATGACATGGGGGTAACTCAAATATTCACTGCATTATTCTTATTATAATATTCCTACAATATGCATACCACTCACGTCTATCAAAACAATGGTCAGTACATTTAATACAACCAATCCTAGACCTAAACCTCAGGTTTTACTAATGATAAATTGGAATCTTTATTCCAGAGTGTCAAGCTCAAACCAAGCACATTTTTATATTTTTTCATAACTGCTTAAGATGAGCCAAACTACCAAGGGCTAAGAAGCTAGAAAACCTTAAAATTTAAAAGGTAGAAAAGAAGAAAAAAACCCCAGTACTCACATAGTTATCCTGAGAGCTTGTTTGTGATTCAGAACTACTTTCAGCAGATTCAGTCTCCATTTCACCAATATCTACTGGGGTGCTGTTAAAATTACAAAACATGCAAATGACATCAATGACTTGCTTAATATATCACTGAAAGAAATTGGATATTGGGAAGGTCTCGTTCCATAATTCCCCCTGCCCAGTATTATTCTAAAAAAACCTGGAAAAGCTGCATGTCTTAAGTTTTCTCATTACTGCACAATCTAACTTGAAGAGTCAGTGCAAGAAAATGGCTTCATAAATCTCAAAGTACAATGTAAATGTGTTGGGGTGGTAGTAAGCAAAGCTTTAAAGGTAGTTCAATGTTATTTTTGCCAGTATTTTTCTAGAAGTTTTGTTACTTTTTCACTGGTTAATCAAGTTATAAATAACAGAATTATTACATATCATTTGAAAAACTGGACTGGTTCTTTTCTTGAAATGAAAAAGTACTACCACTTTTAATACGGGGCAACTCTTTTAAATATGCATGTCGGACAAAAACTGACCATCAAAATGGTCTTTTAATCTGAAGTGATATTCTCACATTTTAAGGGAAGCGCGTGAGACAGGGATATGCAGGCTTTAGATTTTAATGCAAGTTTTACAATATATTTTAGTCAAGCAAAATCATTTCTGGTTGATGAAAGGGGATAGGAAGAAAAACACCCATGACTTTAACTTTTAACTTCACCAACAACTTTTATGTACAAAAGAGCTTACTCTACATTGCTCCTAGGAAGAAAACCTGCTATATGTCCTGTATATCAAGACAGTAAATATTGACTTTATTGTCCTTATGAGAAGATCTGAAGGGCACTATTTCATGGGTTACAGAATTGTATATACAACTTATGCCCCTTAAGATGGTCTACTTACTTAAAGGACATACAATTATATAAAAAAGAAAAAAATAAGTCCTAACATATACATACATTTCTTGTAAGTTACAGCCTTCTTCAGCTGGAGGATCCCAAAAATGTAGAGCGACCTTCCACAGTTTGATTTGCTGGTCCCATGATCGCCTGCTATACTTCTTAAATTTGTTTGGAGTTTTAGGATGAATTCCAGGTTGTCTAAGATGCCTGTATTAGCAAGAATACACCCATTAATGTAAGAACAAACACCTCCCATGTTTCCATACGATTCTCATCACTAATTGTGAATTATGAGATTTTAATGAGAGTGAGTTTTCGAAAAATTGAGTTTTTAATTTATTAAAAACCCATCACTGGATAAGCTGGACATTTCTTTGGATTTATTAGGTATCTAAATTCTCTGGAAATCTATTAAAACAGCAATCCTAATATATCAAGTTATGCAACAATTCCTATTATTAAAAAACAAAGTTATATTTGTGTAACAGTGAAGCCAGCGGGTTCAACGGGAGCTAGTCCACAACAAACTAAACAAATTGCCTTAGTAAAGACCCTTTTTTGGGTGAAAACTAGCTTGCAGGCCCTACACTCCCACCTGTTATACTCTCTCCTGGGCATGACTTCTTTGGTTCCCCTTCAGATTTTAATTTTTAAAAAGGACGTCATTTCACTTAAAGCCTACCATTCACACAAATAAAAAATCTACCTTGGAACTTCTTTAATGTATCGATCATAGGCAATGGTATTCTTTCCATAATTTATCTGTTTTTGTCTCCTCATCAGAACATTCTCATCTGTTTCTAGTTCTGCTGGTGCTGTAGATTTTGATTCTTTTGAATCAGAACTAAACAAAATAAAAAGATTATGATATTTTCATAGATGACAAAGATGGAAAAAGTAACATTTTTATAATTTTACTGAACATTCAAAATGGTATTCACATAGCCATGGAAAAGCCTTGTATTAGACACAAGTAACCTTATGTTGAAAACATTTGTATTTACATAAATGAATTTTAACATGAAATTTCAACTAAGAAGTCACTCCCATTAGGTATCCATCAACTTTCTTAGTTTGATCCATTCCTTTCCACTGATTTTTCCATAATATAGTTTATGAGTTCTTGGTTAATTTGCCTAATTTCATAAAGGTTGTCCTAATTTTTTTATTGTATTCATAGTTCCTGTTTCATGAGTATCTTTAATATAAAATAAAAGTATTATGTTACTTACCTTCCAGAAGATGATTTTCTTTCTCTTCCAAATTCATTTATAAGAAGTTTTCTTTTGTATCTGAGAAAAATTCACATTAAACTTACTATTCCAAATATATATATATATATATATATGTATTTAAAAAAAAAAAAGTATTTTTGAATTTAATTTCATTGCTAGAGTTACAACAGTCTTTACAGATATGGCCAAAAGAGGGCTAAAGGCTAAAGTTGCAGAACTAATCAGTATAAGAACAAGGCTAGAAATCTGTTTAAGATGGCAGGAAAAGATGACAAATGTTGGAGGGGATGTGGGAAAACTGGGACACTGAAACATTGTTGGTGGAACTGTGAACGGATCCAGCCATTCTGGAGAACGATCTGGAACTATGCTCAAAAAGTTATCAAACAGTGCATACCCTTTGACCCAGCAGTATTTCTATTGGGCCTATATCCCAAAGAAATCATAAAGGAAGGGACTCATGTGCAAAAATGTTTGTGGCAGCCCTTTTTGTAGTGGCAAGAAACTGGAAACTGAAAAGATGCCCATCAATTGGAGAATGGCTGAATAAATTATGGTATATGAATGTTATGGATTATTGTTCTGTAAGAAATGACCAGCAGGATGATTTTAGAGAAGCCTGGAGAGACCTACATGAACTGATGCTAAGTGAAATGAGCAGAACCAGGAGAACATACACAGCAACAAGACTATATGATCAATTCTGATGGGCATGGGTCTCTTAATGAGGTGATTCAAACCATTTCCTATTGTTCAGCGATCAAGATAGTCATATACATCCAGAGAGGCCTGTGGGAACTGAGTGTGGACCACAACACAAATTTTAATGCTTTCTGTGAATATTTCCTTGCATTTTTTTTCCTTAAGTTTTTTTTTTTCCTTTCTAGATCTGATTTTTCTTGTGCAGCAAGGTAACGGTATAGATATGTATACATGTTGGATTTGTCATATAATTTAACATATTTAACATGTATTAGACTAGCTGTCATCTAGGGGTGGGGGTGAGGGGAAAAACTTGGAACAAAAAAGCTTTGCAAAGGTCAATGTAGAAAAATCACTTATGTTCTGTAAATAAAAAGCTTAAAAAAAAAAAAAAGAAATCTAGTCAAATTCTAGGCAGTATCACTTTCTTTCACAATAATAAAGATGCAGGGTATAATTTAACATGCTTCACAAAATATTTCTATTTGTGTTACATCTGTCCAATGTGGTGAACTCTTAACACATAAATGAAAGCTTATTAATGATCATCTAAAAGTTCTCATGAAGAATCTCTACTTGTTATACCTCCATCAACTTAGGAACCAAAATTCCATGGCAAATTTAAATTCTACCAAAATTTAAAAAGGCTAAGGAGTCCAAAATAGTTCCTACAATGTTTTAACAAAAGATTCTGGAAAATCCAAATGCTTCTCTAAATTCAACAAATTCAATGATTAAAAACTTTTTTTTGAGATAATCTTAACTAAAACATAATTCCAGTTTTGTCTAACTGGATTTTACTTCATAATAAGAGGAAATAACTAAAATGAATGACAATTGTCACTTGATAATGTTTAATTAGGGTAATTAAATCAAATTACCTTAACAAAGAGTTAAAAATTCAATATGATCAAAAATACCTTGCAATTTCTTTATTCACTTTGGTTCGCATTTCATCCTCTTCAACTGCACTTCCCCAATCTTTACATCTTGAATAAGGTTTTGGGCCTTCTGGTGTTGTAAAACTGCCCAAAAATAAATAAATAAATTTAATTTAATTTAAAAAAAAAGCAACAAAAAAAGCAAACTACCAAAATCTATACATATAAGATAATGCCAGTTTTATATATTGTTGTAATTGTGTGTATATTTTTTCTGGTTTTGCTCTCTATATCAATACATGTCTGATTTCTCTCCAAAGAATTCAAAGAACTGGCCAAGCCTTGGGACCTTACCCCTTCTCAGAAATATTGCCCTAAAATATCCTTCGTTAAGTCTTTCATTCAACCTCATCTTTCTCCCAAACTATTGTCCTTTTTACTCCCCTTTTCAATCAAACTCCTCAAAAGTTACCTAATCTCACTGCTTCAACTTCCTTTCTTCATTGCCTCAACACTGCAATTTGCCTTCTAACCTCATTACTCAACTGAAACAACCCAAGTTACCAATGTACTCTTTTTTTTTTTTTCTTTTTACTGAGGCAATTGGGGTTAAGTGACTTGCCCAGGGTCACACAGCTAGGAAGTGTCTGAGACCAGATTTGAACTCAGGTCCTCCTGGCTTCAGGGCTGGTGCTCTATCCACTGCACCACTTAACTGCCCCTACCAATGTACTCTTATGGACAAATCTTGTTATTTCTTAGTCTCCATTTTTTCCCTACCCATCTGTCACATTTAATGTCACCTACATTTTTCCCTCTTTAGGTTTTCTTTCTACATTTTTGTAACATCCACCTTCTTTGTGAAGTAAGATATATTGTCAGTTTATGTTTTGTAGAATTGGTTTTTTTCCTCATTTTTTATTAAAAGGAGAGGAATTTTAGAAGAGAAAGATACATTTGGAAAATAAAAGCTCTTTACAAGGTAGTTTCTTCCTATCTTTCTAGCCCTCTAGCCCATTACTCCCCTTTATACAGTGGTATGGTCAAGCCAAATTGGGACTACTTGTCTCCTCTCTTGCCTTTGCACTATCTCCCGGGCCTGGAATGCTCTCCCCTCCTACCCTTTGCCTTCTAAATCACAACTTTCCTTTATAACAACTCAGCTCTCTCTGACAAGAGATCTTTTCTGGATCCCTAAGGTGCTAGTGCCTTCCCCTTTAAGGCTATCCTTTCACTCTGTATTCATCTTATAGGTATCAGACTTTTCCCACCCTGGCTGTTGATTTTTTTCTTTTTTCTTTAGGCAAAGGTAAAGGAAAATGTTAGGCTAAACATGAAAAAAGTTTTCAGTCCAAAGAAATCATTTTAGCATCTTAACTGCAAGACATAACTCTGCAAATAATGATTTTGAACCTTTCTGTTTCCTTTAAGGTAATTATCAACAGAAAAAAGCATCAGTTTCACATTCTTTAAAATCCCCCCACAAAAAGAATTCAATTAATAACTATTATTTTACATAGCAGGTTAATTTTAGGTTAAACTATGATACAATAGAGCTATCATTTATGTAATATATTAACTTTTTAATTCCAAACTTTAGAATTTGTAGTTTCATTTTGCTATACATTTCTTATGGGGTAAGGTCTACTTTGATAGTTCTTAGGAATACAGCTCAAAACAAAGATTGTCTGCATATTTCAATGTATGACGCTGTACTCATTGTTTTTAGCCAGAAAGCATAGTGGACAATGGAGTCTGGAAAATCCAAATTTTAATCCCATCCTAAACACCATTTTTAGATCCTGAGCAGGTAACTATTGAATCTTAAATTTCCTTATCTATTGTAATGGAATTAGTAACAGCATCCAACCCAGAGTTATATAAGGACCAGTTGAGGTAAATACTATTTTAAGTAAGCAAATATTCCTAAAACACAGGTTAAAGTGAACAATAAAGTATTCAATTTTGCCTTTTCAGGTTTCATTCAAATGAAAACATTACCCTTTTCTACTTCAAACACAAGTCACAACTACCAGACAGTTGCATGTATTAAAAACTATTACAGATCAAATTTCTGAACACTCATTTAGAAAATAAGCTATGATTAATATTTTCAAATTAGTTTAATAATTAATAGACAACTCGGGGTTTAGCTATACAAATTAATCAGTCTCAAACAAACAAAAAAATTCAACCATTTTAAAACCTGGAGATTTTGTACCCATTTTCTTAATATTAAAATGTAAAGCACTTTTTTGTTAAAACTTACGTTTTGTAGCAAAATCTGATGTAAAACATTAACTCATAGACGGTAAGATTTTTTCGTGCCTAATCAATAGTGAGTAGACATTTTCCTGCAGCAATCTAAATTTAGGTTGGGGCCTAACACACAGCATGATCATACTGTTATTATCCAACCTTATGAATATGACAAGGGCAACAGGGAGCAGTGATTCTAAAATGAGTTCAAGTTAGAAAACTTACTGTATCCAATCTCACCAGTGTTTCCATGGGAGCAAATCTGACCTAACCTCTTTTAGTATCTATGAATTGGTGTGATACACTTTTGGGGTTAAATTCCCACTCTGTATATATTCAAAGTATGCAAAAATATATGCAGTCATCTGGGGCCAGATATGTTCAAGTATAGCTCCCAAATCAAGTACCACCTTTCTCCTAGGTATAAAGAAAATACTCTATGAAATGGAAACATCTTTAGGTTTGTTTTGAGTATGCCAAATAAATAAGGCATACAAATTTTTCAATGATGAAATATATAAGCATAAAGTTTACCCCAGAGCCTACACTTCATTTTCAGCTATCATATTTGCCATATTGTCCTACCTCTCCTGTGTTTCTTTTCCCAAAAATGGACTCAAATAATGTTTGTGATGTAATTGACACAAACCTCTCATGATTCAGTCACAACTTACACAAAGGCAAGTGTAGGTTTAGGGTCATACCTCTCAAGCCTATTGTCTAAATTGCGACATTCATTTTCTTCTGCATGTGTAGGTTTGGTCTCATCTTCAACAAATAGAGATGAATCAACATCTTCTGATTTTCTGTGCCTTCCATCCAATCGTCGCTTCCGTCCAAGAGACCACCGGGATGGAGAAAGTGTGCTATGCACAAAAACAAGAACATAAGTTAGAATTACGTGCTTATTTGTTCTAAGTTATGAGATGTTTGGAAATTAGGTACTGATAAAATATTACAATAAAAGCACTAGATTAGGAGACAGAAGAACAAGGTTCTTGTAATCCCAGCTTGATGTAACTTTTTCATTGTAACCAATGCATTGTTCTTGGGTTTCGGTTTCAGTTTCCTGAGATAAGGGAAATGAGTATAGATTATACTAGTAACCCCCCAAAGCCTAAAATTGCTTAATAATAATTTGGGGTAACTAGGGAATCACACCCTTTCAATCCCAGTACCCAGATCAAGTAATGAAGCATCAACATTCAGCCCTCATTAATAGGAAGAATGAGGTCAGAAGATCTAGGTTCTGGTGGTCCTAGCCTTGGGCAAACCATTTCTTCCTCCCACATTTTTCCCATTTGCAAATTGGCTGATTACAAAATCCTCCATCCTTTATAAGGGGTGGTGGTGGCTGTAAATGTATCAAAAATGCATTTTTGATACATTTTTTGAAAGCCAGGGTTCAGGAACGTGGGATTCTAATTCCAGGCCTGCCAAATAATCTAACCTGCCAATTAATCTAATTTACTAGATTAGAGGGGAGGAAGAGCCCGGGTCCTAGGAATCCAAATCCCATTTTTTCTTTTTCTGGACAGGGCTATTATACAAAAAACTCGGCCGTTCTTTAAACTTGTGGACGATAGGTGTTTTCCCACAGACCTCCCCCCCCTTTGCATCTCAAATTAAATTAGAGATCGCCACACTGAAATTTGGGGATCGAAAAATTTTTAAGGACCAGGGATAATGTCCCGGCTCTATATGCATGCAAGAGTCAACATCCCAGCTTCCCCCCCCCCACTCCCACGGGCCTCGGTAGAAAGGAAACAGCGATGGGGGAGGGGGCTGGAGTTCGGTTAAATTAAATAAGAGGACCACAAATATCAGCTCTCCAAATTCCCCGTCCCTCAAAGACCCCACGTCCCTCCTGAGACCCTTCCTAAACCGCGCACCGGCACAGCAACATCCTCGGCGTGAAAAAGCTGAACTGGGGTCTTTTCCCGCCACCCGCATCCCGGGGAGCAGGAAGGCGGAGTCTGGAATGCCGAGCAGGCGCAGTACGACCCGGGCCCGCCGCTTCCCTCAAAACTGGATGGCGAAGGCGTCAGAGCATGGGGGCAGAGACGACGCTCCTTCAATCCACTTACCCGCTGTTGCTTCCCCAGAAACTATTCCCGGGGCTCGTCGTGGCTCCGTGAGGACTCCGCTGTCGGCAATCCATAGTAAGGTGTGCAGCGGGGGCAGTGGTGTGATCTGAAGAGAAGAGAAGCCGGGTCTGGAGGTTCCCTTCACTAACGTCGAGCAGAGGACCTTCTATAACGAACATACACCGGCGCAGACTGATTTCGCGCGCGAGCGGCGACTCCCTCCAACGGCACTTTATAAGCTTTCAGCCCCACCCCTACCCCCCCCCCCCGCCTCTCGCGAGCTTGGCATGAACCATCAGAATCTGGACGCGGAGGAGAGGGGAATCGGGAAAGGAAGCCTCTAAATTTCAATTATGGAAAGCGGACGAGGGAATTTAGAATAAATTTAGGAGCAAAAATAGAGCAAAAACAATGTAATACCAGTGTCTAGAAATCCAAAAAAGCCCCTACAGTTGAATTTAGGGAGGGTTAGAGTAAAATCTCCTCCTAATTCCAAATTAGTTCGGCCCAGAAGAAGTCCTGGCGGCGGAGAAGCGCGCCGCAGGCTCTCATTGGTTGCTTCTGCGCGGGCTTGGGGGGGGTGTTGGCGGGAAATTCTGAAACCGGGAGGGAAGATTAAGGCGGGGAGGTGAAGGGGGCAAGGAATTGGAGAGAGGAAGGCTCAAACTCAATGCTGATTGGGCCGAATCAACCTCAGTCATCTCAGGGCGGGGAAACGAAGAAAGATCTATCTTTTGAAGATGGTGGGGGTTGGGGAAGAGAGATGGATGAATAGAATACAATTCGTTTTCACGGTGTTCTGTCCCATTGAGAAATGTCTAAATGTTAGGGCTGGACTGCGACTTAGAGAAGGTCCAGTCCAGTCTCTTTTTCAGACGTAGAAACAAACGCATGCGCAGAGAGAAATTACTTGTCCAAGGTCACACAGTCAAATGAATGGCGGGAGTGGAATGCTGGTGGCCTGAGCCCAGTAAATCCCCAGGTCGATGTCCTTTCCCCTTGGCTACTTATTGTCCATGGGATGTAGGCATGAATATCTGCCATCTCTGTAAAGGCCTCAGTGGCTACTCAGTACAAGTCTAGCTCAGAGACCATCTCTTCTCAGACCGAGCTCAATAATCAGTTAATCAATCAATAAATGTCTATTAAAGATCTATTGGGTGCCCACACTGGGATGGAGACAGCCCAGGACTCTCAACTTCTAGCTCAGTGTCAGATGGTTCAAAATCAGAAAAAGAGATTTTTGTCATCTTCTTGGCCGATGCACCATAAGGACAATGAGACGTTCCTTCTGCCCTGCAGCTGAAACCTTTTACCTGTGTTTCCCTCCTTCCACCCCATTAGAATGTGAGCTCTTTGAGGGCAGGGACTGATTTCTAACTCTGTTTGCATGTTGCATATAGTAAGCATTTAATAAATGCGTTATTCATCCATTCATCTGGAGGGAGAACCAGTGAGAAAAATGACTTACAACAAAGAACAAACAGTGACTATTGGCCTTCAGATTCTCTGAGGCAGCATTGTGACCCAGCAGCCAAAAGAGCTGATGCTTCATGGAGAAGGCTGGCTGGGTGGCCTACTGAGGAGCTGCGGAGCTGCAAGAGGCCTGGTGCCTGAAACAGCAGCTGAATCAGATCTAGAGGATCCAGCCCAAGTGATCCTGGTGCCTGAACCCCTCCCCAGGGGTTTCTAGCTCCCAAGACCACAAGCTCCACCTTTGGAGTGCAACAACAGACAGGGAGCTTTTCCTTACATGGAACCAAAATCTGCTTCACTGTGACTTTTTGTGCCTATTGCCACCAGATGGGTCCTCTGGGGCCCAATAAACAAATCTACCCACCCAGTCCCACCTCCATCTTGCCCCAAGGGATCAACACTCTCAGTTGATTGATTTGGATATAGAATTGAAGACTAAAGTTCAAATTCTAGCTTTGCCTCTCATTCACTGAATATCACTAGAGGATTCAATCATTCTCACTTCTTCTGTTTCCTCATCTGTGAAATGAGGACAAAAATACTTCTTTCCTGTACCTCCCAGGCTAGTTCTGAAAACAGTGTCACAGAAATATTCCTCTTACATTTCACAGAGCTAAAATTAACTTTACAAATCACTAGGTTAAAAGCCCTATTTTTACAGAAGTGTCCAGTTAATCAACAAGCATTTATTAAGCACCTGTTACTTGCCAGTTACTGTAATAAGCACCAAGGTTATTTTAAAAAAGCAAAAAAAAGCAAACACAAAAAGCCAGTTCCAGCCTTTAAGGACCTCCCAAGATAATGAGGGAGATAGCATGCAAACAATTATGTACAAATTTTACACAGATACATAAATATATGCATATATTTGTATGTATATATATATTATATATATGGGGGGGATAAGGAGCCATGTCTTAATAGAATCATGACATTTGACCAACAAAAAAACTTTTTTGGTTTTACAAAAAATTTTTCACAAATACCCTTTTCACAAAAACATCTGTGTATATTGTTATTAGAATTGATCATTTATTACAATTTTATAACATGAAAATCTAAAACAAAAATATAAATAACAATATTTATTAATCCATAAATATATGCTTATATTTATAACTACAATTTTTTTATAATTATAATCAACATGATAATATTTTAATGGGATGTTTTTCTGTGCAAAGCTCCTTAAAATACAGTGCTTTCTTTTTTTCAAACATTCAAGATTAAGAGTTTGACTTCACAATAGCTATAACAGGAAAACCATGTTTCCCACAAAGATAAAGTCTGGATTGTAGCAAAATGTGTATTGCTTTGTTTGATAAAGCAGAAAAATCTTTATTCAGCTGTAGCCAAAATCACAAAAGTTTTATATTCAAATGTTTGTTTCAAGGTATCATCATGTTTTCAGTTAACCATACTTGTCCTGATGAAATCAGATCAAACGAATCATAATTGCTAATGGCAAACAAGTTCCTTATTCCTTCATGTTATCTAAGCCTATAAAATAAAATGAGAATGATTGCACATATGTAACCTACAATAAATTGTCCTGGGGAAGGGGGAAGGGAAAAGGGTTGGAGAAAATTTGGAACCACCCAAATTTTTAAAAATGAATGTTAAAAATTAGCTTCCCATGTAATTGGAAAAAAAATAAAATACTATCTTAGAATGAAATTAGAATATATGAATCAAATGATTAACAACCATATCTTTACTTTTTTCTATTTTATTTTACTTATATTTTATTAAAATTGATAATTTGTTTTATAACATGCAAATCTAAAACAAAAATACAAATAATTTAATATTTATTCATCCATAAATATATGTTTATAACTACAAAAATAATCACCATGATAATATTTTAATATGATGTTTTTCTATGCAAAACTCTATTTTATCCTATTTTATGTGTGAGGTATGTAGTTTTTTAAATGAGAAGCATATCAAAACTGTTATTTTGCCAATTCATTAACTGGTGCTTTAACTTCATAAATGCAGTCTCTTTACCATTTAGATCAGAGTATAAATTTGAGGAAGGACCTTGCATTGTTTTATTTAGAGCACTAAACTTTTTCAAAAATTCATTAAATATGCAAGTGTCAAGAGATATCAGGGAACCCTAAGATTCTTCTCCTACCACAGGCAGCATCAACATTTCCCCTGTGTAATGGGGGAGTTTTTTTATACATAACAATTCTGTAAGTAGCTACATAAAAAGCAAGCAATTCTTTGCATGTTAGAAACATGGCTTTTGAAAAATTGATTTTCTCTGGAAAAAAATTCTCTGCATGTATATTTGGTGTTTATGTACTTCTACTTAAACTGTCTTTAATCATCTCAGATTATGTTAGTTCAGGATATCAACGGATACCCTCTTGTATTTATTTGTCGGGGAAGGATATTATTTTACTTTTAAAAAATACAGATACTTGTTTGCTTGCATTTTGTTTTCTTTCTCATTTTTTTCTTTTTTGATCTGATTTGTCTCGTGCAGCATGATAAAAGTGGACATATGTTTAGAAGAACTACACATGTTTAATATATATTGGATAACTTGTCTAGGGGAGGGGATGGAAAAAAGGGAGGAAAAAATTTAGAACACAAGGTTTAGTAAGTGTGAATGTTGAAAATTATCCATGTATATATTTTGAAAATAAAAAAGCTTTAATTAAAAAAAAGAATTCAAGGGAAAAAATTACAGATGATGAAACATTTAATGCAATTAAATTTAAATGTTGAAAATTTCAGAAGACTACCCATTTTCTTCCCAAGTTAATTCAGTTTTTTAAAGTTGAAACTTTTCTTTGAAAGAAACTTATGTTGTATACACCAAAATGGATGATATTGTGAAACAGAACAAATTTTGTGGTCCTTTTAATTCCATACAAAGAGCATTTAATTTTGCCTTAACTCACTTCATACATGCTAATGCTGCAAAGACCAGGCTGAAACAAGTCCTCTGTGTCATAGACTTCTTCAAGCAGCAATGGTGCATCACACTGACACGTCAGTCAGTCAACAAAAATTTATTAAGTTCCTACTATGTGCTTGGAACTGTGCTAAGCAAGCAAACTGGAAAAAAATTAGTTTTCTCAAGGAAGGAAGAAAACATACAAAAGGAAGCAAAAAAGAGGGTGGAGGTTGAAAGTGGTAGAAAAGGAAAGGGGAGAGAAGCTAGAGAAGGAAGCATGTGATGGAGAAGTCCCCAGACTCAAATTTGATTTCTTTTATGTACTACACACACACACTCTCACACATACACACACTACCGACACATATGTATATATCAGTGTGTAATAAACATGTATATGTATTATAATAGATGACATGTATATATGTATGCTTATATATGTGAATACACTTGTATTGTGTTCATTGTTAGGAGTACATTTATTGTGATTGTCTTTACTGATTGCTTCAATTTTGTCTTCATTGAAAAACTGGATATACTTTCTGCAGGAGTTGTATTCTCAAATATCTAATAGTGTTAGCTTTTGCTTTATCGATTTTGCTGTTATTTAATTTTTACATTCATGTGTTCTTTTAAAAAATTAACTTAATAAAAAAAGTTTTTTTTCTTCCTCCCATATTATTCCCCAGTGGGGAGGAGAGCAAAACAAATATGCATAAATAAATCCTCATATTGTTGGCCACTGTTTTGTGATATCCTAACTCTCCTCAGAGGGTCTTGCACCTTGCCCCCAGTTTTGAAAAGCTATTTCCCAGATCAGGATTTCTTAAACTTTTCCCACTAACCCCTTTTCATTTGAGAAATTTTTATGTGACCCCAGGTATAAAATAGGGATACAAATCAAACATTTACTGATGATGATCGTAATTTTGCAACTCCCACATGCAGTTATGAGACCCCCAGTTTAAACTGGGCTCCAGATAATTCTTTCCATTCACCTCCACCAACATACTCCTCTTGGTCTTTCCTCTGGTGTGGAGGTAACTCTGGGCTCTCCAAAATTATGACAGCAGAGGAGAAGCTCTGGCACGAATTTGGGAATGTCCGGTATAAATTTTTTTTCCTCAATTTTTGGGTTCTACTTATTGGATTGGTAAAGAGATTTTAAAAAAAAGAATGACAATTGTTGGAGTTTCTGTGGATAAATAAGCACATTAATACTGCTGCTTTGGGAAGAGATTTGGAATTACAATCCAAAAACTCCTTAAACTGAGCAATAATGTACTTATGCCATTGTTGTCATCACTGATGTTTTACAAGAACCTTTCTCCTTTATTTGGCACTTTTCAGCAATGAGGTGATTCAAGACAATTCCAATAGCCTTGAAATGCCAACTGCATCCACAGAGGACTATGGAGACTGCATATGGATCAAAGCATAGTATTTTTACCTTTGTTGTTGTTTGTTTGTTTGTTTTTTTCTTTCTCGTTTTTTCCCCTTTGATCAGATTTTTCTTGTGCATCATGATATATGTGGAGATATATTTAGAAGAATTGCACATGTTTAACCTATAATGGATTACTTGCTGTCTAGGGGAATGGAGAGATGGGGAGGGAAGGAGAAAAATTTGGAGCACAGGGTTTTGCAACAGTGGATGTTGTAAGTATCTTTGTATGTTTTTTGAGAAATAAAAAGCTATTATTATTATTTTTAAAAAACACTCTCCCTTGTCAATCATTCACCTTTTTTTCCACTCATGATTAATTTGATTAGTATCATAAATTAATGTATGCCATTTGGGGTTATATTTCAGTGTGTCTATCATTAGGAAGTCAGCCTAAGTTTGGAAACATCACTATAAATTGAATTTTTCTGGCCTCTTCTGAGACTAAGGTATGAAGTCTCCATGAAATTAAGGTGTGAAAGGGCCACATTCACTTTGATGGAATGACTATCCCATGGATTAAAATCACAGATACTAAGTATGGAAGAGTAATGATGGGACTGGCCTGTGAGGGCCCAGGCCTTAGAGCACACATGACGTCAACCAGCGTAGAGACTTGATTGGCCTATTATTATGAACAGGTGGTGGAGGTACACGTGTCCTCCCTACTTCACAACAATGCAGGCACCTTCGGTTCATGCTGGTTTACTGCATGGTGACAGAAAGTCTTTTAAATCGCTGCTGAGCTGGAACTGAGGGTAGCTACAAAAGGCTTGATCTGATGGACGTGATTTCTCTTCCACAGGAGTTCTCATGTGAAGAGGAAAAACTGGTGGCAGTCACGGGATTGTGGGGAGAGATAGTAGTAGTAGTAATAGTAGCAGGAGTAATAATAGGAATTACAGCAGTAGTAATAGTAATAGGAGTGATAGGAGTAGTAATAGTAATAGGAGTAATAGTAGTAGGAGTAATAATAGGAATAGCAGCAGTAGGAATAGTAATAGGAGTAATAGTAGTAGTAATAATAGGAGCAGGAGTAATAGTAGTAGTAGGAATAGGAATAGTAGTAGTAATAATAGTAATAGGAGTAAGAGGGTAGTAATAATAGGAGTGGGAGTAGTAATAATAGGAATTGCAGCAGTAGTAATAGTAGTAGTAATAATAGGAGTAGGAGTAATAGGAAAAGCAGTAGTAGGAATAGTAATGAGTAATAGGAGTAGGAATAATAATAGGAATAGCAGCATTAGTAATAATAATAGGAGTAATAGGAGTAGTAGTAATAGGAAAAGCAGCAGTAGTAATAGTAATAGGAGTCATAGGAGTAGCAGTAATAATAGGAATAGCAGCATTAGTAATAATAATAGGAGTAATAGTAGTAGTAATAATAGGAGCAGGAGTAGCATTAATAGGAGTAGCAACAGTAGGAGTAATAGGAGGAGTAATAGGAGTAGTAATAGTAGTAATGGTGGTAGTAATGATAGCAGTAATATTAGTAGTAGCAGTAGTAGGAGTTGAAGTAATAGTAGGAATAGTAATAGTAGGAGTAGGAGTAGCAATAATAGTAGGAGCAATAGTAGGAATAATGGTAATAGTAGGAGTAGGAGTAGTGATAGTAGTAATAGGAACAAGAAGAATAGGAGTAATAATAGTAGAAGGAGGAGGAATAATAGTAGTAGGAGGAGTAATGGTAGTAGTAAGAGTGGAGGTAGGAATAGTAGCAGCAGTAGTAGGAGTAGAAGTTATAGTAGTAGTAGTAATTGTAGTAGGAGTAGTAATTGTAATAGTAAGAGTAATAGTAAGAGTAGGAGTAGCAATAGCAGTAATAGTAGGAGGAGAAGTAATAGTAGCAATAGTAATAGTGACCGTGTCACTGGATTGAGGTACACATGGTGGGGAGTAAGATGCAAGAAAACTGAAGAGGAGGAGGGGGCCAGGTTCTGAAGCACTTGGAATGTGCAGCACACACACTGAAACACTTTAAATGCCAACCAGAGCAGTTTGTATTTGATCTTGGAAGCTACAGGAGCCACTGGAGTCATAGGGTACAGGGAAGGGGAATTCAGTGACTGAATGCAGGATGGACTGGAGAAGGAGAGACTTGAGGCACTGACCCCCCAATAATCAAGCCAGGAGGTGATGAGGGGGCAACGAGGTGGGCCAGTGGATAGAGCCCTGGGCTTGGAAGCAGAAGATTCCTCTTCATGAGTTCAAATCTGACCTCAGAAATTTCCTAGCGTGACCCTGGGCAAGTCACTTAACTCTGCCTCAGTTTCTTCATCTGTAAAATGAGCTGAGAAGAAAATGTCCAACCCTCCAGTCTCTGCCAAGAAAACCCCAGAGGGGATCACGAAGAATCAGACAGGACTGAAAAAATGACTGAACAAGAAGGAAGGGCTATGAGGGGCTGCCCCAGAGTGATGGCAGGGTCAGAGTGAAAGAAGGCACGATCTTGAGATAATTGCAAAGGTAGAACTGGCAGGTCCTCAGGACAGCTTGGATATGTGACCCACTCTGCAATCTTGGTTGAGATTCAGTGGGAAGAGGCATGGAGAGCAAGAGGAAGAATCCAGGATGACTCCTACGTGGGGAGCAGGGAGCTGGGAGGTGGGTGGGAATGGGGTCCGAGGGGGGAGACAACGAGTCCCATTTTGGAGGTCTTGAGGGTAAGATGTCCACTGTTCACCTGGTTCTGGATGTCTCAAAGGCAGTTGGAGATGGAGGTCAGCAGAGATACTGGGTCAGGAAAGGTAGATTTGAGAATCCTCCTCCTCCTCATTGAGACGGTAATTAAATTCATAGGAACTGAAGAGATCACTGAGTGGTAAAGAGGGAGAATGGAAGAGGGTCCGGGCTAGAACCTGAGGGACACCTGCCCTTAGAGGATGTGATCTGGAGCAGGATCCAGCAAAGGAGAGAGGAGGAGTGGTCAGATGGGTGGAAGAAGAACCAGGAGAGAAGGATGTCCCCCAAACCTAGGGAGAAAAGAGTCTCAGGGAGAGACTGATCATCAGTGGCAGCAGAGCCCAGCCAAGAAAGATGGGGATTGAGGAAAGACCCTTGGATCGGACAGCTAAGAGATCACTGGCCACTCTAGAGAGAACAGTACTGATGGAACGATCAAGTTGGAAGGTAGAGATGTAAAGGATTAAGAGGGAAGAGGGAGAAAGTGTAGACCCGGCTCTGCAAGCCCCAGAGACTCCTCTCAGCCAGGAGAGTCCCAAGTGAGCTCTGGGGACAGAGTGTTGGTAGTAACCCCTTGGAGCTTCCTTCCCCAAGGGCTGGGGTTCTCTGCTTGGGAGACTCTTAGGCCTTTTCAATAACCAACTTTGCCTGAAAGCTACTTAATATTAATTGATCAATTGACACCGAAGAGTTATTATTATTGGGGGTGACACACTGAACAATAGTAATGAATGCTTCCAACCCCCCGGAGGTAACTGGGGGGAGGTATAACCAGCCACACTCTAGGAACCTGACCCCGCAAGTGCATCACATAGCCAACTCAGAGCCATGGGTTTTCTGAAGACAATAAAAAAAAAGCAGCCACAGTAGAATAAATAGGTCAGCCTTTATAACACACATTTCTGGCCTGCAAAGCAGGTGTCCTGTCTCCCCCAGATGTAGATGGGGGGATGAAGCCGGAGACGATGCCCTACAGAGTTAATGGACATGAACATGTCTAGGACATTAAGTGCCTCTGCTCCCCCTAATCAAAGAGAGGAGGGGGAGGGACTATACTTACCAAAATCCATCTCCAAGATATACCTACTGACTCTTTTAATGCTCTTCTAAATTATACCCTTATTGATTTCTTTGAAAAAAATATTTCTCTTTCTACTTAGCCTGGCTATAGAATGTGACACTCATCAGATGGCTCACCCCTAGCCATGGATTCATATGGAGATTAGGTCTTATTTCATTTCTGTATTTCATTTCTGCATCTTCCCTTCACCCAAACAATGGATCTCGCCAGCAATAGATCTTCCTAAGTGCCTGTTGAATTGAATTGCATCTTTCTCCCCAAACATTTTATCTTGGGTAGCTATAAGCAAGAAAGCCCAGAGCACCGGCTTTGTAGGGGAGACAGGATGTCTGCTTCCCAGGCCAGGGAATGTAAGGCACATTATTAATGCCGACTGATTTATTCTACTGTGGTTGCTCTTTTTTATTATCTTTAGAAAATCCATGGCTTTGAATGAGATATGTGACCTATTCTGCAATATTGGGAGAGAGTCAATGGGAAGAAGCACAGAATTGGTGTCTAGAAAACCTGGTTTCAGGTTGCCAGCTATTCCCCCTAGTGATTCCTCGGTCAGATAATCTCCTTTTTCTGAAACTCAAGGTCCTCATTTGTAAAATGGGAATAATAATACTTGTGCGACCTACCTCAGAGGGTTTTATAAGGAAGGAAATAGGGCTTTGTAAACCATAAACCTAGGGCAGCTAGGTGGTGCAGTGGATAGAGCACTGGGCCTGAAATAAGAAAGTCTTGAATCCAAATTCAGTCTCAGACACTTACTAGTTGAGTGACCCTAAATAAGTCACTTAACCCTGTTTACTTCAGGATTCTTCATCTATTTTATAAATATATATATATGTATATATATATGAATATATACATGCACATATATATATATGGTGAAGGAAATGGCAAATCACTTCAGTATCTTTGCCAAAAAAAAATCCCAAATAGGGGGTCAGACATGACTGAACAACAAACAAAACCATAAATCAATATGGAAATAGGTGCTGCTGTTGGGATTATGGCAATAGCATCTATTAACTGATTTCTTGCTTTGTTGCACTCAGGAACAGATGACATTTGAGCATCACTCATTCCCCTATTCTGCATTTAAGACCTTAGATATATAGGACCATAGGATTGAAAACTGGAAGGAAACTTGGAAATGCTCCAGTCTGTTCCCTTTAAGGTGAAGTGGAAAGCAGGGTCTGAGGACATGGATCTGACTCATACTGGAAATGGGTTTGACAATCCCTATTCAATCAACCTTGCTGAATTGGTGTGTGGAAAGTGCTTTGTAAATCTCAAGGTTACTATGGAGATGCTGGTTATTATAATAATCTCAGAAACTATGAGCAAACCAATTATCTGCTGCATTAGGTCCCCCAAGATGATATTTTTCCTTTAAAAAATAATAATAGCTTTTTATTTTTCAAAATGCATGCAGAGATAATTTTCAATATTCACCCTTGCAAAACCTTATGTTCTAAATTTTTCTCTCTTCCTCCTCACCTCCCCTAGACAGCAAGTAATTCAATATAGCTAAAAATATGTTCAGTTCTTCTAAACATATATACATACTTATATTGCAAAAATCAGATTATATTTCTTTAATGGTGGAAAATTATTTTCCCATAGTCCTTCCTTGTAAAAATGTAACTTGCGGGGACAGGACCAAGGGGACTTTTTTCAGTCTGATTTTCAGAAAAGGAACAGATAGACATGGTTAAAGTATTTTTGTCACTATTTATACTATACTAATTGATTATAAGCTGAATAGAACTAAACTCTATTTTTGACAGCTCCCTAGCCTTTTGTGGATCCCTTCTATAAAATGGAGGGGTTGGATGAGCTGGTCTCCTGGGTCCCTGCTGGTGCTGACATCCCATATTACATGGTTCGAACTTTCCTTCCAACACAATATTCTGAGGTTTGTCTGTCTTTTCATCTCCCAATTATGATATTCCACGATCCTCCTAATTTCCAGTCTCTTGTTACTTTTAAGATCTAGTAAATGATTAGGATAGGAGCCATCTATTTCTCAGAGGCCATTCTGAGGTGGGATTTTTGACCAGGGACCCCTGAGTCTCCTCTCCTCTTGTTGGCTGATTCGGCCTTTCCTTGAAGAGAATCGTTTTTCACCAAGTATTCTCTTCTTTGTCTGCGTGAAACACAAGAAGGGAAGGCAATGAAGGAGGACCATTTTTGTCTAAGTATTTGCCTGAAATAACAGTATCGAGTCCTTATGTGATCCCTTGTTCTCTCAACGTCACCCCACTTCCTTTTCCATGTCCTTGTGAAGAGGCAGTGCCATAGAATGGAAAGTTAGGTGGACTTGGAGCCAGGAAAGCCCTGGGCACAAATTCTGGCTTTGACCCTTATTATGGACAAAGCCACTTCATCTGAATGAGCCTCAGTTTTCTCATCTATGAAATGAAGATAAATTCTATTAAAAATGAATCTTTATCAATCTTAATAAGCAGTGTTTTATGACTTCTGGCAAATGTCATCATTATTAACAACATAGTTTGTTCAGACCCATCGTATCTCTTTCTTTAACCTCTTGGGATACCCGAAGTGATGATTCTTGAGAGCATGGTGTGGCAGGATTTTAGCCATACAGAAACACCGAGAAAGGAGTGAGGGTACCAAACTGACTTTTGGTGGAAGGCCTTCAGGGTGATGGATCGTCTCTGGGAAGACACGAGGGAGAATTGCCCAGAATGAGAAGGCATGCCCTGTGGTCCACCCACCACTTGGGGTAACCACAGATCTCATGAGTGGAGTTTTCAGTGTATTCCCAGTGCCTGAAATATATAGTAGCTGTTTTTTTTTCAATCAATGAACATTTATTAAATGTCTTCTACGTACCAGACATTATACTGAATAGTGGGACTGCAAAAATAAAAATGAAACAGTTCCTCTCCTCAATAAGATTACATTCTAAGAAAATATTGGACTAAACTAAAATTTGCTCAAAATAATTTTTTATTAAAGCTTTATAGTAGTTATTTAATAAATGCTTGTTGATTTGATTGATCCTTCCCATCCTACAGACAAGTCCTTTTGACATCTACTTAAAACTGCTTCTGCTTTGGAGAATGAATGACCATGTGCTAGGGATGTTGCAGGGGATGCTCCAATTTAAGTATGAATTAAATAGCTTTTGAGTCATTTCAAAAATCTAAGTCACTAGCAGATGAAGTTCTGAGCCTGGAATCAGGAAGCCCTGAGTTCAAAACCAGTCTCAGACACTAGTTTTAAGACTCCAGATAAGTCATGAAACAACTCTTTACAGTTGGGTTTTTTCATTTGTAAAATGGAATAATAATACCACCTATCTGCCCCCCTCCTCTGGTTGTTGTGAGGATGAGACAATGCTTGCAAGTCATATAACTTAACTCTTTACATTCTCTTCTGTAAAACAGGAATAATAGCACTTATCTTCCCCCCTCTCCCAGTTAGTGAGGATGAGACAATGCATGTAAAGTGCTTAGCAAACTTTAAGTAGTTATATAAATACTATTATTACCTGAGACTCTGTGAATCTGCCATAGATTCCTGTACCTATTGACTGTTACCACCAGACTGAGATTGTACTTTTACACTGTGGTTCTCAGGACACTTTTGCATATGGTATTTCCATCAAGAATGAGGCTGCTGCCCCTTCTGTCCCACAGGTGAGCCCCAATAATTCTCTGGGTGTCTGTAAGCCTGGAAGCTATTATAAACATCCCATCTGCCTTTTTAGGTGGTAAAGCTTAAAGCAGTTGGTCAGTGCCAGACTTACCCAACCTTTTTGGCTTTTGTGTTTGAACGAGTTCAGTACTGAAGGTGAATGTTGCGCAGGCAGGAAAAAGGGTTAAAATGAGATGGTCCCACCACATTTTGGAACAGACTGATATAACCATTCTTCACAGGCTGGCTTGGAGGATGGAAGGCAGCAGCAGCTGCTGGAAATGTAGCAACCTGGGGGAAGCCAGCAGGAAGGCTTCATAGCAACGTCGGCCTTTCCTCGCCTTCCTACAGACATACTGCATCAAATGGCTCTGACTAGGCCCCCATTAGCCACACCTGCACAGGTAGATGACAACCAAGGCAGTGTTCCAAGGGCTGGGTTTGTCTGTCCAGATCATCGCCACCCACCTGCCTCTGACCAGAGCCTATAGATCTATTGACAGTGAAGCTGTTGGATCATGGCATGAATCCCAAGTTTGGCAACAGGGCACCAGCTTTGCCATTTGCCAGGCGAATCACAGAGCCTCTTGGTATCCTTCATCAGTCAAACTGAGGCAGGTGGACTAGATGATTTCTAAGAACCCTTGGAGGTCCAAATCTGTGCCCTAGGTTCATGTCTGTAACTTATTACCTTCAGAGCACAGAGATTTAGAGCCAGGAGGGACCTTGAACTTCCTCTAGTCTGTCTTTCATTTTACAGACAAGAAAACTGAGCCCCGGATGCCCATCAATTGGAGAATGGTTGAACAAATTATGGTATACGAATGTTATGGAATATTATTGTTCTATAAGAAACGACCAGCAGGATGATTTCAGAGAGGCCTGGAGAGACTTGCATGAACTGATGCTGAGTGAAATCAGCAGAACCAGGAGATCATCATACACAGCAACAACAAGATTATATGATGATCAATTCTGATGGACATGGCTCTCTTCAACAATGAAATGTTTCAAACTAGTTCCAATTGTTCAATGAAGAAAGCCATATACACCCAGAGAGAGGGATGTGAAATGTGGACCACAACATAACATTTTCATGCTCTCTATTGATGTTTGCTTGCATTGTGTTTCCTTTCTGTGATTTTTTTTCTTGTAGATATGATTTTTCTTGCACAAAAATGATGTGTGGAAATATATATACATATATTCTATTTGTCAAGTATTTTAACATAATTAACAAGTAGTGGATTTCCTGCCATCTAGGGGAGGGGTGGGAGCTTGGGGGGAAAATTTGTAACGGAAAGCTTTGTAAGGGTCAATGATGAAGAATTACCCATACATATGTTTTGCAATTAAAAAGCTTTAATAAAAAAAAGAAAGAAAACCGAGGCCCAGAAAGTGACTTGATGTAGATCCCCCAGCCAAGTGCAGGATGCCTTTCTTCTGTGTAATTGCAGACAGAACCCCAAGCCTTTGTGGTCCCTAATAAAACAAAGGGGATCAGAGTCCTGGGTGTGAGCCTGGTTCTAGAGCCTAGGACTTGGGAGGACAAGAGTACGTTTCTTCCTGTTCAGTGCCTGTCAAAAAGTTCATCTCTTAAATTCATGAACTGCTTTTAAAAACTTATTAAGGACTGAAGTCAGGAGGACCTGAGTTCAAATCTGGTCTCAGACACTTAACATTCCCTAGTTGTGTGACCCTGGGCAAGTCACTTAACCCCAACTGCTTCAGCAAAAAGCAAAAAAAAAAAAAAAAAAATTATTAAGGAGTTTTTATTTTGCATTTTGTAAAATTTAAAAGTGTAATTTAATTTCAGATCCTTTTCAGGTCAGGTGGGTCAATGAGACCCAAAGTCTCAAACAAAACAAATGAA
>JAJPUD010000069.1:657846-678468 GCA_023553655.1 Myrmecobius fasciatus
GAGGGTTCATACCCTTTATATTAAGGGATCCTCTTTCAATTGTCCAGCATGGTAAATATTAGCAAACAGGCCTACCAATCAAATGTACCCAACATGGCCAGAAATACTGCATCCCCTGTAAAGAAGGGAAGAGCTTTCTTTGTCTTTAGACAATGAAATTAATTGTTTTTGACCCAATGTGTAGGCTTTTATATCTTAGAGGATTTTAGTCTTGTCCTTTAAAATACCTTCAAGGAAAAAAAATAAAATTAAATACCTTTATAAAATACCTTTATGGTACAGACTTTTGTGTTATAGATAATTAAGGTGCTTGCTCTTGTCCCTAACAGTTGTACTGAGAAGCAACTTTAAACACTATAGTCAACCCAAAGGATTGCGCTATAGGGCTATAGTCTGGGGTTGATGTGGAGGAAATGGTTGCATTAAAATTATGGTTACTGAAGCTGTGGAAACTGTATTTTGCTACTGCAGGACTTAGCCCTCTTTCCTGTGACCTATAGTGGATTATCTAGTATAAAACACATGGGCAGGAGGAAATACAAGAGTAGAAGAGATAGGCAAGATGAAGGGAGATGCAGGGGTGGAGTAAGACAGAGAGAGATCAAATAAAACAGAAAAAGAATTAAACTTCCCACTGAAATGATACCAATTTGATAAGCAGAGATCTAGAAGCCATGCCTATCCTCTACATTTATATACATTGTGGGCAGGTAGGGGCCCAAAATGTAGGCGAGGAAGTCCTGGAGAACTGTATGTACTTGTGCAAAAATCATAAATAAATTTTTTAAAACAGCTTGAGTAAAAGAAAGCTCGGTCCCTGTCAGGGACAGTGTCTGACTTGTTACTTTTTTTTAAAAAATAGCCCTTTGCTAGTCTGTCACACAGAGGATGATGGGCAATTGCTCTGGGATCCTTCACTATGTATGAAGTGTGGGGAGGGAGACATCAGGGCCACAGCTGAGGCATCCCACCCTCCTTCCAAAGTCTGGCAGTTAAAGCCTTGCCCTGGCTCTCCTCCCTCCCCTTATCTGGGAACCAGGATGATGCAGCCTGCTGACAAAGGCTGGAGTCTGGAGGGCAAGGATGGGCCTGAAGAGCCTGGAGGGGGCAATGCTGAGGCCTGCCACTTCCCAAACAGAGCAAGGGGGATGGATGGCCATCAGATATTGAGATGGGCCTTTGCCCTGGAAGCAGAGAGCCTGAGAATGGCTCCCCCAGCCCAGCCGACTGAGTGGACTCCAGGAGCACATCCCTGCTCTAGCAGGTCAGTGGATGATGCAAACGTCCAGGATGCAGAATTTGGCCCTGCAGGTGGGGCAAGGCACTTGGCTGGAGAGCCAGGTCTCTGGGTGCTGCTGGTCCTGGCGGCTGGCGAACCACTTCCCCATGCATGTCAGACACCACATGGGACGGCAGTAACACTGCTGGCACTCGCCTGCCTCCGACTCCTGGCAGTTCTTCACCAGCTTAATGTTGGCACTTGTCTGCATGCAGCCAATGCAAGGCTCCAGCTCCTTCCAGGGCATTGGGAAACCAAGAGAAGTGAAAACAAGAAGTGGAAAAAAAAAAGCAAAAATTGTTAAACTTTTTTTTTTTTTTTTTTATTTAAGCTCTTCTAGAGCCCCTGTGTAGTTCAAGGCTTTTTAAAAATTCAATTCAAAGTAACATAATTCAGTAAATAGGAATTAATGAATTCCCAAGTCAGTGCAGAATCCTCTACTTCACCTAGAAGAAATACACAATTCAGAAAAGAACAATAATACAAACTCACATTTTCATAGTGTCTAAAGGCTTTTGAAGGTTCGGGGATGGAGGCAGTAAAATCCTAATTTTATAAACTAGTAAACAAATTTAGAAAAGGAGGCTAAATTGCCCTCCCAGACCTAGTAATTGCCAGCAATGGGATAACAGCCCCGTGGGCCATGGAGAGTTCACAGTTAGGTAGAGGTATGATGTCAAACAGTGAATACCTCCATGTGAAACCACATGTATGTGAGAGCACGACTGACGGGGGGGGGGGGTCAGGGAAGACTTCTTAGAGAAGAAGGAGAAAGAAGAGGAAGAAGTATTTGATTGAGGCTTTTAACGGACTGGTAGAAATTCAGCAAGGAGAGGAGGGGCAAAGGAGCAGAGGTGGGAAAGTTCAGGGGAGCTTAGGGAATAAAGGGAGGATGGAGGGCAGTAACAGGAGCACGCGCTGGTGAAGTCCTGGCAAGAAGCTGCTGCGCATGCTAAGTCAGGAGCCTCCGTTTTGTTTGGCAGGTAGCAGGGCACCCCTAACAAATGCTTGTTAGAATGACTTGCCCCAGAACTTTACCCTTTGTTATCTTGAATAGAAAACAGGAAAGACATAACTGCAAAAATTCAATTCTGAGCCAGCATGGACTCTGCCCCTTTTCCTCTGCTCAGCCTCTCACTCCGCCCTAAGTCGGGGTCTCAAGGAATGACCTCCCAATGTTGACAATGGGCTGCTTCAAGAGGCTGCTTTCAGCACTGGCTGCCTTCCTGGGAGCCTCCTCTTAAGCCCCTAAATTCAACTGGGACATTCACAAAAAGGCCCATGCTCTATCCTACTCCACCTTGCCACCCAGCCCAGAGCTCCTGGCATCTTCCCAGCCTTCCAGGGCCATGCTCAGCCCACATCTCCTGCCCTCCAGTTCAACCTGCATTGTTATTTAGCTTACATGGGTTAGACCTTATCTTCCCGACAACCAAAGCACGAGTCCCAAGGACAAGGGGACTGTCTCATGTGTACTTTTGTGCTCTTCTCCCTTAGCACTCAGTATAATAAATACTCACATATTTATTGACCATTTACTTCTGAGCTGTAGTAGCTCAATAAATACTTGCTGAATTAAATTTAATTAAATCTACTTTTTCTAACCAATTTATCTCTTGGCTCCTTGTGGCCACCCTCCCCGACTAAGACAAACTTAAGACTACAAAAAGGAATTCCTTATGATACAGAAGAAGTAACACATTATCCAGGCTCGCTCAGAACCAATTAAAGAGGCAGCATAAATTGTCTCCTGCTGGCCATCAATTTAAACCCAAATGAAAAACTCGGCTTGCTTTATCCATCCGTACTCAGAGATCCATACACGCTCAAAGCAAGGCTGCTTTTTAAAGCTCATTTTGGTGAATACAAAAGTGACAAAGTCTACAATAAAGAGGGCCAGGAAGATTGTTAATCTAAAATACATTCAACTCAATATTTTTTAGTACCTACCATTATGAAAAGCCCAGTGCTGGCTAAGGGGAGATAGAGAGAGCTTAGATAATAACAGACACAGGGAACTGCAATGCATAATACCTGAGGGAGGTCCCAGAGAGGGGATGTCAGAGGTGACATCTGTACTGGGGGTGGGGAGAGGGAAGGTCCACAAGGTGACCAAAAGGATGGCGCAGAGAGCGGGGACTGGACCACATGCCTCGGCAAGGCTGAGCAGGCCGACTGCAGGGCCCTAAAGGCCGAGCTGAAGCTCTCCTCTTGGAGGCCACAGGGAACCAGCGGATGTTCAGACCAGACCCATGTCTGTTAGCCTGTCAGAGATAGACTGGGGTGGGGAGGAACAGGAAGGGAAGGGGACAGTACAGGAGCATAGTGAGGGTCTGAGGTCTGGAGCTGGAAGGGGCTTTCAAGGCCAGCCAGTCCAACATGCTCATTGTACAGATGAAGAAACTGTGGGCCGGGCAGGGCCCTGCTCAGGATGAGCCAGAGGCAGGATGTGGGCCCGAGTCCTCTGGGCCCAGTCACTGCTCTGAGTCCGAGCTAGAAGGCAGTGGCCTTTATCCAAATCTGGAGACGGGCAGGGCTGAGGAAGGAGGAAGTGGGACACCTGGGAGGGACAGAGGGCAAACAGCCAGCAGGCCCTGCACTTCTTGGGCCGAGGGCGACAGCAGGAGGCCATCCAGGGAGCTGCTTCCTCTGGAGAAGAATCCGGCTGGGATCCTGGCTCTGAGCCCCCGGTGCCTCAGAGAGAACAGGGAGATGGACCCAAATGTCCTCGCCCAGTGGGGGGCTGTGAAACCCTGAGGAAATGGGAGGTTTCACAGGCTTTGGTTAAATGCTGAAGAGATAAGGGGAGGGGAGGCTCCCTTCCCTGAGGGCAGCTGTGAAGTAGATAAAGTGCAGCTCCTACACAAAGGGGCTTTTCCGAGCACTTTTGTAGCAGCAGGGCCGGATGATCCAGGGCGGTCTGGGGAGAAGATGGGGGGTGGGATCAGGGACACAGTGGGGGGTAGGGGGGTAGGGATGGGGGGGGGAGCTGACCTGGAGCAGAAAAAGGGAATGGGGAGCATGAGAACAGAAAGCTCATGACCAACCATGTGAGCATCTCAGCTAAGAGGTGAAAGGAAAGAAGGGAAGGCTGGGAAGAGCCTCAGTGGAGGGGGGGACACAGGATCCCCTCCTCTTTAGGAAGAACCAAAGGACTGCCATCCATGCTGTTTGTCCTGAGGACTGGTCCAGGATGGGTGTGTGATTGCAGCAGAGAAAAAGCTCTGGAAAGTCCTCTGTGGCTCTGGGACAGAGGAATAATTAGGGAGGAGGAATAAGAAGAGACTCGGTGTGCATAATTAAGATATAGGAATCACTGGAGACCTATCAGGAAAGCGTGAGGGCGAGCTGTGACTGATGGCACTCAGAGGAGGTATCACATCATTTCATGCGGAGTAAGTAAATCCAAGGGTTTTGGGTTTTTTAAGTGGCACATTTATCCTTGTTTCCTATAAGAGAAGATACAATAATATGCTGGTCTGTGTGGCTGTCCCAGAGATCCATACCCTCAGAGGCTCCTGGAGGGCTTTGGGGAAGCTGATGGGATTCAGGAGTTCAAAGACCATCCCTCCCTCTACAAACAATCATGGCTTTTCATTCATTAGCACTGGGTTACAAAAGTGTCTTCCCCACAACAATGCTGGGAGAGAGCAATGCCAGAGGGAAAGTACTACACAGGGACACATCCAGGACTTACTGAAGAGGATTCAAACCCCTGACTCCAGCCCAGCATTACCATGCTGACTCTCACGCTTACAAGTATTCTAATGCACATAACTGAGTCGTCTGGAGCTGGCTGGGCCATGCTCCAGCCGCAGAAACACAGACAGTCGGCACCCACTGAGTAAGTGCCAGACACCAAACCTCATGTTGGCCGTTAGCTTTCTACCCCCCCCCCCCATCCAGTGGGGACAGTGCTCAGTGTCATCTGCTTAAGAGCTCCTCCTCTTCACCCTCCGAATGCTGGCGCCCGGTAGGTCCCGTCAGTCTCTCCCTTTCACCTTGTAAAGCACATCCCCTCTCAGTATCCCTAGGGACGGTGCCAACAAAAACCGCTGCCAGGAGGCAGAGTCAGGGGCAAAGGCCTGAATACCTGAAGCCGGAACAGGAGCAATAGCGGCACTTCATCTTTCCCTGTTGCTTAAAGATTTCCAAACTGGTTTTCCAGCGAAGCTGCCCCTCCTGGCCTGGCCCCCTCCTGGCCTGGCCCCCCCATGGCCCGGCCTCCCTCCTGGCCCGGCCTCCCACACTCCCGCTCGCTCCTCTCTGCCTCTCTCCCAAGGACTTTCTGCACAGAAAGCAGTTTTTATCTCCATCTATCGACACCGTCCTTGCTGCCTCCACGTAAGCCCAGATCTCCCCCATTCCCTTACAACAGCCCCGCATCCTTGCCTTGAGCCTGCCAGGCCCCCAGGCCGCATCCCCGAAGGAGCTTCCCAGCTCCCTTCCCCACCCTCCATCCCTCCACGGCTCCGTCACCCTTCAGCCCTCTCCTTCCTTCCTCTCTGGAGCTGCGGGCTCCGCTCTCTCCTGCCAGGGCCCTGACTGGCCCTGCCACCCCCGGCCCTCGGCTCTCTGAGACTAATGAGGGATCACCACACCTGCTGCCCCAGCACCCAGATGCAGCCACCTTCACAGCAGCCCCCCTCAAGGCTGCGCTGGGTGAGTGTCCTACCTGGCTGCTGGGAATGGAGTAAGGAGGGTTGATTTCCACCAGGGATGTAAACGTTTCCAGAAACAAATCTCCCAGGCTCTGGTGGATGACGACGTTGGCCGCGTTGCAGATGGGGGCATGGAGCTTCTCACGCAGCTCCCCATACTCTGTAGAGTTCAACCTGAATGAGAGAAGGGAAAGAGCATCGTTTCCTCCCTGGAGGGGGTCTTTGAGGTCACCGAGGAGGAAACCAGGTCCTGGAGAGCGAGGGGCTTGCTGACGACTGAGGCTAATAAATGCTGGAAGGGGCCCTCGCCGCTGTCTGTGCCTCTTATCCCGGGGGTCAGCGAGGACGTGTCCCTGACAGCCATCCCCTTCGCATGCACAGGAACACAAACAGGAAGGAAGTCACACTTACTGATAACCACTCCCCGTCTCACCACCCCGTTTAAGAGGTTTGGGTGGTTTGCACTGGACGCAGCTCAGGAAGCCTCATCTTCCCGGCTCAGACCCTGGCCAGGCCGCTTCGCCCCGCTTGCCTCAGTTTCCTCATTTGTAAGCTTAGCTGGAGAAGGGAATGGCCAAGGACTCCAGCATGTCTGCTGAGAAAGCCAGGAGGCAGAGATGCAGAAGAGCATCCAGGCCTGGGGCCAGTCAGAGGACAGAGCCAGGGGGCCAGAGCTGCTGAGTGTGTCAGTGCAAGGGCTAGGAAGGCCGGCCAGCTCACCAAGCCCGGGGGGCACAGGGCAGCTCTGAGGGGTGCGGAGCTCCTCCTTCTCTTCTCTTTCCCCATTCATTCTGGCTTTGATCTCTGGGACCAAACTGGCTCCTTGCAAGGCACAATGGTCCCCAACTGCACTGAGCCTGTGGGGGGTTCCCTGTATGCCAGAGGCTACCATAAAGCACCATAAAAAGTCCATAATCACCACGCTGACAGTCCTAGAACAAGCCACTATCCTGGACCTGATACTGCAGAAAAAGCACTGTGTCATGGGAGATTTGGGTCCAAGCCCGGCCTCCGACTAAGCTGGTTCTCTTAGTGTGGACAAGGCACTTCTCCTTCATCAATCAAGCAAAGATAATACTTGCAAGATTTCCTCGAAAGACTCTGATGAAAATGTTCCCAAATTTCCAAGAGTCTTACTATGACATGACCCAGTGAGGACAGAGGCTGTAACTGAATCTCTTTGTCATCTCAAATGGGAATCAATAAACGTTGTTGGGCACTTGTCTTTTTGTGTTCTAGGAGAGGAATTCATTCTGAGGTGGAACAAAAGTGAAAGAAGGATGCTTGTGGCTTAAAAATTAAAAAAAAGAATTCTTTCTGAATTTGTGGGAAACCATTGGTTATCAGCTGTGCTTTAAATTGGATGAGAGAACAAATAGACTGAGGGACACACACTTGGTTTAGAGGGGGAGGATGTATTTGAGGAAATGAGCTGGTGAGAATTATTCTGATTTCACAGGTAACAGCCTTTAAATCAGACCCAGGCAGAAAAAAAGCTCTCTCTGCAGGCCCTGATGGATTTTGCCAGGCTTTCTGGCTTCCCTGAGCACCTGCTTTACTAATTCATGGTACAGTGATAAGAGAAGGATGTTTATAACTAAGACCTACAAGAGTAGGTTAGAGCTGAGAGCAGCCAAAATGAACTTTTAATCTTTGCTCAAAGCAAATGAAAATGCATCTAACATTCTCTAAACACAGTATTTTCAACTGACTATTTTTTTTAAAAAGTATTTGTTTTTTTAAAGCTTTATTGATTTTGTTTTTCACATAATCTTTTCTCAAAAACCCCAGCAATCTCCCACTGATTCTTCCCTTGCAGCAAGTTAATCAAATCCACGCTATGTCTGCTGCTTCTGAGAGTACATGTAACATTCGCTGCTCAGTTTCCCACTCCTCCAGCAGAGAAGTGAGGGGCAGCCTGGCACTCCAGCTGAGGGGAGAATGGGATAAAGAGATCAAAAATCGGGGGACCTGGTACTGAGCAGCAGAGAAGGCCCTGAAGTGCACCTCATTCCACACCCCCACTGTCTTTTTTAATGATGCTGGGGCAGTAATAACAGGTTAGCCAGGGGATCCTGAACAGGGCCCTTCCCACCTCTGTCCTTTGGTTTTTTAACCAACTGATTAAGTCCTGTGGCCTCCCTTCTGCTCCCAATTCCCTGGGTGAACTTCACCAAGCCTCTTTTTTCCTGGGGACCTCATTTTCCCCAAATGCCGAAAGGGGAGGCTGGATTTTGTGATTTTCCAGGTCTCCCCCAATCTGACACTCTACGTTCCATGTTCCAAGTTGCTCCCCGACGCTGACATTCCACATTCTGTTAGTAGTCTGGGACCCCGGAGACCTTCGGTCCAAGCTCCTTATTATCCCGAGCAGAAGGCTGAGAGGCTTTGAGTGAGCAGAGCCAGAACGGGGCCAGTCTCCTAGGTAGGTTCTGCCCCCACTATTGCTAGGAGTCTGGGAGCTGGCATTCTAGTCAGTGGTGGGACCACACTGAATGGGAGCAGAAGAGCTGGTGTCCTAGCCTGAGAGCCTGGAGAGCAGGGCTTTTCTCCTGACCCCTCGGACCGCCATAGGTTTCTTATGGACACCTCAGGACCATGTTGTAGAGCCCACATTTACAGCTGAAGTAAATGCTCAATATTAGGTGGAGGTAAGCACAAATAAGGACGGATATTTTCCCCCCATTCAGTTTCTGAGACATGCCTGAAATCTCTCTGTGGGCCTCTGGGGATCTGCGGATCACAGATCAGGACCCCCTGACATAAAGCCAAGCGAAGGCTTGCGCCCTACTTTCCGCAGAAAAAGCTCATGCAGTCTGCAGGGGGGACTCTCTATTTGGATACTCTTCTGGGGCCACAGGTTCTAACTGACTTCCCAGGAGGGTACTGGGACTGAATGGGGGTCTGAGACTCCTCAGAACAGAAGGAAAGGAGGCTGATGCTGGTTCAAGAAAGCTCAGGGGGATCCTGGCCCAGAGGGCGGAGCTTGGGAGCCAGGTCCAGAGGAGGAATCTGGCCCAACGTGAGGAAGTCCTTCCGAACAATGAGTATTGCCCCAATGGACAAACGCTGTGGCTCCGTGACTCCATGCTGGGGAGGGGGTAAAAAGGATTCCAGTTCACGTGGGATTGGTCCAGGGCCATTAAGCTGGGCCTGTGAACGTGTGTGTGGTTTTAAATATTTTATTAACTGTATTCTAATAGAATTGATTTTCTTTAGAATCCTATGTAATTTATTTTAGGCATTTAAGCTATGATTCTGCCAAGGGTGCAGGGGTTTTACAAGCCTGCCAGAGGAGTCCATGATTCTCTTATCTGCTGTATTTAGGGCTCTGTGCCAAGGACCACAGGGGAAGGAAGAGAAGATCTAGAAGAATCCTGTCCTCACAAAGCTCCCAGTCCAGAGGGACAGATGTCGTACAAAAAGAATACAAGGAGGTGAAGAAACAGAAAGTTCCTTTCTCTTATGCACAGTGAGTATAAAGTGCTGAGTCCAAACCTAGTCTCAGAGATTTCCTACCTGTCTGAACTTGTTTGCCTCAGTTTCCTCAACTGAAAAATGGGAACAATAGTTGTAGCGACTGCCAGGGTCATTATGAGAATCAAACAAGTTAATCCGGGTAAAGTGCTTAGCACAGGGCCGGGCAGAAATGCTGGCTATCAGTCAGGGCAGGGGATCTGTTCTTGAGAGCCCTCATGCTTCAAGGAGGCAGAAGGGAAGAGAAGAGGAGGGCATCCTACAGGTGGGAGAACCGCCAAAGGGAGGGCAGAAGGCGTGGGGGAGCAGCTCCCTGAGCCTGCGGGGAGCCCTCACCACCTCCCAGCCTCCTGTTCAGCCCCAGACCCCTCTGCTCTTGAAGCCCGAGGCCTCCTGAGGCCCCGACACTGATGAGATGCTTTCCCCTTGGACCCCTCAGAGCTCTTGGTTTTTGCCACGTTAGGGCACCCTCAGACCTGCCTTGTTTGTCATTGCTATTTGGCCTCCTGAAGTTCTGGGGGGCTCCCTCTGAGGCCTCAGCAAGGTCAGGGGAATCCTGCCTTTGCAATGGTCTTGCGAGGCCCTGCCTAACTGGGAGAGTCCGGTGCCTCCCATGATCTGGGGGGTTAGCTAAGGCCAGATAAGCTCACCCACACTGTGCCCCATGAAGCCCTGCTCTGAGCCAGTAATTCTCCCACTGTACTAGAACTTGCATGTTATACCCCGACACGTGGGCTGTTTTCTTGCTTTGTGTGCTAAGTATGTAACTCGTACGTACAAATAAGCGGGTACAAAACCAATAAGACTTGCCTCTAACATACAAAAAAGACAAACACCAGACCTTCAACTCAAAGAACTCAGCCAAAAGGGGAGCTGTAAACTGGGGGTCTCCGGGATTCTGCCACAGCAATGCTGGCACAGAAAGCAGCCTGCACACGCCTCTGAGCCACCGAAGGACTACGGTCTGTGCTGGCAGAAGGGGGAACCCAATGAGCTCTCCGGCCCTGGAAGCACTCAAACACCTCTGGGCTTTTGCTCATACCGCCAACTTCCTTTCTGCTCTTTGACAGAGGAGATCTGCTCAGGGCAGCCCAAGGGTCAAACCCTTCCTCCGTCCCCCTGCTTAAGAGTGGTCTCTACATTTCTGAACAGAATCACTGACAAACACTACCCTGGGCAGGCTGCTCCGTACCAAGACAGGCAGGGGGACCCGACCCGCTGACACCTGGTCCAGTCCCCTCGGTTGTCTGAGGTCCCACCCTGAGTGGGCTGTGTCCTGGCCCCAGCCTCCTGCCTCTCCTGAGCTTGTCTGAGCTAGGGAGGGCTGGGATGCTAAGCCAGCCTTTCTAGAAGGGGGGGGGGGGGGAGATCAGCCACAGCAGGGAAGGTGGAAAAACAGCTGTGGCCAATTAAGGGCTTCCACAAGAACACCAGGAAAAGCTACAAGCATCCAAGGGGTCCCACTGTTGAGAGACCCTCCCTTCCTTCCTGGAGCTCCCTGAGCCAGCTCGGTCCCCTCACACGGCTGCTCTCTATCATTTGCTGCTCAGTTCTATTAGAGGATCATAACAAGAGTAGCTCATTTTTCTGAGTTCACTGTGGTTCAGAGAAGTCACAGAGGCAGAGAATATGGGAACCTAATTTGAACCCAGATCTCATGATTCCAAATTCAGGGATCTTTGTATTAAACTAATGAATCTCGTTGAGTCTACAAGCATTTATTAAACGCCTGCTAAGTGTGGGGTATTGTGCTAATCCTGGGGATGTGAAACAAGGTAAGAGCACTAAGATTTCCTTTAACCGTGATGCTTGGAGGTTCCTCCTGGGCTCCCCAGCAGAGGGAGGCACAGCAGGCCCTGCCCTCTGAGCCCAGGCGCAGGCTGGAGGCCTCAGCTAGCCAGGTGCCCAGAGACCCATCTATACAGGTGTGCAGGATTTGCAATGAGGCAGACACCACACAGGTGAATCCATGGAGGGATTATCCTTGACTTCCTCCTCCAGAGGGCCTGAAGGCAAGCTTTCTAGACAATTTCATTTGCTTCAAATCACTCTTACTCCTTAAGATGCCCTAGTAGGAAGGATTAGCTGTGTGACCACCTGAGCCTCAGTTTCCTCATCTGTAAAAATGGGCTTTAAAATGCCGAAAGTACCTTTCTCAAAGGTCTGTCTGCCTCTGCAAACTTTAAAGTGCTTTACAGATAGAGATGTCTTGGTAAAATATTTAACAGAGTGGGTGGGTAGAAGGGAATATATATGATATCCTTTTAAGTTTAACCTGCATTATTAATATTTTCTCCAATCTTTTTAAAATCTATGCTCTAGAAAATTAATGAAACAAACCAAGCCCTGATTTGTGGTGTTTGCTCAGATGCACTGTGGAAAGGGCAATTAAGTGAGAAGGTGGATAAAATACCTGGTCTAGCATCAGGAAAACCTGAATTCAAATCCAACCTCAGACACTCCCTAGCTGTGTGACCCTGGGCAAGTCACTTCACCCTGTCTTGCCTCAGTTTCCTCATCTGTAAAATGAGCTAAAGAAGAAAATGGAAAAACACTTTGGTTTCTTTGTCAAGAAAACTTCAAATGGGCTCACAGAGAGTTAGACATGATTGAATAACAAAAATATTATTATTATTATTATCATTAAAGTCAAGGAAAATTCTGTAGATGAGTCATCCAGGAGACTCAGTGGCAGGAAGCTGATCAGTGGGAGATCAATTATTGGGAATAAAACAGTTCAGGAAGCCCAGGTGAGACAAGACAGTGTAGGAGGAAGTCTGGGGAACTGGGCTCAAGGCCCAGCTCTGAGATAAAGACAATCATACTGGCCTGCCTACAGGCAGGTAATTTAACCTCTTTGCATCTTAGTCTCCTGCCTTCTTCTCTATAAAATGGGGAACAACAACGTCTATACTATTGACATCACAGAGTTGTTGTAGAGAAAGCACTTTTCAAAGTGCCCCAGGTATGTGCATCATTATCACTAAGGTAACAGTCAACTAGCACTGATTAAGCACCTACTATGTGTCAGGAACTGTGCTAAGGGCTGGTGTGGACAAACTGTGATGATCTACATTGGGACATGCTCGCCCCTTGCGGATGAAATCATAAATCTTCTGAAGTGCTGAAGAATTCCAGTCATCTTAAAAGAAATTCAAAATCTATCTGGGGCCTCCATGATTTTCTTGTACACTAGCTTCACTTATGGTCTTTGGCAGGCTGAATCACAGCCAAACTCAACCCGACACCCCGATCAAGTGCATCTGAAAATGCAGACGTGTTAATAAGTACAAAAACGAGATTCACACTGCTTATCCCCACAGGCCAGAGTTAAGAGCATAAACCGGGAGGGGCAGAGAGCCCTGTTTCAGTTCAACGTAAGGATAAACTTCCTAAGCCAGAGCTGGAGGGAATGGGCTGCTGCGGGAAGCAGGGAATGAATCCTCCATGCCTGAGGTCTACAAGCAAGACCTGGGTTAGCACCCAGTGGAGCCTTCCAACTAAAATTGACTGGCTCCCCAATTCTACAAGCAAGAGAATCCGCTTACCGAATGTCGAAGGCTTTGACGAGGGGGTTGATGCTGGCCACGTGGATGGTGAGAAACTGGACAGGCAGATTGGAGTCTGGAGAGAGCTCGTGTTGGCGTGACTCTGTCACCGTCAGGTGGATGTCCTGCTGCTGAGCCACGTGGATGTGATAGGTGGTCACCTTCATCACCCAGGTGTCGGTCACAATCACCCGGGCACCCGGAGCCCCCGTGGCAAACTTGTCGATGCGTCGGAACTCTGTGTTGATGGAGGATGCCACTGCTCGCCACCCGGACTGTGGGAGGGCATGGAGCGCCAGAGTCCTGGCCAGGGGGTGGCGGTCCCACCTGTTCCAGGACCAGTAGTAAGCGATGGTGCAGGTGATGGTGGGGAAGGAGACTGAAAGTAGAAGGAACAGCTTCCAGCCTTCCGGAGCCTGGTTGAAATAATACAGTTGCTTTTCGGAGGCGGCAAAGCACATGCCGAGATAGTACCCTGCAGAGAGACAGCAAACAAAGATTCTGCCCTTAGGAGACAAGGAGCAAAGGTGCCCCCAAGCCTTCTTGTCGGGCCTCTGCTTACCCAGGAGCCCACAAATATGCCCTTCCTTTCTCTCTGGCACTGCAGGAAGTCCCATTCCTCCAATAATTCAATTCAACAAATATTTACTGCACACCTCCCAGGAGCGCAGAAAGACATCAAAGATGAGAGAAGTTCCCAGGCTAATGAATCAGGTGCCCAAATGAGTGTTTCTGAACATGCTTTGTTTCTGCTAGTGTGCTGCAACAATAGCAATGAGAATGACAGGATCATAGAGTGGGAGCGAACCACAGATGGCACTGAGTCCCAACTCCCTCATTTTACAGAAGGAGAAACAAAGGCAGGGGGAGGTTTGGGGATCTGCCGAGCTTACACAGGGCAGAGCTGGGATTCAAAGCTTGCTCCAAAACCAGCCTCTTTCAGCCTCAGGAGTGCTTTAGGTCCACCTGATGATGTGGCACCAGGCGCTCCAGGATCATGGCACGCTATGGAGCGGTGCTCACTCTGGCCAGTTTAAGCTGGGAAGCTTGCAAAGCCTGGTCGGACCACAGCAGATTGTCAGAGGTCACCAAGATATCAGCTGGCTGCTGCACAAATGTTTTGGCCACATGAATTCTACAGCAAGTCTACTAAATCAAAGTTCTGTACAGATCAGTGACAAAAACAAAAATCCTGGCAAGACCGAAGCTTCAATATGAATAAGCATTAATATTAATTTTTGTTATGGCTGTTCTAAATTTTCAGAGCCCTTTCAACTAGAGGCCCTTTTTCAGGTCCTAGAAAGGCCAAAGGTTTGTTGATGTGTGAATATCAATGATCACCAGCACCATTGTTGTGCTACAGGGGAGTGAAAAGAGCTCTTAATTGGAGTTCCCTGGGTTCTAGCTTGAACTTTGACCTTTTAGAAGCCTGTGACCTTAGGTAAGAGATGCTACTATATGAGCAGACATTTCTTCAGCTATAAAATGGGGATTAATCCTTGGCTTCCACTTTGTCTATTCTCCTGGCTCATTTTTTTGTTTGTATTTGTAATTTCATTAGCACTGGAACCTCTCTTGCGGAAACAGCCTGCACGAATGCACACTGCAGCAGTCTGTGCCGTGGGGGTGTCTCTAGACTGGGAGTCAACAAGACCAATTCCAATCTCAAATCAGACACCTGAATGAGTGAATAAAAGAAAAAGCCTGGATTAAGCCTTTACTATGAGCCGCACTTTGTGTTGGAGATTGAGGGTTAAGATCTAAAAGCAAAAGCAGTATCTCCCTTCAAGAAGCTTATGCCACAAGGAGGAAACCGACAAACTGGTAATCTGTAGCCAAAGTTACCCGGATGGTGAGTGGGGCTAGGGAGAATACGCTGGCGTGCCTCATCCAGAGCCAAGAGCAGCTGATTTAATCCTGGGCTGAGGTGCAGGGGAGGGGTGGGAACAAGGAAGCGTAAGGAAGCAGTTCTGGAGCTGGGCCTCTGGGCCCGAGGTCACTGGTGTTCTGGAGGATGTGGTCACAGAGGAGGCTCATTTGAGGAAAGGGACTCTGGGCCTTAAGTTTCCAGTGAGTTCACTGGCTCCTAAAGTGACTTTCAGCTCTAAATCCATTAACTTATTCACCTGAACTGAATTCAACAAGCACTTACTAGTGATGACTAGTAACAAGGAACTGCAGATGGCTGGAAATACAAAGATAAAAAGGAAACAGTTTCCCCCTTAAGGAGTTCATGTATCCAGGTAAACAAGCGCTAGCAAGACAAATAAAAAGGAATCGGAAGGGGAGAAAGGAGGAGAGCCTTGGACAGAGGGTAGGACTTCAAATGCCCTTCTTAGGGAGCTAGGTGGAGCTTATATTCAGCAATGTGGACAGGAGGCAAAGGCCTGCAGATGAGAGACAGAATGTTGTATTTAAGGAAAAATAAGCAAAGCAGTTTGGTTAGACAGGAGGGTATATGAAGGACAGTAATGTGTAAAATTGGAAAAGGGGTTTAAATGCCTAAAAATCAGGTTGGCATTTTATCCTGGAGGCAACAGAAGCCCCTAAAGCTTCTTGAGCAAAGGAGTGACATGGTCACACTTGCTTGTAATTGTTTTAGAGACTTGAGGAGAGCGTGGAGAAGAGAGGTTACTTGAATACAAGCTTACAGAGGTCTATAACTTTCCTCTCCTGTCATCTCACCAACAATTCACCCTATGTCCTACAGCTAGTATCATTTGCAGCTCATAAGCCCAGGTTGTCCACACGCCCATGCCTATCCATTGGCTTCTTGTGAGAATCAAATGGAATTATGTCTATTTTCAAAGTGTTACAAAAAAATTCAGCTCAATTTTACTACTATTAATTAAGGACCCACAATGGGGAAAACCCTTGGCTCAGTGTTGAGGAGTGGAAATGCCAAGATCAAAAAAACCCCAAAAAACAAAAACAAAAAAAATCCAACAGTCCCCGCTCTTGAGAAATTAATAACCTAACAGAGAGGACTGGACACAAATAAGTGTGGTACAAGGAAGAATGTGACATGACAAAGAGGAGAACCAGACAAATAGAAAATAGGAAGAAGGGACCTCTTTCCTCTGGGTGGGGTTGTCAGAGAAGGCTTCTAGTGGAAAGTGGTGCCTGAGCTGAGTCAAAAGGTTTTGAAGTCATGCTTTTATCATTCTTTATCTTTGAACTCCTTCATGATTTTTGAATTTACCCAATTAAGAGTTTCTCAAAAATTTTCTTACTACTCCTTCACCTATCCCCATGGATTCAAGATGCTCTGAAGGGGAAAGTGAAGCAGGTGATCTTGCACAGCCCTCCCTCACTTAAATCCAATTCACTTGCCTGTCAGGCATCACCTTCCTCATGTCATGGTCCTCTTGGAGAATGAAGGACAATCAACTACTACCTTATCCCTGACAAACTTCTTATAATTAGTACATTGGCAGACTATGTTCAATTCTTTCTTCTCCCTCTTTTTCTTTAATCATTATGTTTGTGTCTGATGTACATTGTTCTGGAAAGCTTCATTCCTGGAAACAGCTTATCATGGAGGAGGCAGTAATTGTGCTGCCTTTCTATTCTGAATCATTAAATTCCCTCCTTTTCCATAGCATTTGTTGTTTTTCGAGATAGTAAGGATTGCCAATCTCTAGATCTAGGTAGTTTTTTCCTCCAACCTGGACATACTGTAACTCTTAGATTCTATTTTTTTTTTAATATAAATTTAATTTTGATTTCTCTTGACAAATATATTTAATGATATGAACAAGCACATAAAAAGTGACAATAAGAAATTGAAGGGAAGCCTATCAATTGGGGAATAGTTGAATTAATTATGATATATGACTGTTGATGAAATATTATTGTTCTGTGAGAAATGATGAGCAAGATGCTTTTAGAAAAGCCTAGGAAAAGGGTGGCTAGGTGATGCAGTGGATAGAGGACCAGCCCTGAAGTCAGGAGGATCACTTAACACTTTCTAGCTGTGTGACCCTGGGCAAGTCACTTAACCCCAATATATAAAAGTGAAGTGAGAATCCTGTACACAAGTAACAGAAATAACTTTATGATGATCAACTGTAAGTAATTTAGCTATTCTGAAAGACATTATGAAAAATGCCACTGAATACAAGTTGAAGCATAACAATTTTTATTGTTTTTTTCCACTTTATTTTTCTGTTTGAGTTTTTTGCAACGTGGCTAACATGGAAATATGTTTTGCATGCTTTCATATGTAAAATGGATATCACATTTCTCAACATATGAATGAGGGAGGTATAGGATTGAGGGAAATAATTTGGAATTCGAATTAGAAAAACAAATGAGGATTCATAGATTACTGTATCTGTGATACAGTGGACAGTCCTGAACCTAAAATCAAATTCAGCATGATATTTGCTAGCTATGTGACCCTGGACAACTCACTTAATCTGTCTTCCTTAATTTCATTCACTTTAATAGGAAGATAATAATAGCATTTACCTCCCAGGGTTGTTGTGAAGATAACATAATATTTGCAAAGCTCTGCAAACTTTGAAGTGCTACATAAATGCTATTTATTATTACTTTACTAGTAACTAGCACATCCCCAGAAATCGACATACTGGCTTTATTTTTACATTCTGTTCCTATACATCAGTCACTTCCAAGTAATAAATAACATCCTATACAGTCAAGTCATAATATAATGCTTCTGACTGAACATATCACTTATGGTTTATGGCTTTTTCTTTTTTTTTAAGGCAGAAAGGCAGTCTATTTATAATTTGATCATTTGGGACCAACACTGTCCATTATTTTTGACTTGCATTTTTGCCTTCACCGAATTTATTTCCTATCTGTTTCCTTTCCACGATTAATGATAAACTTCTTTAGGGCAGATTTGTGATAGGCCATTTTTTCATCTCTTTCTTCTCAGGAGCCTAGCATAAAACAGGAACGTTATATATGCTGGTGAACTGGAAGAGTTAACAAAAGCACGGAAGTAGGTACCTAAAAATATCTGTTGACTGTTTCATAGGATTTATTTACTAAGGGCAGGAAGGGCTGAGAGGGCCCCGTCCCCCCAACTTCCCGGGCTTGCTTCAAGCTCGCCGCTTCAGGTGTGCCCGAGGCCCTTCCTCGGCAGGTGGCACCATGGGACGCCCCCACGGGCTCCCTTGGCCCGCACTGCCCGGCGGACTCCTCCTCCCCACTGGGCCTGGGGTGGGGTGGGGGGCTTTTGGCCCGCAGGCCCGACCTGCCAAGTCTACAATGCACGAGTAGAGGCACCCCGCCCCTTCGGGCAGATCCCAGGGCCCCTCACTGTGGAGGCGGGGAACCTTGCGGGAAGGGCCCCTCACCGCGAGCCCTCTGGCTTTGCCCGGTCCTGGGCCCCTGTTGCGAATGCGGGGTTCGCTTCCCGAAGCAGGGTGAGGGGTGACCTCTCCGGGGCAGGGGGCATCTCCGCACGCCCCCAAGGACAGGGGAAGAAATGTGAGTCCGAGGAGCGGAAGAAACTGGGCCAGGGTCGCGCTGGGGGAGGAAGGCAGGGGAGGGCCCCCAGGCTCCTCCACAACCGCCCCCGCCTCACTCACCCAGAGGCAGCAGCGAGTGGACCAGCATGGTGACCGTGGTCCTGCGCAGGTGGTACTGGACGAAGGCCACGTCTTCGATGCCCAGCCAGCCGGACAGCAGGTTCTGCACGGTCAACCCGGCCGAGTGGAACTCGTTGGGAGTGAAGACGAAACAGACGGAGAAGACGATGTACGCCAGAGTGAAGGTCACTTCGGGGCTGTCCATGCTGGCCCGCCGGGCGCCTTCCGGCCGCCCGGGGAGGCAGCCCAGCCCAGGACGGTGCCGAGGGTCTGCTAGACCGTCGGCCGAACGAGGCCGGAGAAGCGGCGGACCCGGCCCCGCCCCCGGCCGCAGGGACTTCCTTTCCCCAGCGTCGGGGGCCGCGGGAGCCGCTGGGAAATGTAGTTTTCAAAAAACGTACCCTCTCTCTTTCCGGGGGCTGTGTCAACTGGAGGTGTAGCTGAGATGTCATAGCGGTTTTGCCTTGGGACCCTTGGCTCCACAGACTCTGTCCTGGACACATTACTGCCCTTGGGGTGGGACATGTTCTGTCTGTCTGCAAGCCCCAGTATTCACTTTAGAAAGCCCTCACATCACATCACCCAATGCTCTTGTACAAAGACGATCAGATAGTTCCAACCATCAATCATCAAGACCCTGGCCAAAAGGAGGGAAAGGTATCTTCGTCCCAAGGAACAGCCCCTTCCTTCTACAGCACCTCAGCATTTAAGTGATGGTTTCACATGGGACAGATGCAGGACTTATTAGATCCAGGGCTTTGTCCTCCACAGCAAGCCATCTCATTTTCTCTGTCTTACATCATTGGACAGGCTTTAAAAAGTTACTCCAATTTTAAAGATTAGCTATAGATACAGTATATGTGTATACATGTGTACACATATATGTGTATATGTATGTACATGTCATGTATATATGTGCACAATATACATAAATGTTCTATTTAACTAGTGCTTTGCTCTAAGTGATTTAGCGCATTTTTAAAAATGACTATAGAGAGCTCTAATTTCTGCATCTAAAAACTGTTCATATTCTTTTGCCATTTATTAATTGAATAACTTTTATTCTTATAAATATGACTCGGCTCTCAATATATTTTAGAAATGAGGCCTTTATCATAAACACTTTCTGCTTGGAAGGAATTTTGATAAGAGAGAGAGAGATCAGCCAAGTCCATTAAAAGCATAGGAGACAATGTGAATGAAGACAGGGAGAAGTCAGAATAAGATTGGGAGATGGATCAGCTGCCAAAATTTCCAAGCTATGGGTTTGACTGTGCTACTTTTTTGTTCAAAGATCTTTTGTCACTCCAAAGTGCTCATCTTGATGGCTCTCAGGGATCCTTTCAGAGGATCTATGAGGTCAAAATTATGCTCATCAATGTATTTTAATTTCTAATATGATAAATATCAATATCACTTGGGGGGTTCTCAATAATTTAAAAAAGCACAAAGGGGTTCTGAGAGGAAAAAAAAAGTTGAGAATCACTTTTTTTAAAGATAAGCATTTAAAGCCTTCCACAACCTGGCTCTTATCCACCTTTTTCAGTCTTATTTCATACTATTCCTATTCTGGAATTCCGTTTCTTTTTTTTTTTTTTTCATAATAGCCTTTTATTTTCAAAATATGTACAAAAATAGTTTTCAACATTCACTTTTGCAAAACCTTGTGTTTCGAATTTTTCTTCCTCTCTTCTCCTTACTCCCTCTCTGACAGCATATTTATGCTGAACAAGAAAAATTAGATCAAGAAGGAAAAAAAAGCAAGCAACAAAAAGGTGAAAATACTATGTTGTGATCCACATGCAGTCCCAACAATCCTCCTTCTGGATGCAGATGGCTCTCTCCATCAGAAGTCTATTGGAATTGGCCTGAATCACTTCATTGCTGAAAAGAGCCAAGACCATTACAATTGATAATTTCATAATCTTGCTGTTGCTGTTACAATGTTCTTTTGCTTCTACTCATTTCACTTAGCCTCAGTTCATGTAAGTCTCCCCAGGCCTTTTTGAAATCATCCAGCTGATCATTTCTTTCTTTCTTTCTTTTTCTTTTCTTTTCTTTTCTTTTCTTTTCTTTTCTTTTCTTTTCTT
>JAJPUD010000069.1:678478-710506 GCA_023553655.1 Myrmecobius fasciatus
TTTCTTTTCTTTTCTTTTCTTTTCTTTTCTTTTCTTTTCTTTTCTTTCTTTTTTTTTTTTTTTGATTTTTGGTGGGGCAATTGAGGTTAAGTGACTTGCCCAGCTAGGGAATGTTAAGTGTCTGAGACCAATTTTGGACTCAGGTCTTTCTTACTTCAGGGCTGGTGCTCTACCCATCCCGCCACCTAGCTGCCCCAAGCTGATCATTTCTTACAGAACAATAATATTCCATTACATTCAAATACCATAACTTATTCAGCCATTCCATAACTGATAGGCATCCACCCAGTTTCCAATTCCTTGCCACTACAAAAAACATTTTGTAATGGCAAAAAAAAAAATGTGCAAATGTTTTGCACATGTGGGTCATTTTCTCTTTTTTTCTGATCTCTTTGGGATACAGACTTAGTAGAGACACTGCTGGATTAAAGGATATGCAGAATTTGATAGTCTTTTGAGTATAGTGGAACTCCATTTCGGCTAAAATGGACTATCAGTTATTTCCCAAACTTCATGTTCCATCTCCTACCTGCATGCCTTTGGATATACATTTACCCTTGCTTGGAATGCTCCCTCTTTATCTCCAAATTCTTATCTTCCTTCAAGGCTTCAAAATGGGTTTCTTTATTTACCAGTGCTTTCTGTCCTTGAATTTACTTAAAAACAAACAAAAAACCCAACTTTACTTGTGTCTATTTTGTGTCCTCTCAATAGGATAGTAGAAGTTTCTTGCAGAAAGAGCTGTTTCAGTCATTCAAAGAGTCTATCAGTAATCACCTATTGGAACCAAGACAAAATTGAGAATGTTTGCTCTTGGTAAATAAATAAACAGCAAAATATTGATAAAATAAATACAGAGCAGTGGAGTTGGGGTGGGACACAAAACAGCTGGGAAAATGAGGAAAAGTCATTTAAAGGATGTGGCACTGGGATTATTAACTGCCATCTTTATAAACTCCCAAGCTCTCTCCTGAGTTTTTCGTCCCATATCACCAATTCTCCATTGGAAAATTCAAAGTGAACATCCTGGTGACATCTTCAACTCAACATGTCCAAACTAGAACTCATTATTCCTTTCTACCATTCTCTTAAAAAAGAAAAGAAAAATCTCTTTTCTCAAAATTCCTTTTTTTTTTTTTTCATTTGAAATCATACCAGTCTTTCACTCTCTTTAATCCTTTAGGCTATAGATCCAATCAATTGACAAATCTTGATAGTTCTACTTTCATAATAATTCACATCCCATTCTTCCTGATGTCTGACCATACAGTTATCATCTGAATTCCGACTCTCATCAACCTTCCTCTGAATGTGACCAATTCAGACACATGGGAATGCTCGTATGAACTGATATCTATAGTAAAATAAGCAGAAACAAGATATATATGTGACTGCAGTAATATAAATGCCTGAAAGGCAGTCACAATTTTGGTCTGAGGTTCAGTGACTACTACAATGGATTGCTTCATATGATATCAGACTTGGCTGTTGTGTCACTTTTTGATGAGTTGTTGTTTTTTGGGCTTATAAAAGAAATCAGTGGTGGTGGGGATGTAATTTGAGAAATAATGGTGGTGTAGAAGTCAAAGAATTCCTGCTTCTGACATTTTATTAGCTGTGTTATCCTTGTCAAGTCACTAAAGTTCTCTGACACTCTCAGCACCTTCCTAAGATTTATTAATCAATCATAGAAATTTTCAATCTGTGTCAACACATGAAGTTCTTATGGACTGGTGAAATGACAAAACATCCTTGATGTATTGTTATTTGTTATCTCAATATATGAAAATAGGGTGAGAGAGCAACTGGGGGGGAAAAGAACTCCATTTTAAGTTCCAGTAAAAAGATACAGAATCCAGAATGAGAGAGGTAAGAGTCCTATTATGATGAAGGCTGTAGAGAGACAATGTTGTATTATGAAGGAGTGCTGGATTTGAATCCCACTTCAGACACTTGCTGGTTATTATATGATAGAGAAGTCTCAGCCTTTCAGAAACTCATCTGTATAATAGGATAATATTTCACAACCCACCTGAGAGGGCTATTATGAAGAAAGTGTTTTGTAAACCTCAAAGCACTATAGAAATGTGAATTATTTATAGGATGTTACTGCATTGAGAAGAAATTTGGACTAAATGCTCTAGGTGGCGTTATGGATAAACCCTAAACTTTTAAGTCGGGGACATCTGAGTCTAAATCTGGTTTCAGACGTTTTGTGATTGTGTGATCCCGGGCAAGTCTCTTAACTCTGGTTTTGCCTTAGTTTCCTCATCTGTAAAATGAGCTGTAAAAGATGGCAAACCACACCAGTATCTTTGCCAAGAAACTCCAAATGGAGTTACAGTCAGTCAGGACTAAAATGACTGAACAACACAAAAGCTCTCTGGGGTCTCTTCTAGCTATAAAGTCTATGATTCTATGACTTTCTTTACTACACTGACCAATGATATTATCTGAATCACCTTTTTGTGGTAACTTGTCTGATGGGACATATATGGTTTTATTGTGTTTTTCTATGAAAAGCTTCTTCTAAGGGAAACCTAAAATGATACAGCCTTGGAAATCACAACGATTCTTATCCTAGGTCTACAATTTGTGGTTTTTAAAAATATATTTTTTGATAACTATTTCAACACAATTGACTTTCATCATGTGTCTCTATATTTTATTTTGTGCATTTAAAATATACTGAAAAGAGCTCTATAGGTTTTGTCAGAATGCCAATGAGCTTTGATGATGGGAAAAAAAAGGTGAAGAATTCATTCTTTTTTTGGAATATAAGCTCCTTGAGGCAGGCAGGCTATGCTTTTTTTTTATCTACATTCATAACATTTGGCAAAGTACTTGGTACATAATAAGCATGTAATAAATGCCTTTTCATTCATTTATTTCATCATGCAGAAAATATTTTTACAACTTTTTTTTTTTAAAGGACAGTGAGCAAAGTGTTCTCTATGAATGTAAATTTTTTGTGCTTTATGCTGTTAAGTTGGCAGGAAATCTGGCTTTACCTTTGTATTTGACTAAGAAAGAGGCAGCATGACATAGATGAAAGTCAGTGACTAGAAGTCAGTAGACGTGATCAATTACAACTTGCTTACTTAATTGCTGTGTGACCTTAAATATGTCACTTTCCTTTACTGGTTCCATCTTCCCCTTGGTAAAATGAGAATTTAGTGAAGTGTTTATTGAAAGAATCTATATAAGAGCTATTAGGGAAGTACCAAGACTCCCAGATGTGGGCAATGAAATGTGAGTTTCCATTTGAGGGGTGAAAGTATTTATGCATACATTGGCATATCCTCCTATTAATCCAGAGTGGCACTTGATCTATTAGTTTTCTAGAGCACTAAAATGAGAATCCAACTCTTTTTCTTAAGCCACACATTACAGAGTTAAAAAAAAAAGATAAAAATTATGCCACTTTTGTTTTTTGCTTTGGAAACGTTATTTTCAATACAAATGGGTTTACTGTTCTTTTTAATTAAATTAATAAATATTTTAAGATTAAATGAGTTTTTTCAATTAAATTAATTTGAATTAAATTATTTTCAATTAAATTAATAGTTTTAAAAGTTTGCTAGTTTTAATTTTAAGCATATAAATATACAAACATACATAAATTAAATACATAGCATTGGTTATAGCCCACCTAAACGAAAGCTTTCTGGGGTCCTCAATTTTTTTTTTTTTTTTTTTTGCTGAGGCAATTGGGGCTAAGTGACTTGCCCCGCCCGGGTCACACAGCTAGAAAGTGTTAAGTGTCTGAGATCATATTTGAACTCAGGACTTCTGACTTCAGGGCTGGTGCTCTATCCACTGCACCACCTAGCTGCCCCGGTCCTCTATAATTTTTAAATTTAAAGGGGTCCTTGGACTAAAAAGTCTCAGAACTTTGTTTCTCATTAGGAGGCTTGCCTGTCTCTCCAATTATTATTGTTATGAATATTATTATTCGGACACTTAAACGATGTAGTTTATGCAGATTTGCTATGTATCATGTAAATATATACCTATATGTTTTGCGTCTTTTTAATGGCAAAAATCTTATTGGTCTGACTTTGTCCTACACAGAGAAGTCCCACTGTTGGGACTTCACTTCCCAAACTTTATCACGCGACCGGAAACGGACCTTTCGTCAGAGCCAATCTGCTCCCGGTACCACCACTTCCTCTCAGAGACTGGGAGGGATGCATTTGGGAGGACTAGCCGGAATTGGGAACGAGGCTTGCGGCGACGCCCCCTTGGAACCACGGAGTCGGCGCGAGTCCCCCTCCGCGCACGCGTTTCCTAGACAGCACACTGATTGGCTGAAAGGGGCCGACTGTTCCTATTTGAATCTCGGCGGCAGGGGGGAGGAGTGTTCGAGGCGTAGTCGGCTCGGTTGCTTCTGACTTACAGGCTTGTTGAGGCTTCGAGTCCCGGCCCTTTCCCATCTCTAGGCCGGACTCCCTTCTTCTCCTTCGTTTGCGTTCGCGGCTTACGAGCCCTAATCTGGCAGGTAGGATCGTCGTGTCTCCCAGCTCCCTCTCCCTGCGGGATTGACGGTTATCCGAGGCAGTGGCTCTCTGGAGGGTGGGCTAGGTCGCTGGGGGAGGGGGCAGCTGGGCTCGGTGGGGTCACAGAGGAGTGGAAGACCCCATACCCATCCTGTAATTCACAGTCAGCCTGAATAGAAGGAAGGAGAAAGGGAGGGGTAGGGGGGCGAGCAGGACTTGGAAGTCAAGAAAGCCAGCCCCTGGGAACGCGTCTGAACCTCTGTGAGCTGCAATTTCTCTATTAAAAGGCACTGCGCGCACCTGAAGGGAGGAAGATCTGGATTCACATTCAGCCTCAGACACACACTAGCGGTGTGACCTTGGCCAAGTCATTCAGCTCCTGTTTGTCTCAGTTTTTTCATTTATAAAATAACAGTGACAGTATTAGTACCTATCTCTTAAGAGTTGTAAAGTTCACGTGCGATGTCAGTTGTAAAGTGCTTATCACAATGCCTGCAACATAGTAGATGCTTTATTAGATACTTATTGCCTCTCCTCCCAACCCCTACCAAAGCAGGATTTTTGTGCGGCCCAAATGTACAAAAAGGACTTTGCAGCTCTTAAAATTCAATACAAAGGCCAGTTAACCGCAACTTTAAAAGAAATAATAATTTTTATTTTTCAAAATACTTGCAAAGATAGTTTTCAGTATTCACTATTGCAAAACCTTGTATTTCATATTTTTCTCTCTTCCTCCTCTTCCCCTCCATTAGACAAGTAATACAACACGAGTTAAACATGTGCAATAATTCTAAACATATTTCCATGCTTATCATGCTACTACTCATAAAGGCTATGTAAATGTCAGTTACTGGAATTTTTAAAGCACTATATAAATGCCAGTTATGAGTATTATTTTAGAAAAAATTGTTTCTTTTCAGTGGAGTTCAAACAGGAACAGTTTATTCTGGTAGTCCTGCTATTATTGTTTTATGTTAATTGCCCACTGGAATGTTCCCCAGGTGGATACAATTAGTGCTTTTTTGTTTTTGAATCGAAGTATTAGGACTTCTGTGCAATTGGATAATGGGAGTTTCATCTTGATTACACCGTGATTTTGACCTCCTTTGCTAGGTGTGTTTTGGAAAGCTTTGGGTTTCTTTTCTGTGTGGGGTTAGGGAAGGAGAGTAATTGTTGATAATGCTTTCCAATGTTTGTTTCGTTTTCAGTCAGTTAGCTAACATTTATTAAGCACCTACTATGTGCCAGACTCTGAGTTAAGCCCTGGAGTAGCAGAGAAAGACAAAAACAAAAAACAGTCCCTGTTATCCGGGAATGCCCAATATAATAGGGAGAGAACATGCAAACAAAATGTAATCAGGATCAGTTGGGAACCACCTCAATGTAAAGGCACTAGAATTAAGAAGTATTGGGAAAGGCTTCTTGCAGAAGCTAAGACTTGAAAGGAAGTTAGGGAAACTAGGAGATGAAGGTGCATTCCAGGTGTGGGGAACAGCTTCTGGAAATGCCCCATATGGAGTACCCTGTGCCAGAAATAGCAAAAAAGTCAGTCTTCCCCCCTCCCCCCCATTTCACCCCTTCAGTTAAATGCTTTTATTCAATCTATGCTCTATTATTACTTGGTTTCTAGTAGTATGGTAATAACTGAATATCTAGACCCACGATGACTTCAGGAGCCCCAGTTTTACATTGGGGGGGGGCTCAAGCCTTGTGGGTGTCACCTTAACAGAAGACTGCTGCTGTGCACAGGAGCCCATCTTTTTGAGGGCTTACTGCTGGTTGCCACAAGGGTGATCTTTCTCACAGATAATGAATGTGTAGATAAAAGTGCTCTGGAATTTATGAAAATTTGGTTTCAAATACATCCTAAATACTTCCTAGCTTATATGACCATGGGCAAATTTTTAACCTCTTTTCCTCTTGGTTTTCTCCTCTGTAAAATGGAAATAGGATCTTTAGTTCCTTAAATTTTGCAGAATATTTTTCTACAACAAACTTGTAAGCTAAGCTGGACAAGAATATTATCTCCATTTTATAGACTAGGAAACAGAGGCTTTGAGAAGTTTATTCTTGTCTGTGGGTATGTATTTTTTCCAGCTAAAATCTTTTTCTCCCATGGTTGGAATAATCTTGTGGAGTCCCTAGTTTTCTCAGACTCAGATCAAAAGTTACCTTCTTTAGGAAATTTCCTAATCTCCAGATCCTACCTTCCGTAGCTCTCAATTCCTCAACCTTCAGCAGCTAGTTCTGTCTTCTCCTTCAAGATTAATGTTACTTTTTATCTATTATATACTTATATATCTATTTGCTTTATATACCTAATATGTACATGTTGTCTCTTGTGATAGAATTTAAGATCCTTGAGGACAGGAGCCATTTCATTTTTGTTTTTTTGCATCCCCAACAACTTATTACAGTGCTTAGCACAGATTATATACTTAATAAATATTTGATTGGTTTTTGTCATGGTGATACTTTTTCAAGTTTTTTTATGGATCATTGTAATGCACAAGTGATTTTGGACAGTAATTTGGTCTGTGAAAAGGCTCTAGTTCCAGTATAGTTTATTGATTGAGCTCTCAGATTTTGTTGAGACAGTATTTGTAGAATAAAGATTTGTCATCTATTAGATAATGATAATATTGTGAGATTCTGATGTATAATTTAATCCTGAGGTTTTATCTTGCTAAGCATTTGGTAGGAGATAAATTGGTCAAGAATGGAAAAAGTTTAAGAGGGTCTGGTCTATAGTATTTGATTTGATGCCCTTTTAAATGACATGATGCTACCATGTTATTCCCCCTACTCAATTAACTCTAGTGGTTTTCTGTTGCCTCCAGATACAAATAAATACAAAATATTTTGGTGGACATTTAAAGTCAGTCCTCTGATATAGCCCCTCTTATCTGTACAATCTTCTGACACCTTATTCCCTGACATACACCTTTCTTCCAGTGACACTGACTTCCTTGTTGACACTTTCAGCTCAGGGCAGTTTCCTGTGACTGTCCTATTCTCGGAACATTCTCCCTTCTCTGCTCCAACTACTGACCTCCTTGGTTTCCTTCAAATCCCAATGAAAATTCTTTTTAATGAAAGCCTTGCCCAACTCCACTTAATTTTAGTGCTTTCCCTCAGTTAATATTTCCTATTTATCCTGTGTATAGCTTTCTTTGTATGTATTTGTTTACATGCTGTCTTTTTCATAAGATTGTAAGTCCTTGAGGGCAGGGACTACCAGTTTTTTTTTTTTTTTTAACTTTATTGGCATAATGTTCACAGTTCAAGAGAAATATGGAGGATCTATAGCTTATACTCCTGTTAACTGTTTTATAGTCTCCATCTAAAGGTAAACTGCTACATTTGACAAATTTGATAGCAAGGTACCTATTCCAAGGTGTTTTTTTTTTTTTAACTAAGTCTTTACTATTATAAAGTGAAATATCTGTTAAATATTTCTCTACATCATTCACCTATTTATCATGTGCTCTGAGAATGTTAATTCTTTTCCTTAGCTAAGGAATTGTTAAATGTTTCTAGAGTTGCCTTCTAAGGGTGGTGTGTTTTATTAATATTATATAAGCTTTTGGTAAGATACTTTCCAAATTTGTCATGGTTCATTTTAAACTTTTGAAAGTTTAATTTTGAAAGTTGAAATTTTATTTCTGGTATTGTGTAGGAGGTTGATTACTTTGAACATATTATTCCAATTGATCCTTGATTTCTGAATTCCAGTAGGTCTCCTAACACATTCATCCATAGCTTTCTTCATAAGTCTTATGCTAGATATGTCTTGCTTGTATTTTATATATTGTAAATTAGTAAGGATTGCCTTAATCCATAGGTTTACTTTCATCTCCATAGTCTAGCTGAGAGGCTTCAGTTTCTATCTTTGCTGTATATTAGAAATTTTATCCTTATCAAGTACAAGTGACATTTTGATTAGAAAAAATTTGGCACAAGCTGAAGGAACTATTGTATTTTTCAGGGGAATCATATAGTTTGACATCATCCATGTAAAGTAGATTATTATGAAGATGTTTAGATTTGATGCCCTTTTAAATTTGGAAGCTTACTTCTACATAGGAGAAATAATGATAGATTTAAGACTAAACAGGACTATAATGGTCTTAAACTGTCTTCCTGAGCAATTGCTCACTTAAATCAGTTGTTGACATTATAGTAGTAGTGGTGGTGGTGTGTTTTTAGTGAGAACTATTTCCCACATGCATTTTACATATCCTTAATACATGGGTGGAGCTGAATCATAGTGCCATAAGGAAAGGCAGTCAGTGTATGCCCCTTTGGCATGGCTAGTTTAATGATGACCTTCTTTTTGTTCTTCAGCCAATATATTTTCTTTTGAGGCAGAAACAAGACCAGATCCAGGAAAGGATCATATGCCTTACCTTAGGTTCCTCTTAGTTTCTTTCTAATAGTGCTACACGTCCATGAAAACTCCATGAGAACTAACATGTTGGAGCCCCTCTCCACTTATTATAAGCTAGTATTCCCCTATTCTTAATCCAAAACTGTAATAGATAATTATTTGGATCCCAATTTCATTGGAATCTAATTTACCCTAATCAATGTAAATTATTAGTTTGATATGATTCTATAGGGATGGCAATTACAAGTTCTGATAGTATGTCTCACATGTTTAATCATAGTGCTGAGGTTATAGACGCTCCCTATACCAAGGCAACTAAATGATGGGGTATAGGGTGGTATCTCAAAAGCATATAGAAATTATGTCGAAAGTTTTATCAAAAGAATTTGTGGACCTCCTCCAAATCGAGGATCAAAGATTTTATTACACTGCTAAGAATAGGCTAAATCCCTGATGGTTTGCAAAGAAAACAGTTTAGCAATTAATGAGGTCTCAGACACCATTAAGGCAATTACTAGTGGGGAGATTATGCCATTGACTAGCTAGGCTAATCACTCTAAAAAAAGTTAGCTATAACAAGAAAGTGAATCAAGATTATGCTCTAACCCTACAAAGGAGTTAGACAGTATATTATTTTCTGGTTGAGTGTTTAAACTTTTTCAGTAGATCAGTGATCCAGACTATGAAAGCATGGTATGAAGTAATTAAACATTGAATTGGCTTCTGATTTGCTCCAATTTGGCTTTTTCTTTGTGTTAAAATTCTTGTAACCAGGTAAAGAGCCAGAATGGGTTCGTTTTCTGTCTGTCTCTGCTTCCCATTCCCACCCTCCCCACCATGTGTGTCTCATTCTTTGACATTCAAGCCTCAGCAGTAAAGATTTTGATTGATGTTAAATTGTTTATTTTGTTCCTTGTGCTACTTTGACTTTCTGGATTTCCTCCTGCAACTTTTTTTTTTTTGTTGTTTATTTGTGTAATATGTTTAGGTTCTCTATGGCACCTTCCTGCTAGATAATGTGATCTGCCAATGCCTTTCTGCAGATTTTCAATATCTCTCCAGTTCCTTTAGCCATACTATTTATATATAATATGCTTCTCCTTAGGAACATTCAAGATTAGTTACACCTAAAGTTCTTACTGAGGTTACTGTATATACTATTGTATGCAGGCAGGTCTTGAAAGCTCTTGTTTGTGCTTTCTGTCAATTATTGTGAGAGAAGGCATTTGTTCATGAGGTCTTTTGAATTACTGTCTTTGATATAATTAATCTACTAGTTTGATTCATGCCATCAAACTCCGAGCTTTTAAAAATTAAATCTGATAGGTATATGCCTATCTTTTTTGAGAATGATATTTTTGACATGTTTCATATAATTTGTGTTTTTTGCATTAACTAAGGATTTTCAGTGACTTCAGGTTCTTTAATTTTACCATTTTCAAATTTTAGTAGCTTCTAAATTTCATCCTATTATATAATCTAGGCATAGGGGTAAAGTTATTTCTTTTGATTACTTCATCCTTGTCAGTAATAACATTGTTCTGTGATTTTTAAAGCCAAGTGTTATCATGGACAAAAGGTAATATAAAGTTCTTGTCTAGAACTGGGTGAGATCTGTTTCCAGTTTTGTTATAATAAATATGGCACATAATAAAAATAATCATGTACTAAGTCCATTTCATTCACATTTGTGACCTGTATGCTTTAATGATGATACCATCTGTCTTGAAGCATTCTAACAGGTGGGATGTGTAAAAAAAAAATTTAGTCCTCTGAATTTTAAATACAAGTCTGTCAGAAACAATTATTATTTTTGTAATATTAGTAATTAATATTATTTTACTCTCAGCATTTCTGCTTATATATAGAGAGAAGGAACCCAAGATGAATAGAACCATCTTGTAACTTTAATATATCTCTTCCTAACAGGAAACAATCCTGTCTTCTTTTTGAGCTTAACAATTTGTAGCATTCCTAAAGAAGGAACTTTTCACAATATAAATCATAGTTAAAAGATTGTTTAATCAAACAGAATCAGTCACTTAATTTTTGGTATATGTTGGAGATCATTTCTAAAATCATTCAATCCTTTGACCATTCTTTTTAAGGATTCTTCTTTGCAACTAGTCAAAGGTAGACTTGAGGTATTTCTGTTAACTGAAATGATCTAAGAGGCTATTTTCTTCTCTTGGGTAGAGCATCACTCTTCTGGTCAAGGTAAGTCATTCAAGGTTCTCTATATCTTGGGTCTGTTACCACCTTAATTACTTCAGGGAGAAGTCTTTTCCTGTGAAAGAAGAGCAGAACATTATTTCACAGTTGATAACTGGAGACTGATAGGATTTCTTTCAGATCAGTAAAACACCTTTAGATAAAGATTTAGATTTTAAAAATTATTAAATTGCTAAAAGAGGGAGCAAAGGCTTTAGCCTATTTCAGGAGGGGTATTGAATTTCTGATGTTAGGGAATATATTTTACCTCTTTTGCCAACTGGAAAAGGAATCCTATTTACTCTACATATTTGTCAAGATGGTCATCACAGTAGCTTTGAGCAGGCTAGTCTGCAACCTTGTGATTCCTCATCTTATTTCTTTGATCCTTAGAAGTAGCTACCACATACTGAACAGGATGCAAACTTCATCAGTGTTATTATTAGTCTTAGGACATTTAGAATCCATGTTGTACTGTATGTCATCCTGGTTGGCAACTATTCATTTAAATAAGACTTAAACCAATAATATGGATTAAGCAACCCCTGTGAGCAGAATCCTGTTATATACACTAGGGATAGAGACAAAAGAGGGGAACTGAAAGTTTATCCCAAAACCCATCATCTCTACCTATATTCTATCCCTTTCTTTCAACCATTTTATCCATTGCATCATTTACTTGCCCACAATGAGATGATACTATGCCTTAATTTCCTACTTGTGTTTGGATATTTTAGCTTGTTTTTGTATGAGTATGAGGAACAGCAAGAAAGCCAATTGTTGTGATTTTAGAGGTAAGTGATCTTTAGAGGAAGAGCAATGTATAAGACTAGAAAGGGAGATGGAAGATTTTAAGTCACAAAAGAGTTGGCATTTAATTATAAAGTTAATAGGGAACCACTATATTGAGTGATAATGTAGGGGAGAGGATAGTCTCACCTTGGTTGTCCAATTTTTCCTTCAGAATTGTTTTAGACCTAATTTTTTTTTATCTTTTTTGGGGGGAGAGCATTTAAAATTATTTAGTATTTTTTCTCAATTATATGTAAAAATCATTTTTCCCAGTTACATGTAAAATTAGTTTTAACATTTGTTTTTAAAACTTTGAATTCTCAATTCTTTCCCCTCTCCCCATTGATAGAGGTTATACATATGTAATCATGCGAAACATTTCCATTATAGTCATGTTGTAAAAGAAAACAGATTCTCCCCCCCAAAACAAAAACAAAAAACCCAAAACAGCTCTAACAACTCAAGAAAAATAAAGTTTACAAAGTATGGTCAATCTGTATTCAGATATCATCAGTTCTTTCTCTGGAGATGGATAGCTTTTTTCATCCTAAGTCCTTCAGAGTTGTTTTACATCATATTGCTGAGAAAATAGCTAAATCATTCACAGCTGATCATCCCACAACATTGCTATTACTTTGTACATAGTACATTTGCATGAACTAATGGAGGACTTTCCAAGTATTTCTGAGAACATCCTGCTCATCTTTTCTGATAGCACAATAGTGTTCTGTCATAACCATATACCACAATTTGTTCAGTCATTCTCCACTTGATGGGCATCCCTTCAATGTTGAATTCTTTACCCCCAGAAAGGAGCTGCTATAAATATTTTTGTGTATATAGGTCCTTTTCCATTTTGATGTTTATCTCTTTTGAGATACAGACCTGGTAGTTTATTGCTAAATCAAAGAGCCCTTTGGACATAGTTCCAAATTGTTCTACAGAATGGTTGAAACAGTTCACAATTCCGTCAGCAGGGCATTAATGTCTCACTTTCCTCATATCCCCTCTCCCACTTGTCATTTTTCTTTCTGTCCTATTTTGCCAATCTAATAGGTATAAAGCAGTTGCTCACAGTTGTTTTAATTTGCATTTCTCTAATCAGTAGTAAGAGTATTTTTTGCATGGCTATACATAGGTAGCTTTGATTAACTTATTTGAAAACTGTTTATGTCCTTTGATCACTTAACCAATTGGGGAATTATTATTTTTATAAATTTGACTTGACCATCTGTATTTTTGAGAAATGAGGCCTTTATTAGAGAATTTGCTTCAAATTTTTTTTCACAGTTTTGCTAATTGTATTTCCCCCATCCTATTCCCCTTTCTTGTGTTTTGCTTCTGACTACCCCTTCTCCCAGTCTTCCCTCCCTTCTATCACTATCCTCCCCACACAATCCCCTTCCTCTCCTATTTTCTTGTAGAGATTTCTATACCCAATTGAGTGTGTATGATGTTTTCTTTTTGAGCCAGTTCTGGTGAAAGTGGTTAATTCACTCTCCCTCCCTTCTGCCCTTACCTTTTCTCCTGTAAAAGCTTTTTTCTGTGAGACAATTAAAAACTTTACTTCTCCCTTTCCCTTTCTCCCAAAACATTGCTCACTCTCCCTTTAATTTAATTTAATTTTTTAAACCATTATACCTGATTGTTTAACTTGCACCTGTATTCTGTCTATATATACTCCTAACTGCCATAATAATGAAAAACTTCTTGAGTATCATTTTCCCATGTAGAAATGTAAGAATTTAATCTTATAAGGTTGCATATGCTTTTCTTGAATCTTTTATTTGAAAATCAAATTTTCTATTCAGCCCACATCTTTTCATCAAAAATGCTTGAAAGTTCTTTACTTCATTGAATATTCATTTTTTTTCCCCTGAAGAATTATACTCAGTTTTGCTAGATAAGATGATTCTTGGTTCTTACCTAGTTCCCTCCGGAATACTGATATTCCAAGTCTTCTTTCTGATTGGTTAATATAGAATTGCTAAATCTTGTGTTATCTTGACTGTGTGGCTCCACAGTACTTGAATTATTTTTTTCTTGTTGCTTACATTATTTTCTCCTTGATCTGGAAACTCTAGAATTTGGCTATAATATTCCTGAAATTTTTCATTTTGGGATCTCAGGAAATGATTGGGGTATTCTAGAATGTCAAAACAATTTTCTGTGATCATTTCTTGAAAGATGTTTAGGTTCCTTTTTTGATCATGACTTTGAGGTTGTCCAATAATTTTAAAATGATCTCTCCTGGACTTATTCTCAATTTTTTTTTAATTAATTTTTTTTCTTTTTTTTTTAAAATTTTTTTTTATTTTATTTGCATAACATATGTGTGGGTAATTCTTCAACAATAACCCTTACATAGCTTTCTGTTACTAATTTTTCCCCCCAACTCCCCACCCTTCCCCTAGATGGCAGGATATCCACTACATGTTAATTATGTTAAAATATTGGCAAATCGAATATATGTATACATATTTCCAAACTTATCATTGGTGTGCAAGAAAAATCTTATCTACACAAACGATATATCAGATAAAGGAAACACAATGTAAGCAAACATCAATCAAGGAGTATGAGAATGTTTTGTTGTGGTCCACATTTCGCATCCCTCTCTCTGGGTGTATATGGTTTTCTTCAGTGAACAATTGGAGGTGGTTTGAAACATTTCATTGTTGAAGAGAGCCATGTCCATCAGAATTGATCGTCATATAGTACTGTTGTTGCCGTGTATAATGATCTCCTGGTTCTGCTCATTTCACTCAGCATCAGTTCATGTAAGTCTCTCCAGGCCTCTCTGAAATCATCTTGCTGGTCATTTCTTACAGAACAATAGTATTCCATAATATTCATATACCATAATTTATTCAGCCATTCTCCAATTGAAGGGCATCTATTCAATTTCCAGTTTCTAGCCACTACAAAAAGGGCTGTGTGGCTGCAATCTTTAGTGGATTAGTTTTCTTCCTAGCCCTGGGACTATGACTGGGACCTGGGCAAAGCAACAGAATCCTGCCTCAGTACCAGCAAAAAGATCCCTGTAATCTCCTTTTGACCAATTGTTTGATCCCCTTACCATCCGTGGGCTCAAGAGGTCTGGAAACTGCTGCCACAGATTTAGTTGCCCCAAGGCCCACTCCTGTTTTGCTAGAGCGAGGTCATCTGCACTGGACTGTTGCTCTCCTCTCATCCTGGTGCAACAGATCTTTTCTGCTGACCTTGTAAGGTTGGGCTGGAATATTGTTTCAATCTGTATTTTTGTGGGTTCTGCTGCTCTAGAATTTGTTTAGCGCCAATAAAAAAATTTTTTTTTTTTTAGGTAGTTGGGGGTTAAAGTGACTAGCTCAGGATCACACAGCTTGTTAAGTGTTGTGATTAAGGTAACATTTGAACTTGGGTCCTTACTTCAGGGCCAGTGCTCTATCTACTGTGCCATCTAGCTTCTAGAGTCATTATTTAAAGATACTTAAAAGGGTTTGGAGGATAGCTCAGGTGAATCCCTATCTTTACTTTACCATGTTGACTCTGCTTCCCACCGAAGGTATTTGAGTGAAAGGCTATAATATAACCAGATGCATAGAGAAGATCTAGTCTAGCCAGGATAGGAAAAATGTTTCATCAGTCCACTTTTATCTTTTGATTCATTTCTTCTAGCAGCTCTGCTTGTGCCCTAGGCTACAAACTACTTTTTCTTGAAGAGGTTCTATTCATGTTTGAGGATTTTTTTAGCTTTCAGCCTTCTCTTAATCCATTGTATTTCTTCATTGTGTTTATTATTTTCAGGCCTCACTTAGAGCATTTTTTTATTCTACAGAGTTTATTAACAAAATAATTATTTATACATACACATGTGTACCTTTTTCTTGTATTAAATTCAGTAATGTTTCTTTTGTTTTTTAATTTTTAAGAAGTTTTTGATAGTTCATTTTAAAATTTTATGTAAAAACAATTTTTAACTTTTTTTTTTTTAATTTTGAATTTGAAATTCCTTTTCTTCCTCCCATTCCTACCCTCTCCCTAAGAGGATAAGCAGTTTGATTATGGGTTATACATGTGTAGTCATGCAAAACATTTCCACATTAGCCATGTTGTAAAAGAAAGCATAGATTTAAAAAAACAAAAAACAACCCTAAGAGAAATAAATTTTTTAAAAGTATGCTTTGATTTGCATTCATCCCATTCCATTCATTCTTTCTCAAGAGGTTGGATATTTTCAATAAATGAAATAATCCCTACTGGCAAAGAACTGAGTTACTATCAGAGATGGTAAGAATATGCATACATATATTTAGGTTAAATATAAAAAGAATAGAAAAGTAAATACATAGATATCAGGAAAGGCTTCAGGTGGAAAGGCACTTTTGAGCTGCATCTTGAAGGAAGGGAGGTATTTTGTAAGGAGGAAGCAGTGTGTTTGAGATATTGATGTAGGATATGGAATGCAGTGGTGGAGGAGCAGTAAAAAGAAGGTTAACTAGACTGTAGAATTTAGGAATGGGAGCAAACTATAATGTGCCTGCAAAGGTAGATTAGGGCCAAGTGTTGGAGTTTTCAAAGCCAAATAAGTGTTTATATTTTATAACAGAGTCAATAGGGAATCAGCCAGAGGAGTTTAAATAGTGGAATGATGTGGTCAGATCTAATATAATTTGTAGAACCTTTCTTTTCTGTGAAAATTGGGTCTCTTGTTTCCTGACAACTAGAAAATAGAGTGTGGCTCTTATATTCCATAGCAGATTTGTTGAACTCTTCTAAGAAGCTTTGCCATTTTCCTCATACTCTTTGTAGAAGTAATACTTGAAGTCTAAAGGCTAAGTAGTGCAGTTGGGAGTGTAGCTTTGGGTTTCCATGAGTTCTGTGAAGGCACATTTGGGTAAACTTTATAATTTTGCCTTTCTTGGCAATGAAGGCTAAAGGCAATAATTGCTGTGTAACTATATCCAATATACCTAGGAAGAATATTACACTCTGAATTATGTTAGCAGTCAAGTTTGTAATAACTGGCCTTTTCTATTCCTGCTAAGATTATCTAAAAGACCAGCTGTTTCAGTAACTATTCCTTACATTGTTATGTGGATGATTTGCTTTTCCAGAATGAGTCTGCAGATCTTAAATGACGAAAATATTATTAGTGATATAACTGCAGAAACTTGTGACTTCCTGTTTACACCACCAGAGCTAACAGGAAGATCATCATTTTTTCGTACGTCCCAGAAAGAAAATGTGCCACCAAAAAGTATAGCAAAAGCTATGAAAGTAAGTGTGTTGTTTTTGTGTTTAAAAGCATTATCTTCCGTGTTTCTTTTTGGGGGCCTACTTTTTTTCTAACGAGAGAAACAGAAATAACACTTACACTATTGTTGAAGGCCTTAAATTATTTAAGACTTAACTCTCTTTGTGTTCTTTTTCTTTCTCTCCCTTTCCTTTCTATACACACAGGTGACTTTTCAAACTCCTTTGAGGGATCCACAGACAAATAGAATTTTAAGCCCAACCATGACAAGTAAACTTGAGAACTCTTTTACGTTGGATGATTGTACAGCTGATTTAAAGAATGCTCATCCTCCTGCATCAAGAAATGAAAAGTAAGTTTTGGACAAGTTATAGTGATCTAATTTCAAATTCTCTTGGCTAAATAGAGGGAATAACAGAGCTAGAGTGACAACTTTTTTCTGATTGCAAAATCATATCTTGATTGGCTATTGATTGATGTGATTGATATACTATGACCTATCACATTTGACTTAGTTTCTGTGTTATGAACTTTGAAATTATTTGTTAATAAAAATATTTGGAGGAAATGAAGGGAGCCTTCAATTTTTCTCTGCAAATTGCGTTCCTGCATTGTTCTGCTAACAGTTTCATTGTCGTACTTTATAGTTGTATATCTGTTCTCAAAGAACAGTTTCAGTTTCATATCCCCACTTGTATCCCCTTTTCTTACTCTACCTACCCAGCTTCTACCTCTGGCATAACCACATGAATATACTTTCCTCCAAATCTTTGCCATTTTACTGTTTCTTTTGCTGATAATCTGAGTCTGTTTCTCCATCTTATCCACATTTGAAGCTTCCTTAAAGCTAAAGTTAAGATGGAGAAATTTGGGCTTGATGGCAGATAAGATTAAACACAGAGCTAGTTGAATGTCTGGTTTTAAAAACATATCAGTAAATGAAATCGGTGTCTAGCCTGGTACATCTCATTATCTGAGTACCATTGTACTATAGGTTAAATCTCTATGTCAAATGCAGATTTGTGCAAATAAACTCAGTATGTTTATGAATAATTTCTTTCAAATGAATTAAAAATTAATTTTGAAGCTTTGTCATTTTTATTTAAAAATTTTTTTGAAAGAAATCAGCCGGTAACCAAAGGAGTTGATAGGAAAACTATGGATGAAACTTCTCAAATACAAGAAACAAATCCTGCTCCTTATCCAGATGATCTGCTGCTAATGAAAAGCAGTGGCTCCTATAACATTGACTTGGATAGTCTGATGGATTTTGACCCATTCATAAACTCATCCCAGATTCCGAGATCTCCAGTAATAACCAATGACTCTGAAATTGTCTTAGAAGAAATTAACTGTTACTCATTGAATGACACTTATTCATTTATTTCTGAAGACTTTAAAGAATCCACAGGAATAAAATCTTCTAGAAGCCCTGAAAAAATTTCAGAGAAAAGTTGTGATAGTATAAAATCTGCTTCATTGACTGAGAAAAACACTGATGAAATAAATAGTGTGGCAGCCTTAGAGGAAGAGTCTGTTGGCAGTGTGGTAACCCAGAATCTTATGAATGAAGTTGTGTCCAAAAAGGAAGAACAGAAGCTATCTTTGGATTCGGGACAGCCTGAAGAACCAGTTTCTAATACAGTTCATGATGTCCAGCCTGCCAGTGTATCAACACATTTGCTAGCTTGTAACTCTGACTTTGTTAGCAATGATGAAAAAAAGACAATTGATTCTGAATTATCAGATCTTCCCCTTGTAGAAGAAAAGCCTGTGCAAGTGGTTGAGTCTTTGAAATGCCAGCCTGTAAAACTAGAATTTGACTTTTCTGATAACATTACTGTCAAGCCACCACCAAGAAAATTAGGAAAGGGTCCTGGAATTAGATCTCTTTCTAAGAAACCTTCTGTAACCCAGGAGAGAGTGACAAAAAACCTGGCAAAGGAAAGCAAATGTCAGGATAAAGAAAATATGGACCCTCTTCCAAAGGGATCTTATAATTTAGATTGGGACAAACTTGATGATCCAAATTTTAACCCATTTGGAAAAAAGTCTAAGCCTTCTACTTCTCATCATCAGAAATCTAGTAATGAAACCACTCAGCTTCAAGAGAATCACACAGCACAGAGTGACAGTCTTCCTAGTGAGCAGAATAGTATGACTACAATCGATGACGTACCCAAAAGTCAGTAAGTAAAGTTCCTTCATTAAGGGAGGCTGTCTCTTATATTATTAGAATCTTGGAATTTCAATGAGAATTTCATATTATTTATACTAAAATTGTGTTGGCAGTTATAAACTTCATTTACTGTGTTAAACAGATTCTGAACTGATATTTTTAAACATAGCACACTTCATTTCCCTTCCAAAAGAAAGTTTCAAGCTAAATTTATTATTGAGAGTAAAAACTGGCTATTAAGGGAAGAAAAAAATCTGAGCAGATTTTGACATTCTTGTTATTCTACTTTGCAGTTTCCAACCATTAGAATCTAGTATGATTTGTTAATATGGATTTTATAGAAGACTTAGTTTCTAATTAGTAATCTATTAACGAATAAATGTTGGACCTACTATATTTCTATCATTGCTGATATTTCAGAGTATGGGTATAGAGTCATTATACTGCTTTCATTTTGCTATAATAAATTCATTTTCTGTAGCGTAATCAAAGATACTCATGTACCAAAAGTCTAGTAAGAGAGGTGACATCATAGTGGTTTCTTTTTTTTAAACACATATACTTATAACTTCCATTGTGTCTGTCAAAGCTTATTCTTCCTTTGTCCTTGAGTATCCAACCTAGATTGTTACAAATATCACCAAACTTTTACTAGCATATTCTAGGCTAATATGATAAATTTAAAATCTCTTTTGACTCTTCATTTTAAACCTGTTTTATTATTTTCAGGCAGGTTATTGCCCCTGTTGCTGCTGCTGAATCTGTGCTTCCAGTAGGAACAGAAACTTTGATAACTGGAGATCAGGTATGGTATATTTCATCATAGTAAGGTAGAGGGACCACAAAGGATGTTCTCCACACTCTTTGTCCTTAATTGGGAGTATTGGAAATGATTTCTTTGGTCTAGGGGATATTTTTATTCCTATTGACAAGTAAGAGGCATTTGCTCTCCAGAATAATGTAGAAGGCTTTTGATAAGTGTTTGTTGATGGACTGATCATGCAAACTGTTCTTACAAAGTAATAAGCATTGTAGAAGACCTTTATTTAATGTTACTGTTTAAGTCTTTAGAAAGAGTACATGGTTGTCATATATTTGATTCTGCTGGACCAAGATAACACTCTAAAACTATTTTCAGGAGAAAACAGAAAATTCTTCAGATACTTCAGATGACACAAGCAGTCAAGTTAGTCCAGCATTAATCACTGGTTCTGAACTCCACCAGAAGGATGAATTGGACATAAATGTCCAGGAAGAAACTGCTATATCTGAAGAGGACTTCAGATCTCCTTCACAAGGTTAATGGCATTCTGGGAAACTTTTAATTCTGCCAGTGCTAATATATTTGCTTATATGTCAGCCATGTTTTGTATACTAGTATTATTTCAGTCTCTTAGGTTTCATTTACTAATGCAGTTTCTAAGACCTTTACCTAAAAGATTTTAGTTGTGGGAGAATTTAATTGGTAACTTATGTTGCCTAGTATAATAAGCACTTGTCAGCAAGTTTTCTTTTAAATTGAAAATTAAATTTTAGGATGTGTTTGAAATTTATTTGATGTTGTAAATGTTGGTAGAGTTTGGGGCAAAAGGAAATTCTGTAAGTTTGATGTCATTTGAAATGCTTTATTGGTGAATTTTATTCTTCAGTTTTAGGCACGGGTATAGAAATCGACTATTTGGAACAATTTGGAACTTCTTCAGTAAGCATATAATTTTATTTTAAAAATTGAAATTTGATGTAATTTAAACACATAATTTTATGTACAGATATTTCTATTTTTGATTACAAGAAGTTAGTCATCTTTGAGATGATTGAATTGTGTGCCACACTTTAACTAATTTGGGGGTCTTTTCTTTTTTTCTCCTCAGTTTAAGGAATCTGCCTTGAGAAAACAGTCCTTATATCTTAAATTTGATCCACTACTGAAAGAGAGTCCTAATAAACCAGCTCCTGTAAATATTGAAATAACAAATGGGTGAGTTTTTTTTTTTTCCTCTTTTTTTGGGTATAATTTAGTTTATTTCAACAAACTCATGCTTACTGTGGCAAAATACTATTAGCACATGTTGAGGATTAGAAGCACAACTAGAAATTTTTTCCATTTGGGAAAAACAGTTGGAGGCTATGATGAGATACAGAAGACAGCGTGAATACATGTAGGTATGCCTGTACCTGGGCTTGACGAGAGGGGCTAGACTCCCCTCCTCAGGCTTAAGGAGCTTGGAGGGGTGGACTGGAGAGGAAGGGAGCCATCTGACAGTGTTTCCTTCTAATTAGAGTTCTTCTGGAGCTATGAAGTTGAAAGTCATTAATTTGATAAGAAAATTTAGATAATACTCAAGCATTTTATGATCTGTTTAGGACTTGAAATCTTCCTTTAAAGTCTTATTTAGGTACTGTGTTGATTTGTATTCAGCTCTGGTCTTTTCATCAGAAATAAATGAAATTTACCTGCTTTATTGAATGTCCATCTTTTTCCCTGAAAGATAATGCTCAGTTTTACTAGATAGTTGATTCTTGGCTGCAATCTAAATCCTTTTGCCTTTCAGAATATCAAATTCCATGCCTCATCCTTTAAAGTGGAAGCTACTAGGTCCTAGGTAATCCTGATAGTAACTCCTCAATATTTGAATTGTTTCCTTCTTGCCACTTGCAATATTTTTTCCTTTATTTGATTCTGAAATTTAGCTATGATGTTCCTTGGTGTTTTCATTTTGGGGTCTCTTTCAGGAGGTGAATTCTTTCAATGGAATTTTACCCTCTGGTTTTTGGACATGAGAGCAGTTTTCCTGAAAGATGTCTAGACTTTTTTTTTTCATCCTGGTTTTAGGAAGTCTAATAATTCTTAGATTGTCTCTCCTAGATCTATTTTCCTGGTCAGTTTTTTTTTTCCCAATGAGGTATTTTATATTTTCTTTTCTTTTTTCATTTTTTTTTGTTTTGTTTTACTGGTTCTTGAAGTTTCATTGAGTCATTCACTTCCATTTGTTTAATTCTGATTTTTAGTGAATTATTTTCTTCACTTAGCTTTTTTTTTTTTATCTCCTTTTGCATTTGGCCAATTGAACATTTATTTATTTTTATTTTTATTTATTTATTTCTCTCCCTCCCTCCCCCCAGGCAATTGGGGTTAAGTGACTTGCCCAAGGTCACATAGCTAAGACATGTTAAGTGTCCGAGATTGGATTTCAGCTCAGGTCTTCCTGACTTCAGGGCTGGTACTCTATCCACTGCACCACCTAGCTGCCCACCAATTGAACTTTTAAATGAGGTGTTTTGTTCATTGCATTTTTTTCCCCCATTTCACAGATTCTGTTTTTCAATGAATTGGTTTCTTTTTCATATCTATTTTGTAAGGAGTTATATGCTTTTTTCATTTTGTCAAATTATTTCTTAAGGAGTTTTCTTCAGATAATTTGTTTTTTCCTTTTCCAAACTTTCTTGCAAAGTTCTCATTTCCTTTCCCCATTTTTCTTCTAATTCTTTTAAGATCCTTTTTGAATCCTTCTAAGAGAGCCTTGTGAAATGGGGACCAACTCATTTCACTCTCTGGGGCTTCTTCTAGAGATGATTTACCTTTAGGATCCTCAGGGTTTGAGGGTCTGTTCTTTTCTTTCTCCATAAAAGCTATTTGGTCAGTCCCCCCCCCCCTTTTTTTTTCTTTCTTTCTTTTTTTTTTTAAAAGGTGGAGGTATGCTCTTATGCTAAAGGGGTGACAGCTGCTTTGGGTTGTCCTGGGGCTGGTGTTACTGACTAACTTGCGTGGGGTAGGTGTGGCCAGATGCCTCTTTTTTTGTTTGTTTGATTTTCTGGGATTCAGAGGCTTTTGTATTTGCTTTGGATGTCTCACTGATCTGCTGATCCACTGGCTTGGAACCAGGACAGAGTAGTCTAAGAGCCTCCCAGTAGATTCCTCAGTAAGGGGACATCACAATACCCTGGCTCCCTGCACTAGATCTGCATTCCACTGTCTCTCCCCCCTATTCCCCTTTGCCCAATTGAAACAGACCTTTTCTGAAGTCTTACACAGTATCTTCTGCTGGAAATTTGTTACACTCCAAATATTTGTGGGTTCTGTTACTCCAAAACCAGATTAGAGGCTTGATCTGAGGGACACTAGGAGGAGCTCAGATAAAAACATGTCTACTCTCTGCCATCTTGGCTCCACCCCTCCCCCATGTTTTGGAGGCTATTCCTTGATCATAGCAGGCATGTGAGTTTTTGGAGGCCCCTCTTTTGGATCTACAGTCTCCCATAGACACAAGATTACTATAGGGGTTTTAATTTTCTTTCATCCACAGCAAGCCAACTTTTAAAATCTTAAGTCTTAGAGGTATGGGCTATAGTGATGAAAGGAGGACCTGCCCAGATAACATCACTGGTTTATTTGAGAATATGAAATAGTGCCAGGTTTGTGAGGATTGGGACCCTAATTAGAAGTGAATTATTAAGTCTAAAAAAGCATATTCCTTTTTTTCCTAAAGTCTTCTGGACTCAAAAGAATCTCAGAAAAATCAACATGATGCAAAACTTGATGAATTTGACTTCCTAGGAACATTTAATATTCCTGTAAGTAATTGCTTATCCCTTAAAAAACAAACAAAAAAAAAACCAAACAAAAAACAAAACAGAAGACCTGAATTCTACCGCTAGTTAACTTGATTTGTCTTTTTTTTTTTTTGGTAGGGGTAAGAGGGAGAGAGAATTCAGGGAAGGAGGAATATCTGTTGGGATAAGATCTCTGGGTCTCTTCTCATTTAAAATGAGGCATTTATACTAGATCTTTGGCATTGACAGTAATATTTTTAAAGAGGAGGAAAAACTATTCTGTTAATTACTAAAAACCAATAAGAAATGTTTGAATTGGACATGTTAAGAAAGCCAGATTAATTGTTATTATCTAAGGACATTTTCAGTATATTTTTTTAAAAATTTTTTTTTTATTAATACTTTTTATTTGCAGAACATATGTATGGGTAATTCCTAAACATTAACCCTTACAAAGCTTTCTGTTAAAATTTTTCCCCTACTCCCCACCCCTCCCCTAGATAGCAGGATATTCACTTCAGTAAATCATTTTCAAGAATACTTTTCAAAAGCAACCTATTAGTGTGTAATACCACTCCTGTCACCATTATGAAGTACTGGTAAACAATAAAATTTTCTCCTTAGAATGCATTGTCCAGTCTTGTGTGGCAGTTTGGTATCATAAAAAGAACACTGAAAATGGGACCCAGAATATCAGGTTTGGATCCCAGGTCTGCTTCTTAATGACTTTGGCCGTGGACAATTCATTACATTCTCCTTGCATGTAAAATGAGGGAGCTTCTACCTTCCAGTTCTGGATTCCTAATTTGGCAGATTCATTTAGCACCTGCATTAGAGGCCCATCATCTCCCTATTATTGAATTTCTCTTCAGTGAAAGTGTTTTGGCACCTGGTTATCACTTATTTTATTCTTGTTTTGAGTAAGATTAAAGACCTATAAAGGATTATGATTTTTCCTGATATATATATATGTATATATATATATATATTTCTTAGCACTTTTACTACATATGTAAAACTGCTGCAATCATTTTTATTTCTTTTAGTAATTGTGGAAGTTTAGGGACTATGAGAGTTGAAGGAAAAAAGGAATGAAATATATTTTAAATTAAGTTTGGGGTTTTGGTTGATAAGGATGATAGTGTCCTCTCCTGTAGTTGGTGAATAAATGAGAGTTCACTTTGATCACCAGTTCTTTGTTTTGTGGAATAAGGGACTAAATTTTGCTTTGAACTTCAAAGTTGGAAGGATTTTTCCTCCTGTGAAGAATAGTTTTTGTATTTTGAAGACAAATTTCAGGTCAAAGCAAGTGGACTTTAGTTTTTGAGTGACAATTGACTTTTTAAAAGATAGTTTAGTCTAGACTGACAGCTTAAGGTTAATAGATGGGAAGATGAGTTTCCCTCAATTTCTCATTTGTGTTATTCATCATTATTTTCTTATAGGTGGTAGGACTTGCTCCTCCTGATGGACCTGAGTATATGGGTGTTCCTGTGACAACCCCAGATTTGCCTGTTTCCGTTGATGCCATTATAGATGTATTGAAGTATAGCCAGAAAGACATGGATGTGGCTGTAGAAAAAGTCAAACAAGAAGTAAGATGAAATGACGTAAAGACCTTTAAGATTTTAGTATTTCTTTCTACATGTGAAAAATAGTTTTAGCTCTTCCTAACTTTTAGTTGTATGACTAAGGAATTAAATTGATAACAAACATGTTGGAATTTGAATTGTTTACTTATTAGTTTCATATTTTTTACTTAAAAATGTTTCTTCCTTTAGTTTAGCTTTTTTTTTTTTATAAGTTGAGTGAATGTCTGTTCCTAGTTCAAGTATAAAGATATTTTTTGAAATATATTTATTTGAGGGTAGCTGGGAGTTAGGATTGGAGAAAGATTATGAGATCTCATAACCTTCATAACAAGGAAAATTAATATTAAAAGAGTCTGACAGCCTTAGGTTTATTTTACATTTTATAGACAAGTCAGATAAATACTCATTTTACTCTAGTATTGATCAAAGTGACTTCTTTTTCAAAAGCATCTGATTTTATCAGTCAGTGCCTCTGAATGGAATGAATGAAAAAGCATTAAATTTTTTTCAAAAACATTTTTATTTTTAGACTTTTTGAACAAAAAGCATTAATGTCTATCCTTTATGTTTTCTTTGTGCTCTCAAATATGGTGGTCAAAAGGATGAAATAATCAATTCTTTTCTTCCACCTAACTTCATGCACTGCTATGAAGTCTCCAGCTTATTTTAACTAGTTTTTATTTAAACATTTATGAACTTTAGAAAGGCTGACACAGTGCAAAATAGTGAAAGAATTATTATGCCACATCTCATTGTCACTTAATTGAAGTTTTATCTGAATGTATATGTATATAAAAAAATGAATGTCAGTTCTGTTGGTCAACAAACATTTATAAAGTACATCTAGTTGTGTGTACTAGGTATATAACCTGTAAGTGATATCCTTGACTCTTTCCTTTCTCTATTTCATTTAGTTAATATTGTCTGCCTTGGTATCATGTCTTCATTCTCTCTTCTACAGTTACTATTTTTTTCCCTGACTAATTATAATGCTTCCTTTTTCTTCCTCTAATTTATTTCTATTGCTGCCAGAATATCTTTTCTATACTTAAATTGGGTTATGACATTTCTTCGTTCAAAAATCTTAAGTTCCTTCCAGAGCAGACTTGAGACTAGTAGTAATTCATGATTTTCTGCAGTGGCAGCCCATTGCTTTTATATCCACTTCCTGTAATTCTTCATTTGGGGGAAAAAAAAAAAAGCCTTTTGATTTATTTCTAGAAAAAATTTTTACACTCTCTTCCATACTAAACTATTCTTTGTAACAAAAACAAAATAATCCTGTACAGTATATATAAAATTTGGTCTTAATATTACTTTATCTCTTTGGCTTGAGGAAAGAGAGAGATGTTGCATTAGTTATTTGTTCTCTGAAACCAAAATGGTTTTTCATTTACTCAGAGTTTAGGTTTTTTTAATTGATCTTATTATTTGATCGATGAAAAGGTCTTCAGTTCAGATTTTAAGTTTATATTGTTAAAGGCTTGTTTTTTTTTCTTCATATATTCTAATTGAAATACTCTGCCTAGAGTAAGGCATACATGAACTATATAGTTCATTGAAATCTTAACTTTTGTAATTTACATGTGTGTATATATATAGGTTAAAGAAAAACAAATGAAAATTCAAGAATTGGAAGAAAAATATGCAAAATTTCATGTGGAATATTTAGATATGGGGTATGTATCTATTAAAACTATTTATTTATTTTTAAGCTTTTTTTTTTTTTTGGCTGAGGCAATTGGGGTTAAGTGACTTGCCCAGGGTCACACAGCTGTTATGTGTCTGAGACCAGATTTGAACTCAGGTCCTCCTGACTTCAGGGCTGGTGCTCTATCCACTGCGCCACCTAGCTGCCCTAAACTTTTTTTTTTTTAAAGCAAAATGGAGTGACTTATTTTTTTTTACCTTTAAAAAATTATCCTCTGGACTGGAAACTTTTTTTTTTTTTAAGCTTTTTATTTCTAAAACATATGCATAGGTAATTTTTCAACATTGACCCTTGCAAAGCTTTCTGCTACAATTTTTTTCCCTCCTACTCCCCACCCCCTCCCCTAGATGGCAGGAAGGTCTAATACATGTTAATTCTGTTAAAATATTTGACAGATCGAATATGTGTATACATATTTATACAATTACCTTGCTGTACAGGAAAGGAAAAAAAAACCTGAAAAGGAAAAAATAATGCAAGCAGACATCAATAGAGAGTGTGAAATGCTATGTTGTGGTCCAGACTCAGATCCCATAGGCCTTTCCCTGGGTGTATATGGCTTTGTTCAACACTGAACAACTAGAACTGGTTTGAAACATCTCTTGTTGCAGAGAGCCACATCCGTCAGAATTGATCATCATATAGTATTGTTGTTGCCGTGTATGATGATCTCCTGGTTCTGCTCGTTTCACTCAGCATCAGTTCATGCAAGTCTCTCCAGGCCTCTCTGAAATCGTCCTGCTGGTCATTTCTTACAGAGCAATAATATTCCATAACATTCATATGCCATAATTTATTCAGCCACTCTCCAACTGATGGGCATCCATTCAGTTTCCAATTTCTTGCCACTACAGAAAGGGCTGCCACAAACATTCTTGCACATGTGGATCCCTTTCCCTCCTCTAAGATCTCTTTGGGATATAAGCCCAATAGAAACACTGCTGGGTCAAAGGATATGCACAGTTTGATAACTTTTTGAGTGTAGTTCCAAATTGCTCTCCGAAATAGTCGGATGGTCGGATCCATTCATAAAACTCTCCTTTTAAATGCCCTTAAAGTGTTCTTTCATGGTCTCTCATTCATTTTTTTCTTCTTTATAATCCTATAGGAAAATTGTGGAAGAATATGAAGGGATAATAACTCAGCTGATGGGTAAGTCAATGTAGCAGAAACTTTGAAATAAAGAATCATACGACCCTGATAAGGACCTTAGCTTTTGTATAGTCTTTTCACATGTAAGACAAAGGATCTGAGAAGCCCAGTAGTACACAGGAGAATCTAAAGAAAGTGTAGCAAACTACTAGGTGTTTGCCTAATGCAATCCAAGAGTAAAAGAATCACATCTGTCAAGCCATTAGCATTTCCTTTTATATTTAAATATGAATGCTGTGTGGTGGAATGGAAAGGGGCTGACTGTGGAGGCAGAAAATCCTGGGTTTAGCTACTGTTCCTGCCATGTAAGGCAGTGGCAGCCCAGGCAAATCTTGTAGCCTTAGAGCCCTATGAAATTAAAGGGGTGATTGATTCCCCACCCTAGGAACAACCACTGCAGGGTGTAAGTGCATGGGATGGAGTGTTATCTCCTTCTGTGCTTCTCTCCTCTCAGAGGAGTAGGGTTTCTTCATAAGTCCATCCTGCCTTCAGCCTCCATGTTTACCTCCTTTAATTTTAAACTAATTTCTGTCAGAGTCCTTTAAATTTTCTTCCTTGGGCAAATTTCCTATCTGGGATGATGTTTTTTAGGGAACAGGATAGGCATGCTGGGGTTTATAAAAAGCAGAAAATTCTCCTGTTTCCTGGAAGAATAGCATGAGTGGCTTTGATTATTAGAAAGTCTCTTGGACTTTGCTCAAGAGAAGTAAAAATTACCTGTGCTGCATGCATCAGTCTTTTTTTTTTAGTAGTGCTGAGATTGAGTCTTATGTTCTGGGTACATGGGCTTCATGAAAAAGCTGACCAACGTGAGTGCTCCTGAGTGGAGAAGGGCAGTCAATTGGGCACTCATTGAGAATGTACAATGGAAAATTGGAATTAAACCCTACAAAGAGATGGCTCTGGTGTAGTGGGTGGCACTGAATAGTTAGAAGTAGATTTGATTCTTTACAGATTATCCTGTGTGACTTTTCGCAAGGCAGCCTACTACTTTAGGCCTTGGTTACTGCTCTGTAAAAATGAGGAGGTTGGATTCCATAATTGCTGAAGATCCCCTCTAGATCCAAATCTTAAGCTGTTTTAAGAAAAATTTTTAGGGCTAACCTTCTATAATATTTATCATTTGGGCTGTTGAGCTAAGTATTTTCATCACAAGGAGAAATAAAATTAATTGTTCTACTTGACCATTTTTGGACTGTTCGCATAATGGAAAAGAGCAGAAAAATCTTGGAAGGTTTTATGTTTTTGAGCCCAACTTCAAGCCCAAGTTCATTGTCATTAACTGTCATTTTTTTCTACTCAAGTTTTTGAAGAAGGGGATTAGGAGGTTTGCCTTCAAAACCCCAAAACAAGCTATCAATAGCTACCTTCCCTCTTTACTTTTCACAAAGATATACTACTCATCTGTTCTGGGAAAAGTGAATTGTTTTTTCTCTTGCTATAGGTGAGGGCTGGAACATTTAAAAAAAATATTCAAACAACAAAAAAGGTATACTTCTCTTTGTTTTCTCTAAAGAGAATGTTTTTTCTAGCTATATGTGAAACTAGAGCTTAGGGAAACAGTGAGTTAACCTCATCTTGTTCCTCTTCTAAGATATAAATGGATTCATCTTTTGCTTTTTGAGCTAGCTATCCTTCCCCCCCATTCTGTTGGCTTTAGTTATTTTATATAACTAAAAAGATCTTATCAAGACCTATTTTAGTTATCTGGAGGGTATCTGGAGTGATTTATTTTGTAGTCTGAATACTAAAACTTTTATGAGAAGATTTGGAAAAGAATAGTACAGAATGAAATGGGTTGTATTTTATACCAATTTCTAGGTCACCCATATTAAAGAGAACCCATTTTCATTGAAGATAAAATTTTATTTATTATATTATTGCTAGAAAACTAACTGCTTCTGTTGAAGCAGTTTCCATGTGTGTTTGTGGTATTAAGTTGATTCAGGCCTTATTAAAGACTTTAAGCAGGACTTGCCCTCTGTAGGGTAGCATCAGGGGGTTGTTTTCAAAAACACATCAGCAATTTTGATGGTACTTTGTTTTGAAAACATTGTATACCTTAACTGACATATGTTAAGCTAAAATTAATAGGCTTTTAAGTATTTTTAATTGTTCTTAATCATTTATCATTTAGGGGGTTTGTATTTTCTCTTACTTGAAAATATCTCACTAGTTGTGAATTTTTGTAGTTAGATTCTCCCAGGCTATATCTTTGAAGTAACTTAATTTATTTTTTGAATAGGGAATGTAATTTTGGGATCCAATCTTAGATTTTTATTTATTTTTATAAAGAATATATATTTTGGCTAATTTTGATGGGTTTTCCTCTAATTTTGAAAAGCATGATATTTGCTATTTCTTGATATATGAATTAAAAAAAAATTTTTTGTGATTATATACCTTGATGAAAAAAAGCACTTCTGTTCCTGGTTTCCTTTGCAGTATCTGTAGACTATTCCCTTGTCAACTGTAGACCCTCTTTGGATTCTCAAATGGTTTCATTCTTTTTCAATATCTTCTGGATTTTCATTTAATCTGCCTGAATTTCCAAACTTGCACAATCATATGTTTTTCCAGAATTATTTGGGGTTATTCTTTAATTTTATTTCTGTTGTCTATTGATCTGTGGTTGGTTTTGTTGAATTGTTATGTGTAATTTTCCTAGGTATTTGGACCTTGTAAGCCATTTGTTTGGTGGTTATTGTATTTCTCTTTTTTTAACGTCTTTGAATTTTTTCATTCATCGATTCCTACCCCCTCATTTTACAGATGAGGAATTTGAGACCCAGAGAAGTCATGATTCCCTAGGGTCACATGGCTGCTCATTGTTTGAAGACATACTTAAACCCAGGTTTTCCTGAATCCAGGTCTAGTCTGTTCATTATACCATGACATCTCAATTATCTTAGCATATTTTTAAACTTTTCAATTTTTCCTTTTTAACTTCTCTTTATATTTCTCTTTATATTTCAACTTGAATTTTTGGGAAGATAGGAATTCTTTATTGGATTGCAAGTTTTTTTTTTAATTTTTCTACTCATTTTTTTTTGTTGTTGTTCAGGCATAAATACAATGAAATCCCTAAGATGCGAGCTGTATTTGCTTGACCAGATATGAGCTTTTGGCCTGGGTAAGAGGCAGAAGAAGGTGCTTCATATTATCCTTGTGGTCTGATTGGAAAGGAAAAGAAATGTTAATAGTTCCTCTGCTTTTCAGAGAATCAGAGAGAGCAATTTTCTGGGTTCTAAGGGGAAGGATGCCTCAACCCTTAGTGCATATCTTATCTTCTACTATAGCATCAACTGTGTTACAGGCTAGCACTGTTAAAAGATTTCTCCCTTTCCTCTTTTAATGCTGTCACCTGATGGATATGTTGGGAGTTCTGATGTTCCCAGCCTTTGATGGTAGACTGTTTGGGGTCACAGAAGTGCAGAACTCCCTGAGCCTTAGGATAGTAGCAACGCCTTTGTTCTGATCTGGTGGCTTTTGGAGACAGCAGACCATCTCCCCAGTGGAATCATATTTCACCTGGTGAGACTCTTCTTAGACCAAACACTGGGTTGCAAAGTCATGATCTGCAGGTTATGTCCCTTTTCCTCATTATTTTGACTTAGTTGTGACAAAAAAAGTTAATTCTCTGGGAAACAGTGATCATTCTTTTATTAGGCCTGTTTTTCATTCAGCAGCCTAGAATTGGATTTAATATTGTTTT
>JAJPUD010000069.1:710516-767367 GCA_023553655.1 Myrmecobius fasciatus
GTTTGATTACATTTGTTATTTTCCCATTCCACTGCTTTCTGACTTAGAATGAAGCTTTTGTGTGATTCCTAAGCCTTTGGATTTTTGCATTTTTAATTCTAATTTCATTTTTTCAATATTTTCCACCATTTTGGGCTCTTCTCCACATTGAATTGACAGAGTATTAACATATGTTGTCTTGGTTTGAAGGAACCTGTGGAGCCTGGAGTCAGGATTCAAAATTGACCCCACACAATTAGCAGCTATGTGATTGAGCAGGTTACTTCTGTTTGTCTCAGTTTCCTCACCTGTAAAGTGAGGATAACAATAGCACCTCTCTCCCAGAATAGATCCAATGAGATAATATTTGTAAATTGTTTAGCACAGTGCCTGGCACAGAGCAGGTGCTATATAAATATGTTGTTATTTTTTGTAGAATCTCTGTACCTCATTAATTTAATAGAAATTGGCCCATAATCTCTAATATTTTCTGCATGTGTTCATCATGAGCATTGCAAGACATAATGAGAAGAACAATCTCAAATGATGTTTCTTGTTGCTTTTGGACATAAGGTGAACTCAACTCTTTCATTCACTTCTTGATGGAAATTCTTTTTCATCTTTCCATTTACTTATTCATAATTTCATTTTGTCTTCTGCTTTGATTATAGAAAAAAAAGTTAACATGGTTCATTTTTCCTAGTAGTTTATAAACATTGGACAAAGATTTAAAAGTATCAGTAATTCAGTATTTATGTATGGATTGTCTAAAGCACTTTGGAAGTAGGCTGCATTGAGAATTAAACATCATTGTGTATTTTTCTTTGTGTGTGTGTGTGTGTGTGGCTGTGATCAGAGAAGCATTAATTTGTGGCGAGCCTGCTCCTTATGAACACCACCATGTGGAGCTGGGCCTTTCTCAGCAGGTGTGTTATTTTTTGATAACCCTCTGTGTGGAGCTCTGGCATCTTGAGTAGAACCTTTCAGAGCTTATGTTCTGATGGCGTAAGCTCTGGGAAACAAGTGTCCCCTCCATATTCCAGTGAGGCATCAGAGTACATTGGAAGAGATGTATCATGTCACAACCTTTCTTTTATGATTATTTGAATGTGACTATGTTTCAGTTTATTAACTTTTCAGGTTTATGATGAAACATTGACAATGAACTTTTCAGTGAAATAACTTATTTAACTTCAAATAAGATGATCAGTGTTTATATTCCATAGCGGATACTCAGAGGCAGAAGGAGGTTACGAAGGCTGAAATCCAAAAGATTTTGTCAGAAAAACAGCAAATTACAGCAGACCTGAATTCCATGGAAAAATCTTTCTCTGATCTCTTCAAACGACTAGAAAAACAGAAGGAAGTTTTAGAAGGATATCAAAAGGTACAGCTAACCTAAAATATAATAAATGTGGGATTTTATGCTTATTGATCTTTAGAAAGCTAGTAGATTGTGTTGTTATTGATCGAATTATTTTTAGCTTCATAATTCTTGGTTTATTTAAAATGAGACAATCCTAGGATTGATCTCTGAGATGACATAATCCTGAAGTTAGATTGGTGAGACTAGCAGAAATTTTTCCCTAAACTACTCTAGGCTTTTACCTTTAGTAAAGACATACTACTTTTCATAAAAATAGAGTTCAAATATTTGACTTATGTAAAAACATTATTTTACATTTATAGGTTATCCATTAGTAGAAAGCTTATTCCTTACACCCACTTCATTCTGATGGGAAGTAGACATCATCTTCTACCATGCCCTGGAGTTACACAGAAGTGAAGTCACTTTTCTGAAAAACTGGGGTAGTTCTGAGGGGCTGGCAGCTCCCCCAAGAGATGAAGCTGGTGGTAGAATGCCCTGCTCCTACCCAGCCTTTTTTTTGGGGGGGGGCTTCTATGCTTTATCTTTGCTTCTCCCTTGACAGGCAGAGCCCCAAAATCAGTCTTTTTGAAGTTACCCCATCCCTGTTCTGACCTAAGTACTCATACCCTGTCAGTGTGGTTTTCCTTCTTCTCATGGAGGTATAGGATTACCTTTAGGTACTTTATAAAGTGGCCCATGAAGTTTGTGTTCCCTCTAGAATGAAGAAGCCTTGAAGAAATGTGTTGAAGATTATGTGCTGAGAATTGAAAAGGAAGAGAGAAGGTACCAAGCGCTCAAGGCTCATGCAGAAGAGAAATTGAACTTGTAAGTGCCTTTTTATTTGGAATGGGGGAAGGGGGGGAGCCCAGTGGTTTGTCTGAGGTGCTTCTGCTTAGCTGAAGGCAGAGAGCCTGGGCCCTTGAGTCACCTGCACAACTGAACTTTTCTTGTTATTCCATAGAGCGAATGAAGAGATTGCCCAAGTTCGGAGCAAAGCTAAAGCCGAGACTCTAGCTTTACAAGCAAATTTACGAAAGGAACAAATGAGAGTCCAGTCACTAGAGAAAAGCTTGGAACAAAAAGTAAGCTCGCTCTCAGAGATGACCTGCCTTGAGAATTAAATGCTTGTGTGGAGTTGAAATTGCAACCCTGAGTTGCCTACTTAGAAAGCCAAGAATTAGGCTGGATGAAGTAACCTTCTCAGGGCTGTGGGGTGTGCAAGGCATGTAGGACTTGGACTTTTGTCTCTTCCTTCTGTATGAGGGCCTACCACATGGTAAGCACCCAGGGGTTGGGTAGAGTTTAGGAAATGACCTAGACAGGGGCGTTGAGGTCTTGCATTCAGTTCAGCAAGCATTTATAAAACAACTACTATGTTTGGTCTGATGTGCTAAGTTTTTGAGATGCAAAAGCCAAAAATGAAAAACATTTCTTGGTTTCAGGGACAATTTTTGCCTATTCTGGCAGAACTCCTTATCACACCTGTAGGAATAATTTTTTTGGTTAGATTGGGATAGGAAAAGAGACTGACTAGGGAAGCCAAATAAAGTATCACAAATTGAAGATATAATTGAGGGTGAGAGAAGAGTCCTTAAACATTTGTAGGCTATCTTGGAGCAGGGGACTGGGAGAGCTAATATAAGGAATAGCATTTACTGGCAAATTTTAGGCTTAATGTATCTTTACATAAAAGGAGACTAAAATGTCCACCCTGCAGATGGGTGAGAGAAGGAAGACCGGCCACATGTGGGGCTGCTGGTTGTGAGGGAAGCTGAGGCTTGTACACATAGATCTGGTATTATCACAGCAGACTGTATCTGAGAGATTTAATTTCATCCTTTGATGAATCTTTGAGATGCAGTTTTGAGAACAGCATGGGTTTCATTTCTTATGGTTTGTTCCTAATTATTTTGTGTGTATATTCCTTACCTCTCTTCAATTACCTCACTTCAATCTGTAGTTGAAGAATTTGTGCTTGCAATCTTTTTTTTTTTTTTTTTTTTTTTGATTTGTGGAATAGCTAATATGCGAGTGTAAAGATTGTTGTTAAATTGTGTTATGACTACATCCAAATCATAAAAACACTTAGTAAGTACTACTCTAATTTTATTTATTTTTCTTCCTTTGTAGACTAAAGAAAATGATGAATTAACCAAAATCTGTGATGACCTGATTTCAAAGATGGAGAAGATCTAACTTTAGAATTTTGAATTGTTCTACTTTTTGTTCATCCCAATTTGTCCTTGTTTCAATGTTGTCAGTTTTGTATATGTAATATTTAGTTGTCACGTGCACTTTCTTAACTTCTGTTTTTCCATGTTGCAGATATACTAAAGTGTTTTTTTTTAATTTAGTAAATTGACCTGTTTTTAAAAATGTGCTTGAATAAAGGTTAATAATCCTTGAAGCTATACTTTTTTTTTTTTAAATTTAGAAATTAGGGTTTTCTAATTTCATTCAGCAGTCAACAAGGTTTACATAAAAAGCTAGATCTCTTAGGGGTTTATAATAATAATTATAATAATCTTTCCAAATAACTTTTGATTCCTTAGTTGAACTAGAAACAGATTTCACTCAGATCTTTCAAGAATAGGGGACGTCTTGACTGTAATTAAAAGAACTAATAACTTCTCATTTTTTCCTTTTAAAATATTTTAAAATCGAGTACTTGAAAAATTGTTTAAAATTTTTATTTTATTATTGTAAAATCTGTCATTTCTGAATATATTCCTTTTTGTTCCTTTATCTCCCAAACTGTTTCTTGTTAAAAAAAAAAATGACTAAACTATGCTTATTTCCTTCTATAAGATCTCTTGAGGTGGATAAGCATCTTCATAAGTCTAAGTCTTAATGTTTTTCTAAATCAACCTGTTCGTCATTTCCACACCTCAGAAATTCCTTTCTGGATTAAAACAGCATCTTTTTTTAATGGATCTTTGAGATTAATTTGGGTATTTATAATAGAATGACTGGGCTGCTCAAAGTTATTCCTAAAACAATATTGTTATTATACAGAAGGTTCTCTTGGTTCTGCTCATTTTGTTCATTATTTTCTGGAGTTTTCTTCATGCTTTTCTAAAATCACTGAGCTCATCATTTCTTAGAGTAATATTCCATCACGAATATATATCAGTTTGTTTAGCCATTTCTCAATTAGTGGTCCTCCCTGCAATTTCCATTTTTTGGACAACTACAGAGTTGCTATCAATATTTTAGAACATATACGTTTTTTTCTATTTTTCCTAATCCTCTTGAGAAACAGACCTAATAGTAGTATTGCTGAGTCAAAAGGCATAGGCAGTTTAATAACTTTTTGGGTACAATTCCAAAATGTCTCTCCAAAATGGTTAAATCAACTCACAGATCCACCAACAACAAATTAAGGTCCCATTTTTTTCCACATCCCCTCCAACATTGTTGCTTTCCCCTTCTCTCATGTTAGTTAATCTAATAGATATAAAATGATATTTCAAGATTGTTTTAATGCACATTTCTCTAATCAATAAAAATTGAAAGCATTTTTTCATGATTATAAATTAGTTTCTTCATTGGAAAAAATTGCCTGTTCATATCCTTTGACCGTTTATTAATAAATTGGGGAATAATTTGCTTTCTTATAGATTTGACTGAGTTCTTTATATATTTGAGATATGGGACCTTTATCTAAGGAACTGTCTATAAAATATTTTTCCCCCCCAGTTTTCTGCTTTTCTTCTGATCTTGACTACATTTGTATACAAAACCTTTTTAATTTAATATAATTGCAACTAGCCATTTAATATAATTATATAATATTTTATATTATAAATATTTAATATAATCATAACTAGCCATTTAAATCTTACAACTCTGTATGTATATAATCCATAATTCTGATAGGTCATGTGTTCCATGTTCTTCTTGTATTATCTCCCTTTATATTTAGGTCTTGTGTCCATTTCGACATCTTGGTAAATGGTATAAGATACTGATCTATACCCGGTTTCTGCCAGATTGCTTTCAGCTTTCCCTACAATTTTAAGCAAACAATGAAGTCTTATCCCAAAAATGTATATCTATATTCATTTACTGCTGAATATAGTTACTCAGTATTTGACAAGTCTGTGGTTATGCTTTTCATTTTGATACTAGTAATTTGACTTCTCTTTTTTAAAAAATCATTAACCAATGGTTTATCTATTTTATCACCTTTAATTTTTAGAATTTCCAGTTTAGTATTAGAGGATTTTTAATCTAGCTTATTGGTCTGTTCTCTCTCTTTTATTTTTAATTGATATAAGCACTGAGAGATATAAATTTTGGTTGGTATGTTGTTTCATTATTGTCATCTTTAGTGAAATTTCTGATTTGTATTTCTATTCTTTTTTTTTGTTCTTTTAACATATATTTGTTAAGATTAGGTTGTTTAGTTTACAATCAGTTGGGTTTTTTTTTTCTTGTTTTCATGGCCCCCTATTGAATATAATTTTGCATTGTGGTCTATAAAGGAAGCATTTTAGCATTTCTGCTTTTTTTTGGTTACCAAATTTTTGTGGTCTAATATATAGTCAATCTTTGTGAAGGTATCATGTACCTCTGAGAAAAATACCATTGTATTCCTTTCTGTTTCTATTCATAATACCACAGTATTCCTTTCTGTTTCCATTTAGTTGAGTCTAGATCATCTAGAGATCTGTCATATGTAGGTTATCTAATTCTATTCATGTCCTCCTTTAATTTTTTTCTTAGATTTATATAGTTCTGAAAAGGGAATGTTAAAGTCCTCCATCATTATATATAGTATTACATTTGGTTTCCACCTGGAATTCATTTAACTTTTCTTTTAAAAATTTAGATGCTATGGTATTTGGTACATAAAAGTTTAGTATTGATATTCCTTCATTAATTATGGTACCTTTGATTGTAATGTAGTTTTCTGTTGATCTTTTAATTAAATCTGTTTTAGCTTTGACTTTGATATAACTGCTACCTCTTTTTTTTTTTTACATTAGCTAAAGAAAATACATTCTACTTCAGCCCTTTATATTAACTCTGTATCTCTTTTTTAAGTATCTTGCTTGTAAGTATCATATTGTCAAATTCTGATTTTGTACTCCATCATGATACTGTTTTATGGCTGAATTCATCCTATTCATAGTTAGAATTCGCAATTATTCACAAAGTTATAAGCTTCTCTTTTTGCCCAACACTTCTAGTTTACTTCTAATGACACCATCTTAAAAGAATCTCATCATCCTCTTTCCCCTTAGCCTCCATTTCCCTGTTCTTCTCACTTCTCTAAAGATCCTTCCCTTCTCCTGTCCTTCTAAATCTTAATATACACACGCTTCCATGCCTTGCTCCCCTTCTTGTTCCTTCACACTTTCAATTTCTTTATAAATTTAGAAAACTTTTATACCTTTCTAAATGTTTGTGTTCTCTGTTTAACCTGATCTGATGAGAGGTCAAGCACTACCAGCCTTTGGTCCCCCATCTTATTCTTATTTGTATCAGTTCTTCCTCTCATGTCTTATTTGTATATTGCCCCCCCCTTTTTTTTTTTACCTTTTTAAACTACACTATTTTGCTGTTTTGAATAGCTACATACTAAGGTCTGCCCTAATCTTTCTTTTGAAACTAATGACTATCAAAAAACAAAAACAAACAAAAAAAAAGAAACTAATGACTATCTTAGCCATAAGCTTTGCATTTGCATTTGCATTTGCATGTATAAAAAAAAGTAAACAGTTTGTCCTTACTGAGTTCCTTGTAATTGGTCTACTTTTTATTTATATATTTTTAAATTGTAGTAAATTTATTTTTAATAACATTGCTTTATGAATCATGTTGGGAGAGAAAAATCAGTAAAAGTGAAAAACCATGATTAAAAAAAAAACCCAGAAAAAATTGAATATATGTGTTGATTTACATTCAGTCCCCTTAGATCTTTTTCTGGATGCAGATGGCATTTTCTGTCCAAAGTCTATTGGGATTGCTATGGATCACTGAACCATTGCAAAGAACCAAGTCTTTCATAGTTGTTCATTGCACATTCTTGCTATTATTGTGTATATCGTATTCCCAGTTCTGCTCATTTTGCTCAGTTTCAGTTCATGTAATTTTTCCAAGCCTTGTTCATTTTTTATAGAATGATAATATTCCATTACTTTCATGTACCCACAGCTTGTTTAGCCATTTCCCAACTGATGGGAATCTATTCATTTTTCAATTCTTTACTACCACCAAAAGCTGCTACAAATATTTTTTTGCACTTGTGAGTTCTTTTCCCTCCTTTATGATTTCTTTGGGATACATACTCAGTAGTGGTACTGTTGGGTCCAAGGGTATGCACAGTTTTATAGCCCTTTGGGCAAAGTTAGATTAGGTGAAAAAAAGATAAAATTGATAGTGTCAGTGGATAAGTGGTGAAGCTCTATATTACTGGACACCAAAAATGAGACAAAATGCAATAACTGAGAAGATTCAATATAAAGAACTTTCTCTTGAAAAGGAGCTGTTTTTTTCATTCTGGAACCAGTTTTAATAATTGAAATTAAATTGAGTTTATCTAACTTGTAATGTTTTTACTTGTTATTGTTACAGTTTTGTTTCTTTCTCTTTTTACTTTTCTTGGGGGATGAAATGTGGCAGTTGGGTGATTCTAGTATCTGAACCTGGACCAGAGTTCAAATTTGGCCCCAGATACTAGTTGTATGAACCTGTGTAAGTCACTAAACCAGTTTGTCTCAGTTTTCTCTCATTTGCCAAATGGGCTGGAGAAGGAAATGGAAAACCACTCCAATCTCTTTGCCAAGAAAAACTTAGATGGGGTCACAAACAGACAAGTCAATACCTCACCAATACCTCATACTACTTATTGTATGGTTTAGTTTCCCTCATTTCTATTTGAATGCTATCACTGATTTAGGCAACTTGGAAGTCCATGGATTAGACTTGGGTAGATTTCAAGGGGTCTATGAATTTTATGGAGGAGGGAAAATTTTCATACCCCTTTAACTTCCATTATAAATGTAGGCAATAAAGCCAGGTAAACTTAGGCTTTACCAGCATGATAAAGAAATCCATGACACAAACTGATTCAATCAAATCCTATTGGGAATAGTCAAGATGTCAGAGTAAAGGCAATCAAATCCTGTCTTTATAACAAGGTGTGGAGAGGTCAGCTTGCCAAAATAACCAAGGAAACACATTAGCAAACAAGTATCTCCAACCTGGGTTCACCATCTCCAAATTCAGTGTGGTTTAGGCATTTAGTAACAATTAACAAAAGATTTTCTACCTGATGTATCTTCCTACATTGCATATGGTAAAGGAAGAGACTTCCCAAGAGAAAGTTGATTAGAAACTTATCTGCCTGAAGGAAACAAGCATTGTAAGATATTTATTCCAGGTTTTAGAAGGATCAATAGCAGACAAGTCAGTGGTTTGATCCATGTGAGAAAGGATTATAAAGAATTCCCATAGTCCAGATCTAGGAAACAGCCAGGTAGAGTATGAGATCCTCAAAGCTAAGGGAGTCTTGTTTTTCTCTATGTATCCTATCACCTAGCACATAGTCCCTTGCCGAATTAGGTAGCAGGTTTCTGAAGCATAGAAGTTCTGAGACAGCTGACATCTGATTTCCTTGTGTCACTACTAGGTTTCTGTGAATTTGTATCTGCTCTTTCTGATGGATACTGTATTGGTGGGAGAGTGACATAGCTTCATAAGTAGACTGCTTTCGTTACAGTTAGAGCTTTTGCCTTTTGTTCAATAAATGTTTTATGATTAAGTTAGTGGTTGTGTGCCACTTGGCAACTGCCCATCAGCTGATGTTAATTTTATAGTTTTATATAACTCTGGCTAATGTTTAAATGGAAAACATCCTAGTGGGGGGATTATGTGCTATAGTTGTATTAGAGATAGTTTCCTGGTCAACCTGAGAAATGCTCCATCCTCACCCTTCTCCCCCCCCTCCCTTAAGCTAGGATCCAGTGATAGGTGTAGCAGTCTAGTTGGCTTTTTGAGAAGCCTGTTGGTAAAGGTACAAATTTAGTAATAAGCCAGTCCTAGCCTAAGAAAGAGGAGTTTGGAGAGTTGGGGTCATTGTCATGATCCTGAATGGGTGTAAAAATTGCAACTCATCTATACCTTCTGTGGGATCCCTGTATGTTTCATTAATCTTTTCTAGGAGGTCTTGCCAACACTTCAGGGGCATTTCTTAGGGCTTTTAAAATATTTTGTGGGTTCCAAGGTAGAATTCAGACTCTCCTCTTGTTCTTAGCATATGACCAGTCCACCTTATTTTTCCAAATTTCCTGTGACATCCCTTAAACTTCTTACTGAGAAATGTAAAAATTAAGTTTGGACTAGTATCTTATGCCACATATCAAAAAAAGCTCCTCAACCTAAACAAAATGCATCCCCTCTCTAAAGAGTACAAAAGGTTATCTTTCACAACTATGATTAGGGAAATACAGGTGGATGTAGTTTAATTTAATGCACCTGGGGTTTCTGAATGTGAAGTGAATATATGTTTGTACAACCCCTATTGCCTCCTTAGTTTATCAGAAGTTGCCCCAGTATTTCTGGAAGAAGGGATCACCAGGGGGCTATTGTAACCATCCTGATGAGAGCCTGTGAGAGTATAGACAAGAATGGTAGAGGGATGGGTGGCAATGGAGAGAATGCTGAATTTGGAGCCAGGGGAATTTACATGTTTGTATATCTAAACTTGTAGATATATACTGCATGTATATGTGAATATATTAAGACATCTTTGTATATATACACATGTAGAAACACGTGTATTTATGTGTCCTATGTTAGAATGTAAGCTCTTTGAGAGGAGGTATTGTTTCATTCCCTGTCTCCAGGGCAATACTTGGTACTGATTGATAAATGTGGTTAGTGTTTAATAAAAGTTATTTTTTTTAATTAGTTGGTTGTAACTGCCTTTATTTTATGTAATGCACTTGGATTTCTGGAGATGAGATGAATCTACAACATATAGTTTGTACAACTCACTGCTCTCATGGTTTAACAATTTAGAAATATACTCCAAGATTATTCAAATACTGCTTAAAATGGACACTCTGAGAAGGCTGCACTGTCCAAATCTGACCACCAGATGACACTGTTGCCTAATTTTTAAAGGCAATGTGCAGTTGATGATAATAAACCAGAATAGTGAAATACAGCCAGCATCTGAGTGGTAGTTTCCAATCAGCCTGTGGCCAAACAAGGCAGTGAGAAGGGTCATTGAAACAATTGTTGTGGAGTTCCAAGGAGACCTTTCCACTTACTAGCTGTCTGACTTAGAATAAGTTCCTCCCTCCTTTTCTGACCCTCCATTTTTTAATCTCTAAATAGGAATAATATCTGTCCTATCTTCCACATAGTGCTGTTGTGAAGAAAGAGCTTTGAAAACTTTAAAAATCTTTGGAAATGTGACTTATTCTTTTTTTAATATACTTTTTTCGTTATTAAAGCTTTTTATTTGCAAAACATATGTATGGGTAATTCTTCAACATTAACCCTTACAAAGCTTTCTGTTACAAATTTTTCCCCCTACTCCCTACCCGTCCCCTAGATGGCAGGAAATCCACTACATGTTAATTATGTTAAAATACTTGACAAGTTGAATATATGTATACATATTTCCATGCTTATCTTGCTGTGCAAGAAAAATCTTATCTACAAGAAAAAAAAAATCACGGAAAGGAAACAGTGCAAGCAAACATCAATCGAAAGCATGAAAATGTTATGTTGTGGTCCAATGTGGCTTATTCTTGCAGTCTTAGGCTAGGCTTTCCTAGAATTACCGACTAATTCTGGAAGAAAATTTAAAGAGACCATCTAGTCTAATAGTCTGTGATCCGACTGCCCACTTAATTGCATATTAACAATCCAGATGTTAGACTTTCATGCTCCTGGGTGTCTGGTTTGTTTATTGTTAGAACAATCTCCTCATTTTAAAGAGGGTTCAGAGGTGGATGAACTTGTCCAGAGTCACATGAATAGCAAGTGGCAGTGCAGAGATTCAAATTCATGTCTTTTGTCTCCAAATTCAGCATATTCTCCACAAACACAAGTTCTTTCATCATCATAGTACATATATTCATCAGTGCTCATCAGGATAATTAAAATGGCCCTTTACTGATCCCTATTTCCTGTCTCTCCACCTATAATCCATCCTATAGGTAGAACAGGGGAGAGAGCATTGGGTTCTGAATCAGAAAGATCTGAATTCAAATTTGACCTCAGATACTTACTAGCTTTGTGACTTTGGGCAAGTCATTTAACCCTGTTTACATCTGTAAAAAGGGGATGATAATAATAGCCATTTATCTTTCAGGTTTGTTGTGAGGATCAAATTAGGTAATTACTCTAAAGCATTTAGCACAGTACCTAATTTGTAGTAAATACTATATCAATGTTAACTGTCATTAGCTATTATATATACTGTTGGACTGATACTCAGAAAACAGAGGTCAAGCATATAATTGCATAACTCAGAGACTTCATTGCTCCTGGAACTTGACATTTCTAAATCTTATTTTTTTCTCTAAACTGAGGAAATTGAATCAGTGTGCTGATAAATATTTAACAATCAGCTTTCTGAAAATGAAAATGTACACAAGATATGTTTAAGTTTAACATTTTTCTCTACTTAATTTTAGACAATCAACAACAATAACAAAAAATAAATCAAGCCCTGATAGTCTTTGCTGATTTCTAAGATGTAAATACTCACTCTGAAAATTTAACAACCAGCTTTCATAAACCAGTTTCACCTGTTTCCAGCACACTCCTGGTTATGGTCCATTATCCCATTCCCATTTTTACTGCCAATATCTTATCTGAACAGGTCAACTTGTAACTTTTTTAATAGCCTTTAATTTTTTTTTATTAAAGCTTTTTATTTGCAAAACATATTCATGGGTAATTTTTCAACATTTCAACAAAGCTTTCTGTTACAAATTTTCCCCTCCTTCCCCCCCTCCCCTTAGATGGCAGGAAGTCTAATGTATGTTAATTATGTTAAAATACTTGGCAAATTGAATATGCACATATATATTTATACAGTTATCTTGCTGCACAAGAAAAATTGGATCTACAAGAAAAAAAATCTGAGAAGGGAAACATAATGCAAGCAAACATCAATAGAGAGTGTGAACATTTAGCTTTTAATTTTCAAAATACATGCAAAGATAGTTTTTAACATTCAGCCTTACAAAACCCTGTATTCCAAGTTTTTCTCCCTCCCCTCCACCCCTTTCCCTAGACAGCAAGCAATCCATTGTATATTTAATGTGCATTTCTATATATATATATTTCCACATTTATGCTGCACAAGAAAAATCAGATCAAAAAGGAAAAAGAAAATGAAGGAAAAAACCAAACCACAACAAAAAAAGGTACAAACACTATGTTGTGATCTACATTCAGTCCCCATAGTCCTCTCTGGATATGGATGACTCTCTCACAAGTTCATTGGAAATTGGCTTGAATCACCTCATTGTTGAAAAGATCCAGGACCATCATTGAATAATCTTGTTGCCGTGTATAATGATGTCCTGGTTCTGCTCATTTCACTCAGCATTAGTTCATGTAAATCTCACCAGGCCTCTCTGAAATCATCCTGCTGGTCTTTTCTTATATACCATAGTTTATTCATTCAGCCATTCTCCAGATGATGGCCATCTACTCAGTTTCCAGTTCCTTGCCACTACAAAAAGGGCTGCCACAAACATTTTTGTACATGTGGGTCCTTTCCCCTTTTTTTTAATGATCTGTTTGGTATACAGGCCCAATTAGAGACACTGCTGGATCAAAGGGTATGCACGGTTTGATAGCCCTTTGGGCATAGTTGCAAATAAGTTGCAGCTGGTTTAATTGTACAATATATCTTCTCTTCATGTTTATGCTTTCTTCAAATATAGCGTTGATTTGATCTTTGCCCGATCAACTTGAGAACATATAGCTTATTCAGAAATTATTTTTACTCTTTCTGTAATTGAGGTAATAATTTCATTCTTTCTGCTGTTGTTTGCTACCTTCAATACTTTCTTATTGTTAAAGAGAGTTCTCATGATATAAAAACTGAGAATCTTGTGTAATCTATAGGACTCTGGGTCTCTTTTGCTTCGAGGTTCTGAGCCATATATTCCAATGTATTTTATGCCATACTAATATTAATAAGACATGTGTTACATTAATTTGGATAACCTCTTCAAGTTCTTCATGAGATTTTTTGTCTCCTTGCCCTTGGGTAACACGTTGGTATGTGAGCTGAAATTATCTTCATCATGGTCTTTGTCCATTATAAACACTTCATGGTAAGAGCATCAAGTACCTCCTGAAATGTTGCTGTTGGATGCACAATAAAACTAACTCTGCCAACTCCTTGATCTGCTCCTCCGAGGAGAATCTGTGTCCTTTCATTTAACTACAATTTTCTTGTATCTTCTGGTTTCATTTATAGTAAGACTCTGAGTATTAATATGATTCAGTTTTTCCAGTGGTATGTTGACTTGTTGCTTATTGGGAAAGGGATTTCACATTTAGAGTAACAACAAAAATTGAATTCATATTTACAGACAGCTTAAAAATGTGTGATTCTCAGTACACCATGTTCTTTTTTTGTGTCCCTCGGCAGTTGTTACCACAGAAATAGAAAGCCACACAGAACAGATGAATTTGAACTCTCAGTCTCTTCAGCATTTATTCCATCCTACTTTGTATTTATACTGGTCTCTCTTCCTGACTGGGGACTCTCTGTAGGCAGGGATCATGTGTTTCCATTGCTTCCTCAATGCTCAGCATATTGCAAATATGTGTTCTTTGCCATCATTATAATAATCATTGTTCATATCAACACAGCTCAGACAGAGATGAAGGAGGGTATAAAATTCTTTTATAGAAAATATTCTGAAAAGGAAATAGTTGGATGTTTGGTGGATTTTTCTAAGAAGGTTTCATTAGTGAGGTGGGGAACTGGGTGACTATGGGAATCTCACTTAATTTTTCCTGAGCCTGTTTCTTTATCTCTTAAATTGATACAATAATTTTGCCTACCTCACAGGTTCTTCTGGGGAGCAAGTGAAATGTTATTTCACATTTCTCCTACTGAGAACTCATAAATAATAACCCAAGAGAGTGGTCTTAATTGTTAATCTCCATGCTTTAGATATAACCATAAAGGTCTGGGTTTTGAGTATTGTTGTTTATCTCTTAAGTCCATGTGCGTCCCTTTAACAATAATTCATATTTAATAAACTTTTTAGATAAGGAATTTACTAAGATGGCATAGCAAGAACAGTTTAAAAACATTTCCCCTAAAAATCTGGGGGTATGCTTTCCACAAATATACCCAGGATTCATGAGGAGAGTAGACACAAACTTAAAAACCAAGGTGATGAGATACATGTATAAAGAACCACTTATGGTTACTAAAAGTTTTTTTCCCTCTCTTTGTACTCATGAATTACTCCTTAGGTAGATCTCTTCCCTAAGTTCTGAGGGTCAATGTCTTTGTAGAGTCCAAAACTCTGTTTCTCAAGGGGATTAAGCTCCCTGAAGCTTTCCTTCCTTAGGTGATTATTGCTTCTGCCTCTGATTCTCTGCCTGCTTCTGTTCTAGGCTCTCAAATAACCTTGTCAGTGGGGGAAGAAGGTATAAAGGAGAGAGAATGAGATTCAGACCCAGACAGAGAGACAGAAAATCAGTCACTCACATACATGTGTATATGTATATACAATCATACACATAAATGTATATATGTGTATATGTATGTGTATATATACATATATAATACACACACATACATGTGTACACACATATATATATATATTTGTGTGGGTGGGTGGGTGTATGCATGTAGGGAGAGAGACAGATACACAGAAAGAGAAAAAAAAAAGAGAGAGACAGAGAGACACAAAGACAAAACCCTCCTTCCTAAAGTCAGTGAACTAAATCTAGTTCCCCAAACCAGGCTAGTTCACCATTTGACTGTGTCTATTTATGATTCCCAGGTGTGTCTGTATGTTTCTTCCATTCAATCATAAAGTGTTTCTTGGTTAAAACTTTATACTTCTCTTAAATTGATTAAGGCTGTATTCATATCTAGTTTACACTTTTGATTAATTGATTTGTTAGAAGTATGGAGGCTTTCTTTGATTTTCTTAATTGGGGTGCAGATAGATATTTCTAAAGTGCTTTGCAAACATTAAAATGCTATATAAATTATAGCAATTATAATTATTAAAGATTGGAGAAAGCTACATAAAAAAAAACAACAACACTGTATTTGGAATAAGGGGACCTAAGTTTGTTCTGCTACTTACTTGGGGAAATCTCAGGCAAACTCATTTGATCTCTGGGGTCTAGTTTTTCATCTGCAAAATGAAAGGGTTGGAACAAATCACCTCAAAGGATCCTTCTAGTTCAAAATCTATGGTTGCATGAAAAAGGAGGAGAGTGTTCACAAGACTTCCCAGGGGAAGAAATGGTGTGAAACAGAATCTGGTTTAAATCTAAAATGTAGTTGGGGGAGGTTGGGTGGTAAGGAGCAGTGAGGAGATCAACCTTGCCAGAAGGGAGGAGAGGGTGTACATTAGAGAGAAGACCAGAGATATTGGGCAGGAACACCCAACATTTACATTTAAATTCCTTATTATTGGCATGGTGGGGGGAGAGAGAGAGACAGAGACAGAGACAGAGAGAGACAGAGAGACACAGAAACGGGGGGGGGGGAAGGAAGGAGGGAAAGAGGGAGGGAGGCAAGGGAAGAGAGAAAGAGAGAGAGAAAGAGAGGAAGGATGAAGAGAAAGGGGAAAGGGGAAAGGGGAAGGAAAAGGGGAAAGGGGGAGGAAGGCAGAGATAGAGACAGAAAGACAGACATACAGAACGAGGCAGAGAGACGGAGAACTGGGAGGTGGGGTGCCAGAAAAATGAGTTCAAGTTCTGTCTAGACACATACTAGCTAAGTGGTTCTGGCCAAGGCACTCAAACCTCCCAAAACCCTGGGTACCTTTTTAAAGCTGCAATCTGTAAAAGGAGGTGCTGACTTCCTGGGTATAGGGAGTTTCTTTATGCAGAATTCAGGATCCTGAATCCCTTTCCCTTCAAATATGTCACAGGGGAGGAAGTTGGAGCTTAGTGTGAGTCAGACAAACCACACAGCAAGTGTCAGATCCCATATTAGAACCCAGGACCTTCATCTCCCAGGCTTTTGTGAATCCCCCTACATTATGTGTGCTTAAGGAAGTTCTTTTGGTCTCTCTGGGCCCAAATTTCTTCTTCTTTGCAAAGAGGGGCTTTGGCTTTGATTATTTTCTGAAGACTTTTGTCCCGCTGCCTCTCTTGGGGCCAAGATCTCTCCTCGGGCTCTTTGCTCCAAGGGGTGATTTAAAGCTCAATGCAACACAAAGGCACTTTTCCCCACTCTTGAAAAGCAGCCCAAGGCGGGAAATTCTGCTTCTCTGTTAATTTGAAGGTGGGCCTTTTACTGCCCAGAAAGAGTTTATCCAAATACTTTCCCCACAGAGATCTGCTTTTTCTTGTCTTTCTCTCTGGCTGCAGTTTACCCAACTTGTAAATAAACTTACTCCTGGAGGACTCTTGAGAGGCTTCTGAAGGAGACCTGTAGGCCTCTAGCTACAGTTGGGAGATGTAGCTTCCTACCCCGGCCATTAAAGTTGATTACCTGTGTCACCTTGGACATGTTTATTTCCCTCTCTGAATGTTTCCTCATGTGAAAGGCCTCCTCCCAATCAGGGTGGTTTTGAGCTTGAAATCAGAGATTTTGTGAAAAATATTATTAGTCATTCCCATTTAAATTAAATTAAAAAAAAATTATACTGCTGGCTCTTCCCTCCCCTATCCACTCCTCTTTCTCTTATGTGACATTTGTGGCCTGATCAGTGTCCAGAACATTGTAGGTGCTCAATAAAATGTGTCAGCAGGTATTTCATAAATAGTCCTCAGCCCATGATAGGTGCGTAGCAAATGGTACCCTTTACTTGCTGAGCATCCTTTGCTAAGTAAAGGGTGCTCAGCACATAGTAGGTGCTTAATAAATGGTACTCAGTCAGACCACTTGCCTGATGCTCCTTGTGCTTTTTATTCGATCTTCTGCCACAATGCCTTTGTTCAGATAGCCTCTCTTATTTGAAATACTTTCCCTCCCCATCTCCTTTTATTAGAATCCCTTAGTCCCTTCAAAGTCCAGACCACAGCCCACCCCTTAGAGGAAGTCTTTCCTGATTGCCCTTTCCCTATTAGCCTTCAAATAATCATGTATAAATTTATCTATTTATTTGTAGACTTCCCCTTCCCAAATATAAACTCTTAGAAGATTTCTCAGACTGCTTTTCATCTTGTATTTCTACTCTGGCAGACACTTGGCAAAATGCTTACTGGATCAGGTCTGAATGAAGGGGTTGGACGAATGATTGCTAATGTTCTGACATCTGATAAGTCCCTGATTCAATGTGGTGGAGTTTTCCCCGGGATCTGAAGTCAGAGACCTGGATTCAAGTCTCAGTTCTTCCATTAGCTGTGTGACAATATTGTTGGACAAATTGATTATTCTCTTTGAGCTATAATCTTTTTAAAATAGGGGAGTTGGACTAGAGAATCTCTAAAGTTCCTTCCAGTTCTGATATCTTAAGTTCAAAGGTATCTCCCAGTCAGTCAATCATTTTATTAAGCACCTACTATGTGCCAGGCACTGTGCTAAGCTCTAGGTATACAAAGAAAACTCTCAAAAAGATCACAGCCTAGTGGAAAGATGACTATGTACAAAATAGATATATATGCCATCCTGCATTCTAATGTCCCTCCCAGCTCTGCTGTACCATTTTCTGGGTTCTAAGGTTTCAATCTGACATTCTCTATTTTATATTCTAAGATCTCTTTCAGCTCTGCTGTTCACAGTTCCACCAACAATGTATCAGTGTCCCAGTTTTCCCACATCCCCTCCAACAATCATCATTAACTTTTCCGGTCATTTTAGCCAATCTGACAGTGTAGTGGTATCTCAGAATTGTCTTAATTTGCATTTCTCTGATCAATAGTGATTTGGAGCAACTTTTCATATGACTAGAAATGGTTTCAATTTCTTCATCTGAAAATTGTCCATATCTTTTGATCATTTATCCATTGGAGAATGCCTTGAATTCTTATATATTTGAGTCAATTCTCTATGTATTTTAGAAATGAGGCCTTTATCAGAACCTTTGAATGTAAAAATGTTTACCCAGTTTATTGCTTCCCTTCTAATCTTGTCTGCATTCATTTTGTTTGTACAAAACCTTTTTACTTGATATAGTCAAAATTATCTGTTTTATGATTAATGATCTCTAGTTCTTCTTTGGTCACAAATTCCTTCCCCCTCCATAGGTCTGAGGGAATAAACCATCCTACATTGTTCTAATTTGTTTATAATATCATTCTTTATGTCTAGATCATGAATCCATTTTGACCTTATCTTGGTATATGGTGTTAGGTGTGGGTCAATGCCTGGTTTCTTCCATAGTAGTTTCCAATTTTCCCAGCAGTTTTTGTCAAATAGTGAGTTTTTATCTCCAAAGCTGGGTTCTTTGGGTTTATCAAACACTAGATTATTATAGTCATTGACTCTTTTGTCCTGTGAACCTAACTTATTCCACTGATCCACTACTCTATTTCTTAGCCAGTACCAAATGGTTTTGATGACCACTGCTTTATAATATAGTTTTAGATCTGGTACAGCTAGACCACCCTCATTTGCTTTTTTTTTTTTTCCATTAATTCCCTTGAAATTCTTGACCTTTTGTTTTTTCAGATGAATTTTGTTATTTTTTTCTAGGTCAGTTAAATAATTTCTTGGGAGTTTGATTGGTATAGCACTAAATAAATAGATTAGTTTAGGTAGTATTGTCATTTTTATTATATTCGCTCGACCTATCTAAGAGCACTTGATATTTTTCCAGTTGCTTAGATCTGACTTTATTTGTGTGTAGACTGTTTTGTAGTTTTGGTCATATAGATCCTGACTTTCCCTTAGCAGATATATTCCAAAATACTTCATACTATTGACAGTTATTTTAAATGGAATTTCTCTGTGTATCTCTTGCTGTTAGATTTTGTTAGTGATGTACAAAAATGCTGATGGTTTATGTGCATTTATTCTGTATCCTGCAACTTTGCTAAAGTTGTGGATTAATTCTAATAGTTTTTTAGTTGATTCTCTGGGTTCTCTAAATATACCATCATATCATCTGCAAAGAGTGATAATTTGGTTTCCTCATGACCTACTCTAATTCATTTAACCATTTTTCTTGTCTTATTGCCAAAGCTAGCATTTCTAATACAATATTGAATAGTAATGGTGATAGTGGGCAACCTTGTTTCACCCCTGATCTTATTGGGAATGGTTCCAGTTCATCACCATTACATATAATGCTAGCTAATGGTTTTAAATAGATGCTACTGACTATTTTAAAGAAAAGTCCATTTATTCCTATATTCTCTAGTGTTTTTAATAGAAATGAATGTTGGATTTTATCAAATGCTTTTTCTGCATCTATTGAGATAATCATGTTTTTTGTTAATTTGGTTATTGATATAGTCAATTATGCTAATAGTTTTCCTAATATTGAATCATCCCTGCATTCCTGGTATAAATTCTACTTGGTCATGGTGTATTATTCTGGGGATGATTTTCTGTAATTTCTTTGCTAATATTTTATTTAAGATTTTTGCATCAATATTCATTAGGGAGATTGGTCTATAATTTTCTTTCTCTGTTTTTGTTCCACCTGGTTTAGGTTTCAGTACCATGTCTGTGTCATAAAAGGAGTTTGGTAGGAGTCCTTCATTCCCTATTTTTTCAAATAGTTTATATAACATTGGAGTTAATTGTTCTTTAAATGTTTGGTAGAATTCACATGTAAATCCATCTGGTCCTGGAGATTTTTTCTTAGGGAGTTGATTAATGGCTTGTTCTATTTCTTTTTCTAAAATGGTACTAAGTAATTTATTTCCTCTTCTGTTAATCTGGGCAATCTATATTTTAGTAGAGATTCCTCCATTTCACTTAGGTTACCAAATTTGTTGGTATAAAGTTGGGCAAAGTAACTCCTAATTATTATTCTAATTTCCTCTTCATTGGTGGAAAATTCTCCCTTTTCATTTTTGAGACTAACAATTTGATTTTCCTCTTTCCTTTTTCTAATCAAATTAACTAGAGGTTTATCTATTTTGTTGGTTTTTTCATAAAACCAATTTTTAGTTTTATTTATTAATTCAATAGTTTTTTTTTACTTTCAATTTTATTAATCTCTCCTTTTATTTTTAGGATTTCAAATTTGGTATTTGATTGGGGGTTTTTAATTTGTTCTTTTTCTAGCTTTTTTAGTTGCAAGCCCCTAATGTCTCAATCTGACATTCTCTGTCCTATGTTCTAAGATCTCTCCCAGCTCTGATATACTGTTTTCTGTTTTCTAAGATCTCAATATGACCTTCTCCATTCCATGTTCTAAAATTTCTCCCAGCTCTTCTGTACTATTTTCTGTGTTCTAAGGTCTCAATGTGACATTCTCTGTTCTGTGTTCTAAGATCTCTCCCAGCTCTGACATTCTATGTTTTATATTCTAAAGTCCCTTTCATTTCTGACATCTTGGGTGCTAATCTCTCCATTCTGACATTCTATAATTTAGTTTTTATATCTAGGCAATTCTGTTCTCCACTCTCCTAACCTCCCCCCCCCCCATGCACACACACACACACACACACACACACACACACACACACACCCCTGCTTTTTTTCCTAATTGAATGTCAGGGGCTGGGCCTCTAGTGGGAAAGAGGGGAGGCTAATTGATTTGAACAGCATAACACAGCAAATGTTCCTAACGGTTCCCAAAGCAGCGCCTCCTCTGAACTCTTCCCCATCCAATCCTTCTTCCGGGGAACGCTGTGTCTCTTTCTAATTGTTGAGTCTCCTTCTCCCTGGCCAATGGGACCCACACAGCTTTGCTCTGTTTGGTTTTCACCCCAACCCCAGAGCAAGTATCCATTTCTGCACAAAGGCCCCACACACCCCGGGCTCTGTATGCAAGAGAAAGGAGGTTTTGGAGCTCAGGGGTCCATTTCAAAACAAAGTGAGGGAGCTGTCTCCGGCCCCTCCTCCCCAAGTAAACTCTGCTTTCTGAATTCAATCCATCCATTTTTCTCTGGCTCCCAGGACAGCCTCTCCCTTATACTCAGGAGGGAAGTCCAAGCCAAAAGGGCAAAGAAGGAGGGATTCCAACCCCAGTGAGGGAGCAGATGATAAACAGGAGAAAAAATCCTCCTTTTCCATCCTTTGGACTTAAGCTAAAAAAAAATCCTTTTCCCTCTCCTCCTTCTCTTCTCCTGTGTATAATATTTAAAGACTGGATAGGTCCCCTCTCCTCATTTTACAGAAAGAGAAACCGAGACTCGGGAGAGATTTCTTTTCTCTTGTCTAGAGTAGATTCCTCCGACTGACCCCCATCTCTACCACACTCCCTTTGGCTTATAATTGTTGCCAAGTTCTACTGATTCTACCTCATACAACATCTCAGTCATCCTGACCTCTCTGTTCCACTACCTTTATCATCATGCATCTAGACTCTTAATGGTGCAGTAGATAAAGTGCTGGACTTGGAATCAGTATGGATGATCTTTCTGAGTTCAAATTCAGTTTCAGAGATTTACTAGCTGTATGAGCCTGGGCAAGTCACTTATCTTTATTTGCCTCAGTTTCCTCATCTGTAAAATGAGCTGGAGAAGGAAATGGTAAACCACTCTAGTATCCTTGCCAAGAAAACCCTAAATAGGGTCATGGAGAGTTAAACATACCTGAAAAATAATTCAACAAGGAAAAGAAAACTTCAAAGTGATATACTGGATATGGGAACCTACACACAGTAGGCACTTAATAATGTTTATTGAAATAAATAGAAGCATATAGATTCATAAAAAGTTGGCATTAAAGGGATCTTTAGGGATATCTGGAGAGACACAGAGATTCTAGGAAGGGATCTTTCTTAGAAAGAGGCTATCTTATAATACAGTATGTTTCACAGAGTAGGTGTACTGTAGCAGCTAAGTGGCTCAGTGGGCAGAGTGCTGGAAGTCAGGAAGCATTTAATAACTGTGACTCCTGGCAAATTGCTTAACCTCTGTCTGCCTCAGTTATCTCAACTGTAAAAGAGGGATAATAATGGCACCTAGGGTTGTTATGAGGTATTTGTAAAGTGCTTAGCACAGTTCCTAGAACACATTAGCTTAATAAATACTTCTTTTCTTTCTTCCTTAATAGCTATTTGTTGAATAAAAGCATCATCCAATCTAACCATCTAATTTTTCTGATGAAAATCCACAAGAATAACAACCCCAAATATTTATAAAGCCCTTTTTACTTTATAAAACTTGCATGTTATCATCTGAACTCAAAAAATATCTTATGGGAATACTGAGATTAAAAGAGAAAAGGTGCCTTCCTTGCTCTAGGATTTTTTCCTCCTCACCAATTGCTTCATTCTCTTAATTTTTTTCTTGTCATTTTGGTCTAATTTCCTCAACTGAAGACAATATGTGAAGTCCAAATGTGGTTGGACCAGGCCAGACAATAGCACAAATCCCCTTATTTTTGGACACTATGTTTCTCTTAATGTAATTTTAGATTAGATTATCCATTTGGGGGGACAAAATGTCCTGGTAACTGTATTTAATTTGTAGTGCTAGAACTGTCGGGGTGATGAACTTGATGTTGGTTCTTAGTAATCTTGTCATTAAAGGGATAGCTTCTGAGCATTTAGAAAGGGAAGTAGTGATCGTGAAGAGCCAGCATGTGTTTATCCAAAACTGGTTATGATAGACTAGCCTCATTTTCTTATTAGTTCATTATGTATTTATTTATCCTTCCTTCCTTCTTTTTTCTTCCTTCTACCTCTCCCCCTGTCTTTGTCTCTCTGTCTCTGTCACTGTCTTTCTATCTCCTCTCTCTGTCTCTCTCCTCTCTATCTCTGTCTTGCTCTGTCTATCTGTCTCTGTCTCTCTCTGTGTCTCTGTCTGTCTGGCTCTCATTTTTCAATTCCTTTTTTGTTAGATTTTCCAGACTAGTATTATCTGAGCAGAATGCCATTTTTGTTGTTGTTTTTAGTCACATCCAGCTCTTTGGGACCCCATTTGGATTTTTCTTGACAAAGATACTGGAGTGGTGTGTTCTTTTCTTTTCCATCTTATTTTACAGATGAGGAAACTGAGGCAAACAGGATTAATGACTTGCCCTGTGTCACAAAGCTGTTGAATATCTGAGGCTAGATTTGAACTCAGGAAAATGAATCTTCCTTGCTCCAAGCTCAGTTCTCTATTCGCTGTACCCCCTAGCTGCCAATAGCCACAGTTTATTAGTCTCTCGTGCTGTCCTTGTGGGTAAGAGAGAGACATATAGACTACTATAAGGTAGGTCCAGGATTGGTTGAATGACTGGACCCTAGTCCTCTAGCACAATACTCCATCTCCCATTATTGTGCTTTTGCACAGGCTTTCTCATTTGGTATGTTCTCCCTTCTTTCCTCTGCCTCTTAGAAATCCTTCCTTCAACATTTGGCTCAAATGCCATCTTCAGCAGGAGGTCTTTCCCATATCTTCCACTTCCCCTTGGTAACAGAGAACACATTAGCTTAATAAATACTTATTTTCTTTCTTTCCCTTTAAGGTCACATTATATTTAATTTGTAGGCATCTATTTATTACATATAGTCTTCTCCATTAGAATATGAACTCTCTGAGGGTAGGGACCATTTTTATCTCTCTTCATAGCCCCAGAATTTGGCACAGTGCTTGGCATATGGTAACTATTCGATAAATGCTTGTTGCCTGACTGATCTAAGGTGTAGTTAGTTCTAGGTCATTGTTGTTGTCGTTTATCCTTTTGCTCTTGAAGAGGGCCATGACATTAAGAAGGGGATGCCATGATAATGAATTGGATTTAAATAAGGGAGAGCTGTGCAAGGTCACTAGCTCACTTTCCCCTCTAGAGCTGCCTGGAGATCAGGCTGACTGGCGATGGCCCTCCAGTGTTGGATTAGTGTTCCCTTGGAGGGAAGTCTGTTATGGAGGACCTGAGGTCTCTTCTCTTGCCCCTGTGTGATTCATTCTTCAAGATGAACAATAAAGACATCATATTCATAGATGATGCAAAATTGGGAGGGATAACTAATGAGTTGGGCCAACTGAGGCACAGTGTACGTGCACATGTACATGCACGTGCCTACTTGTGTGCAAGAGATTTGCCAATGGCCACCCACTCAGCAGACTAGCCAGAGGGGGAACTGGGACTCATTAGGGTTCAGAGCCCTGAGAGTTCCCAGAATGCCTCCATTTGAGGAGGCAGACACATTGTTTGCAAGACCCCAGGAGTTTCTCATTATTCTTTCTTGTGAATTTGAAAAATTAGATTATGGCATGTTGCATCACAGGTTAGGGACAAAGCAGACAAGGTTCCCTTGCCAGTGACAGTCTGGGTACAGCTGTGTCTTTCCCTCACATTCTGGATACAGACCTAAGTCCTCCCGCTTCCTCCTCCTCCCAAGACTAGTTTCATGTCAACTCTTCCTAAGCTTTCCCCTATAATGGTGCTTGTAGTCTTCCAAGTAGACATAGATTAATTTGGACCCTGTGGTCCCCCTTATTCTTGAGCTTGAATCTTAGAGAATATCCAGTCCAACTGAGCAGGAGGCACTTCCACAGCATCCCTGAAATATGCTCATAAAGATCTCCTGAGCAAAGAAACCCTCCTGATGCACTATGTAGTTCCATGTTAGGATAGCTTCAAGTGTTAGGAAATTTCTTCCTGACATAGAGTTGAAACCTGCTCCCTTGTAACTTCCCTTGGATCTGAGAAGAAGAAATTGGAATCCGTTATCCGTATGATGGTAGTCCAAAAGCAGCAATTGTATCCCCTTTTCCAGAGGCCTTGGGGTCCCATTCCACTTAAGCTTTTTTTATCTATAAAATGGAAATGATAAAATTTGTCCTCTTTACCTTTCAGGACTTTTGTCAAGAAAGTAAGAAATATGAGTTGTTTATTTTTGTTGTTACTATTTTCTATGATAGCTTTGTATTTTTCAAAATACTTGCAAAGAGAGTTTTCAACATTCACCCTTGCAAAATCTTGTATTCCAAATTTTTCTTTCTCCCCCTCCCCTAGACAGTAAATAATCCAATATAGGTTAAACATGTGCAATTCTTCTAAACATATTTCCACATTTATCATGCTGCACAAGAAAAATCAGATCAAAAAGGAGAAAAAAAGAGAAAGAAAACCATAAGCAAGCAAACATGTTATTATTATTAATTATTATACATCTATATTTTATTTCAGTCTATTTGACTTAGCCAATGTAAGAAAGTCAAAAAAAGTCAGGGTTGGAAGGTGTTGTAATCAAAAGTTCACATTTCTATGATACTTTATAGTTTAATAGTAACAGTTTATTTATATAGTATCTAAATCTTTTAAAAGTGACAGATTTTAATTCATGGGATCTTCACAATAGCCTTGTAAGTTAGTGACAATTAGTATCTCTGTTTTACAGATGAGAAAACTGAGGCAGATAGAAATTAAGTGTTTTGTCCAAAGACACACTGCTAATAAGTGTCTGAAAGTGGATTTTAATTCATGTTTTCCTTACTTCAAGTCCAGTGTTTTACCTACCTAGTTGCCTCACCCCTTTGAGTCAGATAGGGCAAATATTATCACCCCCATTTTATAGGTAAGGAGAGATAAAGAGACTGAGGCTCAAGAATCAGAACCATTTTGCTGAAGGTCACACAACCATCAGTGGCAGAGACACCCAGGTCTTTCGACATATCTAAGCAACATTTCCAGCTTAATGAGTTTTGAAAATGAGAAAACTTTGCCTGAGGAATCAGACTAGTCTGAATCCAGCATGTTAGAGCCAATAGGTTCCTTAGAACATAGAATGTCAGAGTCAGGAGAGATCTAGGGGATTATTTTCACCTAATACGCTCATCTGTATGATGAGGATGTTGAGACTTCCTGCTTGACACAATAGTCTTAATAAATAAATGCTTGTTGATTAACCAACATTTTAAATTCATGTTCACCTAGGAAGTTGACGGAGCTAGAAGTATACTGCATTTGGAGATCTGGGTTTGAGACTTGACTCTGGTACTTTTTTCTTTCTTAATTTTTTTTCAATATTACATCTTTTCCTTTAAAGAATCAGCAAATATGACCCACACCTAACACCACATACCAAGATAAGATCTAAATGGGTTCATGATCTGGATATAAAGAGTGATACTATAAGTAAATTAGAGGAACGTAATATAGTTTACCTCTCAGACCTATGGAGATGGAATAAATTTATGTCCAAAGAAGAACTAGAACTCTTAATTGAAAACCAGGTAGATAACTTTGACTATATTAAGTTAAAAAGTTTTTGTACAAACAAAACCAATGCAGCACAATTAGGAGGGAAGCAATAAATTGGGAAATCATCTTTACATTTAAGGGTTCTGATAAAGGTCTCATCTCTAAAATATATAGAGAATTGTCTCATATTTATAAAAATTCAAGCCATTCTCCAATCAGTAAATGGTCAAAGGATATGAACAGACAATTTTCAGAGAATGAAATTAAAACCATTTCTAGTCATATGAAAAGTTGCTCCAAATCATTATTGATCAGAGAAATGCAAATCAAGACAACCCTGAGGTACCACTACACACTTGCCAGATTGGCTAAAATGACAGGAAAAGTTAATGATGAATGTTGGAGGGGTTGTGGGAGGGCTGGGACACTGATGCATTGTTGGTGGAGCTGTGAACGGATACAGCCATTCTGGAGAGCAATTTGGAGCTATGCTCAAAAAGTTATCAAACTGTGCCTACCCTTTGACCCAGCAGCATTTCTATTGGGCTTATATCCCAAAGAAATCATAAAGCCAGGAAAGGGCCCCACATGTGCAAGAATGCTTGTGGCAGCCCTTTTTGTAGTGGCTAGAAACTGGAAATTGAATAGATGCCCTTCAATTGGAGAATGGCTGAATAAATTATGGTATATGAATGTTATGGAATATTATTGCTCTGTAAGAAACGACCAGCAGGACGATTTCAGAGAGGCCTGGAGAGACTTGCATGAACTGATGCTGAGTGAAATGAGCAGAAACAGGAGATCATTATACACGGCAACAACAATACTATATGACGATCAATTCTGATGGACATGGCTCTCTTCAATAATGAAATGTTTCAAACCACTTCCAATTGTTCAGTGAAGAAAGCCATATACACCCAGAGAGAGGGATGTGAAATGTGGACCACAACATAACATTCTCATACTCCTTGACTGATGTTCGCTTACATTGTGTTTCCTTTATCTGATATATCTTTTGTGTAGATAAGATTTTTCTTGCACAACAATGATAAGTTTGGAAATATCTATACATATATTCGATTTGCCACTATTTTAACATAATTAACATGTAGTGGATATCCTGCCATCTAGGGGAGGGGTGGGGAGTTGGGGGGAAAAATTTGTAACAGAAATCTATGTAAGGGTTAGTGTTGAAGAATTGCCCACACATATGTTATGCAAATAAAATAAAATTAAAATAAACAAACAAACAAACAAACAAATAAATAAATAAAAATTAAAAATAAATAAATAAAAAATCAGCAAATAAGCATTTAAAAATTTGAATAAAAAATTCAATGGTATTTTTTCCAATTACATGGAAAGAAAATTTTTGACATTCATTTTTATAAAAATCGGAATTCCCAATTTTCTTCCTTTCTTCTTCTTACCCTCTCTTCCTAAGATGGTAAATAATTTGATAGAGGTAATGTATGTGCAATCATGAAAAACATCATATTAGTTGTGTTGTTGATGAAGAAATAGAGAAAAAGGAAAAAAACCCATGAAGGAAAAAAAATGAAAGAAATATGCTTTGTTCTACATTCAGAATCCATCAGTTCTTTTTCTGGAGGTGGATGGAATTTTTCATCATGGGTCTTTTGGAATTGTCTTCAACCCACATTTATTAAGTACCTATTCTATATATGGACCAGGCACTATGCTAGTAGTGGTGGATACAAATACAAAGAATGAAACAATCCTTACTTTCAAGGAACTAATAATTACATAGATAAGCATAGCTAGGGATATGGCAGTTAGGTAGATAGAGTTCTGAGGGATATGGCAGGTAGGGGGATAGAGTTCTGGGCCTGGAGTTCTGAGTTCAAATTTGACCTCAGATACTTATTAACAGCTAACTTATTAACCTAGAGAAGCCACTTAACCTTATTTGTCTCAGTTTCCTCATCTGTCAAATGAGCTGGAGAAGATAATGAAAAATCCAGTCTCTTTGCCTAGAGAACTCCGAATGGTGCCACAAAGAATCTAACACGATAGAAATAACTAAACAACAGAAATGTGGAATGGATTTGTGATTTCATTGATATAGGGAATTCTCAAATGAGACAACTTTCTCCATCAGGACAGGTCAATAATTTGTCTGAAATGTATAATCTTAGAAGTAGCCTTAGATATTGACAGTTTAAGCAACTTGGTCAGAGTCCCAGCCAATAAGTATCAGAAACAGTGCTAAAGCTAGATCTTCCTGGCTTTGAAACTAAATATTTATTCATAGATATGAGGTAGTTTGTTTTAATATAATTACATATTTTAATAAATCTAGATATCTTAATATTTATCTTATATATTTGTATATCATAATTTCATTTCTTTCTTTCCTGAAAAGCCACCTGTTATAACAAAGAATAAAAAAAGGAGGGGAAAACCATTCAGATAAAACAATCACAGAAAAAGTCTGCCATTAGACTTAGTCTTTTTTTTTTTTTTTTTTTTTTACTGAGGCAATTGGGGTTAAGTGACTTGCCCAGGGTCACACAGCTGTTACGTGTCTGAGACCAGATTCAAACTCAGGTCCTCCTGACTTCAGGGCTGGTGCTCTATCCACTGCACCACCTAGCTGCCCCCTAGACATAGTCTTTCACACCCATAGTCTCCCATTTTTTTTTGTAAAGAATGGAGGAGGTGCTTCTTTATATCTTTGGTGCTAAGCTTGTTCATTATAATTTCTCAGCATTCACTTTCTTTTTCTTTCTTCTTCTTCTTTTTTTTGCTGAGGAAATTGGGGTTAAGTGACTTGCCCAGGATCATACAGCTAGGAAGTGTGAAGTGTCTGAGACTAGATATGAACTCAGATCCTCCTGACTTCAGGGCTGGTGCTCTATCCACGCGTCACCTTGCTGCCACTAAGCATTCACTTTCCATTGGTTTTTTGTTACTTCCATCACTGGCTCTATCTTTTATCTGTCTCTAATTCTTTTTAGCTCTATGGCCTTGGGCAAGTAAGCCACTTTCCCCCTCCAATCTACAGTTTCCTTGGGAGGAAGGGAGGAAAAGGACAAACATTTATTATGCATCTTCAGTGTAACCTGCACCATGATAAATGCTTTTTTACAATATTTTCTCATTTGAAGCTCACAAAAAACCTGGCTATTATCAACTCCATTTTATATTTGAGGAAACTAAGGCAGACCGATATTAAGTGATATGCCCATCAGAGGATGGATTTGAACTCAGATTTTCCTGATTCCATGCCCAGCTCTCTCTTCATCATGCCTCCTTAGCTGCCTCATAAAATGGACAGAGTACTATTGGCCCTCCCTACCTCACTGGGTTTTTGGGGTTTAGGGCTTTGTAAACTCAAAGCACTAGAAAAATGCTAGATAATGACAGGTTTCCTCTGGATGTTCCCCTCCCCAAGAAGGGAGACCCATTATCTGATTGCTAAGATATTTGCCTATTGTCTGTGGCTCCAGTTCACTAATCCAGTGAACAGCATTTATTAAACATCTACTACTGCCAGGCACTCTGCTAGGTGTTGTTGGTGAGAGGAAGGAAGGCAAAAGACAATCCCTGTCTTCAAAGAATGTCTAGTATAATACTGTCTGTCCTCTTGCATAAATTTGCCCTTGCTTCTGGCTCCTCAAATTGGTCTGGATCATTTTTCCAATACTCAAGCATTTATTAAGCACCTACAATGTACTTATTTCTACCCTAAGTCTTAGAAAAAAATATAAAAGGGTCCCTGCCCTCAAGGAGCTTGTATTCTATTGAAAAGAAACAACATATACATATATGCATGTATGTGTAATACAACATAAAACATGACCAAAATTAATGTGAAATCATTTCCTATGGGTGGGAGGAGGACACTAACTACTGCAGGGATCAGGAAAGGTGTCTTTCTTGTGGAAGGTGGCCCTTGAGTTGAACTTTAAAGTGAACTAGAGATTCCAAGAGACAGAGGTGAGGAGTGAGTGAATGCATTTCAATTATGAAAGACCACTAGGTACTATAGTGCAATTGGACAGTATCTAAGGGCCCTTAGCTGGCATCAGAAGCAGAGACTGATGGAGCCTATCATCAATTTTCTCATTTTAGATATATGGAAACAGAAACCCAGGGAGGAGTGACAGCCCCAAATCCATAGCAAGTAATTAGTGGAACTGGAGTTAGATGGTAGGTCTCCTGATCCATTTTGATTGTCATATATAAATATATGTGTGCTTATAGGATACCTATGTGTACATATATACATATAGAGAAGAGAAGCACACAGAGACAGAAATAGAAAAAGAGAAAGGAGAGACAGAGACAGTGAGAGACAGAAAGAAAAAGAGAGATGGAGAGACAGAGAGAGAGAGAGAGAAGGAAAAAAGACAGAGAGAAGGAGAGAGAGAGAAAAGAGAGAGACGGAGAAAGAGACAGACAGAAAGAGAGAGAGAGAGTCTTGTTCTTTAACACATTAGTTTTATTTATTTATTTATTAACATTTGTAACTCCTAGCTCCTTCAATTGTGAGATCCCTAAGGGCAGGCCTTCTGCTCTGTCCTTCCTCTGTCTCCCTCAGAGTGGGGCACTCTGATGCAGCTCCCTGAGGGCAGGGCTCCTGCCTCTCCCATATGAGGAGTTCCCTTTGGGCAGGTCCGTCGGTCCCTGCCTTCTCTCTCCCCCAGGCTGTGAGAACTCTTTAAGGGAAGCTCCCATTCTGTCCCTCTTCAGCTCCTCACCCGGGATAGCCCAGCAGAGCTGCCCCCACATATGGGCTTAGTAGCAACAGAAAGTTAAAATGCTGACGGCGACTTTACGTGCTCTCCATTCCTACCTTTTCTTTTGGGAGGAGAGGAGACCGTGGGGTCAAGAGATAGGAAGCGGCTTGCTGAGCTTCAAACAGCAGGCAGAGCCAGGCCTCAAATCCAGGCCTCAAACACTCTTTTTGTCTGGATGAATCAATTTCCCCAGAATCCTAAAAAGGACTCCAGAGATCATCCAGTCCATGCTGCCCTTGAATTTGAACGTGTCAGCTTCTGGCGGTTCTCTTCCAGATCTCTTCCAGGCTTTGTTCTGTGTAGTTAGCCCTGTGAGAGAACAGGGGGACCACAATGTCTTTAGGGCCTTGCACATAGTTGATGCTTAATAGGTGTTTATTGAATTTAAACTTAGAGGTGGAAGGGTCCTTTAAGGCAATTAACCTTTTGTGTCTTTGGGGGAAGCCTATGGATTCCCCTTCAGAAACACTTTTTAAAATGCATAAAATAGGAAAATAAAGATATCATTTCCCCTGTACAAGTTCACAGACCCCCTGAAATCTCTCCCATGGATCCCAGGTTAAGAACCCCTGATTTACAACTTTGGGAAGAGGTTCCTAAGTCCCAGATGGCAGCCCCCGTCCCTTAGCCCCTTGGCTCTTGGCTTCCTGCCCCAGGATGGCAGGCTTCCTAAACCCCCGGATGGCTGGAGATGCTATCCATGTGAGGGCTTGCTGGCTCTCTTCGCCAGTCGCTTGTTAATCAGCACCATCTGTCCCTGGTTCAGTATGACCCAATTGGGTTCGAGAACCTCCAGGCTCAGACCCCCCCTATTCCCAGGAGCTCAGTTCACACAATAACTGAGCCTGGTTCTGTTTATAAAGTCTCTCAGGCCAGTGATGCCGGACTTTGGTGTATCCTTCTCCTCCCAGTGCCACAGGCACGGGCCAGGATGCAGGCCAGGCAATTGTGATTCGGCAGCACCGTGGGACCGGACAGCCGATTGTTCCATCCGGGAGAGCTGGAGCAGAAACAATGAGGTCTTTGAGTGGGGAAGCAAAGCCGGCCTCCACCCCAGAGCCAGCCTGGCCCAGCCCAGCATGGCCAGGCCCAGCTTGCTGAGGGGGATGGGGGTGGGTCCATGGCACAGCAAAGGGACTGGATGCAGCTCAGCTTCTGAGTGGGCCATGGGGCGGGTGCCAGGCCAAGGGAGGAGGGGAGCTCTCTGGGAAACAAGTGGGTGGGCTAAACTGGACTGTGGACTTCAGCTAAGGACATTTTGCCAGCCCTGCTAATGTATCTTGGGGGCACGGGGTGGGGGAAGGGATGCTGAGGACAGGGACAAAATTTGTCTCCAACTGCTATAGGTGCCAGGTTAGCATGAGCCAGGCACAAGGCCAGGAGCAGTTGGTCCTTCCTCTGTGAATGCCCCTTTCCCCCTCCCATCTTCCTACAGAGGCTAAGTTCTCCAACCTGAAAGGGATGCTTCTCTGGGAACCTGGGTTCCCATCAGAGAAGTTTCTGTACAGAAGACATAGAAATAGAACTGCATGGGATTCAGTTTCCTAATCTGTCACATGGGGATGTTAGACTGGACAGGGTCTTCTCAGCTGCTCATTCTTCTTACCCTACGTGTCCAACCAGTTGCCAGATCTTCCTGGTTCTTCCTCCTGAACAGGGAGGCTGTCTCCAGACGTCCTGATCTCTCTCTGGCTCTGCAGGGGAAAGTGAGGCAGGTGACCTTGCACTTAAATCCAATTCACTTGTGAGTTATCGCACCATCTCCCTGATGTCATGGTCCTTTCCAAAAGCAAAGGACAAAGCAGCAACATCTCCTCCTTCCTTACACAGCCACTGCACTCGTTTGGCTGATCACTGCTTCTTGCTGGATTATTTCCGTAGCTATCTAACTGTTCTCCTTGCCTCGAATCTCTCCAATCCCCAGCACATCCAAAGTGCTGAAATTTGAATGCATTACCCATTCAGATTCCTAATCTGACTACTCGGATAATGGGTAATGCATTCAAATTTCAGCACTTTGGATGTGCTGGGGATTGATTTTTCTAAGGGGAAGATCTGATCATGTCATTGTCCTTATGACCCCCTGTGATCTCTAGGATCAGGTTAAACTCCTCTTTGAATGTTTAAGGACCTTCATAAGCAGGCCCCAAACCTAACTTTGCAGCCAGATTACACATTTCCCCCTTCCTGTATTTTTGTCACACTGCTCCCCACTTATTCCTACTCAAAGCAGCGTAGTTCACCTTCTACCCCTGCCCACCTTTCTGCCTGTTATCTGCCACTGTCAGAGCAGGTAAGTGAGCCCATAGCCTTGTAAAAGATAGGAAGGGAATAGCAGAGAAGGGAATGGTGGCTGATCCTAGTGAGAGGGCCCTTGTTAGAGTCAGCTCAGTGCTGGGCATTGGAGGAGGGAAGGCTTTCCATATTAGGTAGATAGGGGTAATGGCCAGCGGCAGGGAGGTGGTATATAGCTCCTTAGCTGCCAGCCTCTGACACAATAACTTTCTATTAAGAGATGCTATTCACTCAGGAAAATCACTTTCCTAATCTGACTACTCGGATAGTGGGTAATGCATTCAATTTACCCTATCTGAAGTTAAAATTATGTAAAATATAGTAATTACTTCTAGCCCCATGGAAATATGGGGTGTGGATTTAAGTAATGATACTACTTCAGGGAATGTGTTATTTGTACTAATTGGGACTTAACTGTATGCACTTCATAAAGGATCCCTGGAGTCATTGGTATGGGATCTTCTGTCAAGCCAGATCCAAACCCCTTTAGGATGGATCAAATAGATCTCACCCGGCTCTTTACAATCTGAGTCCTGGAGACCACAAGGGGCCCTCCATGCCAAGATGACTGAGTCTCAGAGCTTTGGCTTAAGATGCTGAGAATAGTTGGGTTGTGGAAAAAATCTTTAGTTTGGGGGGGTAGTTTTGTCTTTTCACAAGGAGACAAGCTGCTGCTGTGTGTGTCTGACCCAGGGTCATGGGCTTTCCAGGGACTGGCCAGCTCTGGGAATCAACAACGTTGCCCTGGGCACTTGGACATTGGTTCGGCTGGAGGCTCTGCTGGCTGATGCCCTCTGAGGGGGCTAGATTTTGCCAGGGAACGGCATGTTTCGTTTTTGTTTTAGATTTTTTTTTCTCATTCAAAGAAATTGTGCTTGATTTTGAAAAAAGGCTTTAACTCGGGGCCAATTGGAAAGAGAAACCAAGGGAAATAGAACCGTTCTGCTTGTCCATCACCTTCCTTCTGCCCCTCAGCACTTCTTTTTTGTCTCTCTTGCACTCTTTTTCTGCCTTTTCCTCATTCTTAGGGTCAGGGCTTAGGAGATCATTCTAGAGTTGATATCAGAGCTTAATGTAGGTTTAGAGAGTCTCAGGGCTTGAGCCATGATCAAGGCAAGAGCTCAGCCTGGGCCCAAGGTTGGGGTTCAGCCAGGGACAAAAGTCATCCCTTAAGGTCAAGACTTAGTCTTGAATCAAGATCATCTATCACTTAAGCCATGACCAAAGTCAAGGCCCAGTCTGAAGTCAAGGTCACTCATCACTTAGGCCATGACTAAGATCAAGGCTCAGTCTGTAATCAAGATCATCCATCACTTAAGCCATGACCAAGGTAAAGGCTTAGTTTGGAATCAAGATCATCCATCACCTAGGCCATGGCCAACCAAGGTCAATGCTCAGTCTAAAGCCAGGTCAATTTTAAGCTTAAAACTCAGGGCTTAGTCTATATCCAGAGTCTGGGATCACCTCAGGGCAGGAGTCAGGGCTCAATAGTCAAGGCTTGATCTGGGGCCGGCATCAGGGTTTCATTTACGATCAAAGACATGAATGGGTCAGTATAGTGTGGTGGGTAGAGTATTAGCCTTGGAGTCAGAAAGACCTGAGTGAAAATCTTGCCTCAGATGGTAACAGTGTAATTTTAGGGCAAATCACTTAATCTCCCAGTCTCAATTTCCTCTTCTGCAAAATGAGGATAATAGCATCTACCTAAAAGATTGTTGTGAAATTCAGATGAGATAAGAGAGGAGTTATCCTTGGCTCCCTACTATCTCCCACCTTCCCCAAACCCCATATCTAATCTGTTGCCAAGGACTTCTGACTTTACCTTTATAACATTTCTCAAATATGTCCCTTTCTTTCTGATACTGTCACAACTATAGGGCAGGCCCTCATCATCTCACACTTTGATGAACTCCAAGAGTCTGCAGATACATCTTCCTGCTCAAATCATTCCTTGCTCCAATCCATCCTCCATTTAGTCACCAAAGTGATTTTCCTAAAGAGCAGATCTGACTTTCCTTCCCCTTACTCAATAAACTCTATTAGCTCCCTTTCACCTCCAGGAACAAATGCAAAATGTTCTTTTTGACATTCAAAGCCCTTTGTAACCTAGCCTCCTCCTACCTTTCCAGATATCTTACACCTTACTTCCCAGCACATTCTTTCATCCAGGAACACTGGTGTCTTGGATATTTCATTATTAACAGGCTCTGGGCATTTTCTCTGGCTGTCCCCCTTGCACGGAACTCCTATTACTGACCTCCCTGGCTTTCTTTACATCATAACTAAAATGTCACCTGTTATAGGAAGCCTTCCCCAACCCCTCTTAATTCTAGTGCCTTCCCTTTATTAATTATTTTCCATTTATCCTATAGAAGAGTAGTTCAAAGAAATTGTGAGTTTGATTCCAGACTACCAAAATAAAGCAAAGATTGCTGTAAAACAAGTTGTACAAACTTTTTGGTTTCCCAGTTTGTATAAAAGATATGTTTACATTATACTGTAATCTATTAAGTGTGCAGTAGTATTATGTCTAAAAAAACCAATGTACACATCTTGATTAAAAAGTACTTTATTTTGAAATAATGCTAACCACCAACTAAGCCTTAAGTGAATTGTAATGGAGGGTCTTGACTCAGTGTTTATGACTGCTGACTGATCAGGGCGGTGGCCTAGCTTTCAGCCCATCAAAGCTTTCAACATGCCTAATCATGTGTAATCATTTCTAATTTTTTATTTGAAGTGAGAGACACAGGGCTCTTCCTTTCACTTGAACAATTAGAGGCCGTTGATAGGGTTACTAATTGGCCTACTTCAATATTGTTTTGTTTTAGAATAGAGAGTCCCAAGGGGGAGAAAGAGAAAGAGAGAGAGAAAGAGAGACAGAGACAGAGAGACAGAAACAGAGACAGAGAGAGACAGAGAGACAGAGAGACAGAGAAACAGAGACAGATACAGAGACAGACAGAGACAGAGATAGACAGAGAGACAGAGAGATGGAGAGATAGAGAGACAGAAACAGAGAGACAGAAAGAGACAAAGAGAGAGTGAGGGAGGGAGAGATAGAGAGATAAAGAGACAGAGAGACTTGAATGGCCAGTTAGTGGAGCTCTCAGAACACATACAACAGTTATTGATTAACTTTGCCATCTTATATAGGTGAGGGTCGTGACATTATAATAATAACATTAAAGATTCTGATCATAGATCACCGTAACAGATATAATAATAATGAAAAGGTTGAAATATTGCAAGAATTATCAAAATGTGTCACAGAGACAAGCTCATTTCATGGTTGTATAAACTTTCAATTTGTAAAAAAAAAAAGCTCAATATATGCAACATACAGTGAAGTGAAGCATTTGCTTTATATGTGTTAGTTGGCATATTGTCTTCCCCATAGATTGTAAGTTCCTTGAGGTCAGGGACTATCTTTTTACTCTTTTTGTATTTCTAGGGCTTGGTACAAAAATAGGTGCTTAATTAATGTCTGTTGATTGAACTATTGCTCCCTAGATGACATAATGGAGAGCATGCTGGACCTGGTCTTTCTGACCTGAGTTTAAATCCAGCTTCAAAAACTTACTAACTTCATGACCTTAAGCAAGTCACTTAACCTATCTGCCTCAGTTTCCTCATCTATAAAATGAGGATAATAATAGCACCTACCTCTCAGGGTTGTTGTGAGGATAAAATGAGATATTTAAAATTTACTTTGCTGACTAAAAAGTACTATATAAATGCTAGCTACTATATTAACACACATGATACATTTTACAAGCCTTAAAAATGTTAACTATTATTATTGTCACAATCTCTCAGCTTTGTTTTTTTCATCTTTAAAATAATGATTGACAATAATAGCACCAACTTCAGAGTTGTTGTGGGGATCAAGTAAAATAATATTAGTAAAATGTTTTGTTGTATAAATGTTCTTGTGATGGGAGCCAGGGGCAGATGTGAGTGTTTAGTCTGTGACCAGGTCAGGGCTTAGTCAAGATTTAGTCTGCAATGGTAGTCAAGGCTCGGTCTAGGGAAAAGGAAGCATCCTTACATAACTGTCCCTCTCTGGTACTGACTGGATCACCTCAGCTATGTTAGCTCATGTTCCAGCCTCTAAGAGAGCAGTCCCCAGCTGGGACCCTCCTGCTGACAGTCTGGGCCTCCATGTGGTTTTTCTCTGCTCTGCTTTTTAATTTCTTCATTCCTTTTGATGTCTCCTTGAGAGAAGATTTGTTAGGTTTATTGTACTGGAATTCTCTCTTGATAGAATTATGATCCCAAAGTCAATAAAAGACAAAAGCTTTTTAGTTGTAGGCAAGCCTCCGTCATGGATGGAGGCTGTGATAGAGATGCTTGAGGCATTTTCTGCTGCTCTGAGGGACAGAGGAGCCGGGAGAGCAGAAACAGATGCTTAGAGATCTTGGATTGCTATGGTGAGTGTGAGCTTCTTTCCACATCGAAATGTCCACTTTTGGTGGCAAGAGTGAGGGCTGGGCACTCTCCGCTGGGGTACTTTCTCCCCTTCCTAGTCCCTGATCCTTGGTACCATGTTTCTTCCCCCTGATCATCCATTTCTTCAATGGTGCTGAAATTTCAGTGTCTTAAAGCTCAAAATAGTGTTACTTATAATTGGATGGTATTCTGGACCAAGAGACAGGAGCTTGTTTTCTGTCACCTAAAGTTTTAATATTATAGCTCTAGAACTGGAAGAGATCTTAGAAATAACTGAGTCCTAGGCTCCTGTCTTACAAGTAAGGAAATCATGATCCTGAGACTTGGATTACCCAGCTAGTATTTGAGGAGGGATTCCACTCAAGTTATCCTGACTTCAAGTTTAGCTTTCTATCTATCTTACTGATTATTATTATTATTTTAAGGAGGGAGAAATTATCATTCACTGGAGGCTTTATTTATTTATTTGTTTATTTATTTGTTTTTTTGGAGGGCAATTGAGTTTAAGTGATTTGCCCAGAGTCATCTAGGTGGTATCTGAGGCCACATTTGAACTCAAGTCCATTCTGACTCCAGGGCCCATGCTTTATCAATTATTTATTCCAACTAGGTGGCATTGTAATCATATATTCTTTTCTTCCTTTTTGGGGGGATAATATTTTAACATTTTAAAATAAAAATAATATTTATTTTAAATTTAAACAACTAATATTAAAATAATATTTATTTTAAATTAAAACAGATAATATTTAAAACAATATTTATTTTAAACTAAAATATTTATTTTAAACTAAATAATATTGAAAATAATATTTTAAATAACAAAAAAGTTATTTAACTTGCACAAGATTACATATTGAATTGATGATGGCAAAAAACAAATTCTCCAAACTTTAGTTTACTCACCAGATGATTTGACTCTATCTCTATTACTAATTTACAGCTTAACTCTAAGTCAATTCTTTGAGATTTCTAGATCTCAGTTTTCTCATCTCTCCATGGGGAGAGAGTTGGATTAGATGATCTTTAAACCCACTGTGAGCACTGATGAGCTGGGACATTAGGGGCAGATGTTTATGTGTTGGGGAGTTATCAAAGTGGGGTCCACCTGTACATAGGTCTTTGAGGTCATTCCATTGCTCCCAGGTTCTATATAGAGTTCTGAAACTCCATAGTTGCTTCTAAACCTGGGTAGAAATGCTCCCCAAGAGCAAGCAATAATATATTCCAGATTTATTGCCTCCATGAGTGGGACCATTGGAAATAAATGCCTTTGATTTTCTCACTCCTATAGTTGGAACAGAAAACATTTCCCAGGAGGTGAAGGACAATCCTATACTCTACCCCACCCCCCTCTCCATCCTCACCCCCTTTTCCTGGAAGACTTCATTCTAAAGAAAAGGAGTGTCTGCTGCAGTCAGTTCTGTTGCAATGTGTGTATATTCAAGAGCATTCAAGCATTGACCCAGTGGGAGCCCCCCACCCCCCTTCACCCTCCAGTCTCCAGAGGAGGGAGAGTGTCCATTCCAGAGCACTCAGTAAGGGGCCCTTCAGACGTCACTGGGACTTGTGTACTTAGAGAAAACAGACTTTCAAAGTGCCGCCTTTGGTCTGCACCCCAACAATGACCATTCTAGATGTTTGTCTAATGATGCAGAATGGGTATGTACCTTTCAAAATCACTTTTTACCTCATTTGACCTTCACACACTCCTGTGAAGAAAGCAGGGCAAATGTTTCAGCATCATAGAATGTCAGACCTGAAAGGGTTTTTGGAACATAGAATATAGACCTTGAGGGAGCCTTAGGACATAGACTGTCAGAGCTGGGGAGGAGGTTGGGGAAAAAGGGGGTTACTTTAGAACACAGAGTGTTGGAAGTGGGATAAACCTTAGAACAGAATTTAAGACATTAGAGCTAGAAGAGTTTTTACACCTTTCCCCTAATTCTTCTATTTTCCCTTCTTTTAGTCTATCCCTTTCTTTTCCTCCTTTCCCTCCTACTTCCCTATAAGGAAGGACAAGTTTTTCTGTGAAACCAAATGTGTCTGATATACTCTTTTAGAGCCCAATCTTATGAGAGTAAGATTCACATAATGCTCATCGCCCTCCCTTCTTTCCCTCAATTATATTAGATTTTCTATGCCTCTTCATGAGATTTTACCTTATTTTTACCTCCTTTATTTTTACTTTATTTTACCTTCTTTCCCCTTTTTTCCAGTATGATAGCCCTTCCACCTCTAATTTCTTTTCTATTTTATCAAAGTAAAATCAAATTATACCCCCATTCTTTAAGGATAGCCATAGTAGAAATATAGTTCTCAAGAATTCTTTCCTTTTTACCTTTTTATGCTTCTCTTGAGTTCTATGTTTGGAGGTCAAATTTTTTGTTCAGATCTGGTCTTTTCATTAGAAATAGGTGAAATTCTCCTATATCATTGAATGACCATCTTCTTCCCTGGAAGATAATGCTCATTCTAGTTGGATAACTTATTCTTGGCTATAATCCAAGTTCCCTTGCCTTTAGGAATATCTGATTCCAGGCCCTTCGATCTTTTAATGTGGAGGCTGACAGATCTTGTGTGATTCTAATTACAGTTCCTCGATATTTGAATTGTTTCTTTCTAGCTGCTTGCAATCTCTTTTCCTTGGTGCAATAGTCCTGAAAGTTAGCCATGATATTCCTTGGGGTTTTAATTTTGGGGTCTCTTTCAGGAGGTGATCGGTGAATTCTTTCCATGGCGATTTTGCCTTCTGATTCTACAACATCAGGGCAGTTTTCTTTCATGATTTCCTGGAAGATAGAATCTAGGTTCTTTTTTTCATCATGGCTTTCAGGGAGTCAAATAATCCTTAGATTGTCTCTCCTAGATCTGTTTTCCAAGTCAGTTGTTTTTCCTAGGAGATATTTCACATTTTCTTCTATTTTTAAATTTTTTTGTTTTTGTTTGACTGATTCTTGAAGTTTATTGAGTCATTCACTTCTATTTGTTCAATTCTAATTTTTAAAGTATTATTTTCTTCAGTTACCTTTTTTAGCTCCTATGATTAAATGAGAAACCATGTAACATTTTTATAAATTTCAAAGTGCTACACAAATGTATCATATGTATCAGAACTGTGTGGATATATATATGTGCACATATGTATATTTGCCAATAAGCAAAGATACCTTTACTGAAGGGTATTACTATACATGTTGAATCAATCTTAATAAAGATAGAAACTGGACATATGGGCTGGCAGTTATTTATATTCTCTTTTTATCACTTTTTTTGGATAATAACAAAAATATTGAATTTTTTGGTAGCTTTTTCTCCCTGAGCTATTTTGTAAAATGATTTCTTGGGGTTTTCAAGATTAGGATGCTGGCAATTTGGGTCTTCTCTCTGTGTGTGCCTGGATTGGGTCTATTTGTTCTTCCAATTTTTCCTTCTTTCTTTTACAACACAGTAGGGACTTGGATGCTGGGGACCAAATCTGGTAGTTCTATTCTCATTGATCAATTAATCAGTGGGTTGCTGCTGTTTGTCCTTTGTTTTTGAAGAGGACCAATGACATCATTGGATGATGTCTTGACTTGTGTGTGAATTGGATTTAATTCAAACAGCATTGCACAAGGTCACCAATCTCACTCCCTCTTCCAGTCATTGAAGACCAGTGAAAAGACAAAAATCAAGATGACTACTGAAAGCTGAGGATGTATCGGATGACCTTGAAGTCTTCGATGATTGACCAAACTCTACCCACTCCACAGCACCAGCTTCAGCCACCTTCATGGCCATTGGCACAAATTATTCTCATCCTCCCATTCCATGAGGGGAAGTCTTCATATGTGTGAGATAGACACCCTCCTAAGTTACTCAAGGGTTTATGCTCTGTTAACCTCCACCTAGTTTAGTCCATTTGCTAAGATAGCTACAGCTTCTTGGAGCCACAGGTGAAAGTTAAGTTCCAGGTGGACACCAAAGGTAAATGGGCAATTCTGAAAAGGGACTGGAAGCATTCACACCAGAGATGCTAGTCCTCCTAAACACCCCGTACATGAAGTGACCACTATGTCCCAGACACTAGGGGTATAAGTACAAAGAAAGAGACTATCCTTACTCTTCATGAATTTATATTTTAATGGGAGAGACAGTAAGTAAATATATGTGTGTATATATATATATGTAAATATATAAGTAAAATATGTAGCATAAATATGAAGTTAATAAATATTAATAAAATAAAAATAAAAACCAATAAAAATATAAAATAATTAAATATAAGGTAGATTGGAGAGAGGGTATGGGAAGTTGAGGAGAGCAGAAAAGACTTCATGGAAAAAATAGTGCTTGATCTGTACCTTAAAGAAAGAGAGAAATGCTTTGAGGCAGAAGTAAGGAAGGACTTGCATTCCAGGTTTGGGGGTTAAAGCCAATTCAACTTGGGGTTGGAATCTTTGTTGTATGGGGAAGCCAGAGAGAAGCCCAGCTTGGCTAGATTACATGCAAGATGGCGAATAATGTCTAATGAGTCTGAATGGCAAGTTGGGCCAGGTTTGGAGGGAGGGCTTTAAAACCTAAATAGAGAAGGTTATATTTTGTCCCAGAGGCAATAGGAAGCCACTGGGCTTGGCTGAGAAGGAGAGTTCTGTGGTCATATTTTCCCTTAAGGAAAATTACTTTGGCAGTGATGTGTATTATAGTGTGGTGAAAGACTCAAGGTAGGGAGAATAATTAAGAGGCTGTTGCAATGATCTAGGTGAGAGGTGATGAGGGCTTGAATCAAGGTGGTGGCTGTGTTAATGCAGAGAAGGCATCAGACTCAAGAGATATTGGGACAGCAGAAATGGCGAGATTGGGCAACTGATTGAATATGTGAAATAAGGGAAAGCATGGAGTCCAAGGTGATGAGGAGATTTTGAACCTGAAAGATATAGAAGGACATAAAAGGGAAGTTTGGAATAGAGTTGTTTTAGAGTTTATGTGTTGAGCTTTAGATGGTTAGGCATCTAGATGTCTGGGTGTGTAGGACACACAGTGTGAAATGTCCGATAAGTAATTAGTAATGCAACTCAGAAGAGAGACAGGCTAGATACACAGATCTAGGAGGTGATGACTTAGAGATAATAATTAAACCCATTTGTTCTGATGTGGGGAGAGAAAGAGAAGAGAAGAGAGAGAGATACACAGAGAGAGATAGAGATAGAGAGAAACAGACAGAGACAGAGACAGAAAGAGACAGAGAGACAGAGACAGAGACAGACACACACAGAGGGAGATGGAGAGAGAGATGGAGAGAGGGAGAGAGAGAGACAGAGAGAGAGAGAGAGGAGAGAAAAGCAGAGAGAGAGAGGAGAGAAAAGGAGAGAGAGAGAGAGAGAGAGAGAGACACACACACACACACACACACACAGAATATCTAGGGAGAAAAGACCCCAGAACAAAGGGAACACCTACAATTGGAAGGTGGATAATGAATCAGCCAAAGAGATAGAAAAGGACATGAGGCAGGTAGGAAGCAAATTAAGAGAGAGCAGTATTGTGAAATCCAAGAAAGAAGAGATTATGCAGTTGGAGAGGGTGGTCAAGAGTGTTAAACGAAGCAAAGAATCTCAAGTCGAGATGTGAGAAAAGACTGTGAGATGGGACAATTAAGAGAGCATTGATGACTTGACAGAGAGCAGCTTCTGCTGCATGGTGTGGTCAAAGAGGGGACCACAAAGGATTGAGGAGTGAGTGAGAGGCTATGGACACACGGATGGATTGGTTCTATTTCCCACCTGTTTGCTGTCTTCAGCTTGGTTTCCTTCACGAAGGCCTTTGAGGTAGAACGGCTCCACTGGCTCTCTCAGGAAGACACAACAGATATATTTTCACCTTCACTGATTTTCATGGAATGTGACAAATGAGGCTGTGCCCTTAACTGATGTTGCCCTAGATTATACTTGGCAGCTACTTCATGTCTGTGAAACTTTCTCCAGGAAATAGTAATCATTGAGTTCAACAGCTTTTAAAATTTCTCATTTGGCATCCATCAGCCATTTGTTTGAATGGGATCAGGCTGTAGCTATTACCATTAGGGATCGCCTTCTCATCTTCCCTCTTTCACCCAATTTGATATCAAGTTTAACTTTTGCTTCAAGTGGCCAATGGCCTTACTGCTCAGAGATGGCCATTTCTGGTCTGACTACTACATTAGTAAATAACCTTTTTATTTTATTATTTTTAAACACCATGTCTACCACCTTCGATTTCTTTTGTAGAAGCAGGAATTTATCACGTTTATATGCAAAAGGCAAAGGGCAGCCAGGTGGTATAATGGATAGAGTACCGAGTCTGGAATCAGGAAGACTCATTTATCTTCTTGAGTTCACGTGTGACCTCAGACACTTACTAACTGGGTGATCTTGGGCAAATCCCTTAACCCTATTTGCTCAGTTTCCTCATCTGTAAAAATGAGCTGGAGAAGAAAATGGTGAACCACTCCAGTATCTTTGCCAAGAAAATCCCAAATGCGGCTATGAAGAGTAGAACATGGCTGAAAAAGGACACAAAAATAACAATGTAAAAGGCTTCTGCAGTCTGTAAAACTTTGGCTTCTTTCATTTCTAAGACACAAATCCTAATTATTGGCATATTTTTCATTATCCTCCCCTATGTCCACCTTCTTTTTTTTCTTTATTAAAGTTTTTTATTTGCATAACATATGTATGGGTAGTTCTTCAACACTGACCCTTACAAAGCTTTCTGTTACAAATTTTCCCCCCCTAGTCCTCTCCCCTCCCCTAGATGGCAGGAAATGCACTACATGTTAATTATGTTAAAATACTTGTATGTTCACCTTCTTGTTGAAGTCAATAAGTTTCAAAGCCTATGCTGACTTGGTTTGGAGGACATGATTCAGTTTTTCCTAGAGTTTCTCTATCTTTTTGTCCTCTGAAGCAGATATTAATTTACTATTTTCATGCTGGTCAAGCATCATTTTTTTCCAGTAATGAACACTATAATATTAAATGACCAAATGTCCCATGAAATGATGTGCTTCATTGTCTCTAGACACACAATGAAAATAACTCTGCCAACTTCTTTATTTTTCTCTCCTGAAACAGAACCTGCAAGTAATTCTTCAACTCCCTTTGGTCTTCTGGTTTCATTTATGACAAGGCTATCAATATTAATGTGGTTTAATTCTTTCAATAGTTGTCAACTTGGTCATTGGACAAAGATGGTGGAGTAAGAGTCCCTGCAGCTAAATTGTTTATAAACATTCTAAAACAGCATGGCTCTTTGTACCCTCTGCTACCCTTCTTCTGAAACTGCACATATCACAGCAAAAGCAAAAGGGAGCTGCAATAACAAAACCCAGGGACATTTTGTAATTTTCTTTGTTTCATGGTTTGCCACAACTAAAGGATCCATCATTTGGTAGCCTGTTTAATAGTGATGATATTCTTGGTACTTTGCTAGGTTGGTCCTTGGACACTGTCCAGTCTCTTGCTGGGCTAGTACTCAGAAGTTTTCCAGCAGTAAGAAACTAGGCCATAATCTCTCTCTTTTCTCCAGATAATATAACAGACTATACAGTTTCTTTTTAACTTCACTATTTTTAATATTGTATCACAATTATTTTCATATATATATATATTATATATCACTTTCCCCTCTCAGAGATAGCCCTTGTAACAAAGAATTAGTTAACTATAATGAATTTTAATTATGTAAGCATATATATGTGTGTATATGTACATATGTACTCTCTCTCACAAACATACTCATATATATATATACACATACATATACCTATACAAATATATGTATATATATAGCTTTCTCTCTTTCTCCCTCCCTCTCTCTCTCTCTATATATATTTATTATCTGTCATCTATCTATCTATGCATCTATCTATCTATATCTCTATCTATCTAGAGAGGAAAGGAGGGAGAGAGAGGAGAAAGAGACAGACAGAGAGGCAATATTATTATATAATTATACAATTATACAATAACCAAGTTCAATGTTCTATACTCATCAACTCCTCTGTTTGGAGAGAAGGGAGGAAGGTGCATTTTCTCATCTCTTCCTCAGGGACAAGCTGGCCCTTTATGACCTCCCAATCTTCACAGGATTGTTGAATTTTGAAAGGGCCTCAGCAGCTCTCTAGACCAATCCATGGACTAGAGAAATCCTCACTGTAACATACCTGACAGGTAGTGATATGGCCTCTGCTTAAAGACTCCAAGTTCAAACTGATTTGTGGTTGTTTCTGGTTTTTTCCATTCACATTTTTGTGGTCATTGTGTGTTATGTCCTTCTGCATCTACTCACTTTAATGAGAAGCTCATATTAAAACAACTCTTTCTAAACTTTCCCACTAGCCTCCACTGAAACAAAAGTGGGAGAAGGGCAAGAGGTAAGAACTCAGGTTTATAAGGCCCCTTATGTACTTCCTAGGCCTCCAGGTTTGATTCTTTCCTCTCTATCAAATCTCCTCTATCTTTTAGACATCAATGTATGTGATCGATAATATTACAGGGGTTAAGAAGTCACTTTCCACTAGTGACCTCACAACACTTTTTATTCTTCCCTTGAAGACTTTAAATTCTAGTTCTTTCCTCTAGGGAGATAAAAACACAGAAATATATATCATAATATATATATGTATATATATAAAATGTATTTATTTTAATATTACGGTTATTTATTGAGAATTGGATGTCATCTCCCCTTCTAGAAGTGTTTATATTTTAAAAAGGAATCCTGAGAGGGTGAAGGAATGACTCTATAGAAATGATGCTTCGGAATTTCAGACCAGAGTAGGGATGTGGTGGAAACTCATTGGACTGGGAGCAGAGGACTTGAGTTTTCTAGGTCCAGCTCAACCACCAACTTAACTGTATGACTTCAGGCAAGTCCCTGGCTCTCTTTAGGCCTTTGTTTTTGCCTCTGTAAAATGAGGCAATCAGATTACATCAGATTACATTCTATGGTTTAGTATTTTGAGTTTCTCATATAAGTAGGCAGTGGTCTTTCCTCCCATGATTAGGATCAAGGTTGGCTCTGATTAACAGCTGTCCCTGAGGACTAATTGGGCTGTGGGGGATGGGGAATATGCTAGATGCATATTCTTATCCTCTCTGAACCTTGGGCTCTGTGACTAGTATTCTTACCAGTTAGGCTGATCTTTTTGACCCTTTCTGAGCTTTGAGGTGGATAATAGAGCCCTCTTAGCCTAGTGAGAAGGAAGTGGAAGGAGGGAAGGCAGGAAGGGATTATTGGGAAAAAAAAGAGATGATTCCAAAGCTAATTGTTAGGTCAAGAGGAGAGGTTTTTTTAAAAAATTAAATTAAATTTTTGAATACATGTTGTTTTATAAATCATGTTGGGAGAGAAAAATCAGAACAAAAGGGAAAAAACCACAGGAGAAAAAAATCCAGAAAAAAAGAAGTGAATATAGCATGTGTTGATTTACATTCAATCTCCATAGTTCTTTTTCTGGATGCCGATGGCATTTTCCTCCAAAGTTTATTAGGATTGTCTTGGACAAGGGGATAGTTTTTCTTCATTGCCTTAATTTTTAAAAGTATCACAGAGTTCTGGGGGTGGTGGCTCATGCCTGTGATTCTTGATGGACTTAATGGGGCATGGTGTACTACCAGGCTGCCTATGGAAAAGTGAAAGGGTCCAGATCAGAATGAACCAGGTCATGGCTTTCCTACTGATTAGTGACATTGGACCTTTGAGTAAGGCTGTTATAATTCCAACCTAGTAGAGATTTGGGGGGATCCAGTATCAAAAGCAAATAAAAGTAAAAATTTTTAAAAGATAAATAAATAAACAAGAAAATCAATCAAACAATAATTAAATGAATAAAGACAGAGACAACCTGGACAGAATCCTGGATTTAAAACTCCAACTTTATCACTTACTAGTCATTGAACAAGACCTTGGGTAAATTACTTAAATGTCTCCAAACCTTGGTTGTCCCATATGAAAAATAAGGGGGGTGCACTAAGATCCTACAGGCTCTAAATTTTTTTTTATCAATTAGTCAACAAGTATTTATTAAGAATCTATCATATGCCAGGCACCATGTTAGGCACTGGTGATGCAAGTCCAAAGAATGAAATGGTCCCTACTGACAAGATTGGAAATCATTATGGAAGAGTAGAAAGTCTAGGATATAAAACATTTGAGAAGAAATACATGGGATTATTTAACTATTTTGTAAAGTATCTCTTGTCTATCAAAAGATGACTAACAAGGGACTTGCAAGTTTAGTCCTGTTGAACTTGCTTTAATGAGTAGATAAGCAAAATTTTAATAATTTCATCATTTCTATGTGAATGGAGTTTATCAAAGTGGTCCTTCTATTTTCCCCTTTCTCTTTCTTTCCCTCTTCCCCTTCTCTCTGTCTTTTCTTCTCCCTGTTGTCCTCTTCTTTCTTTTTTTTTCCTTTTCCCTTCATTGCATTTATTGGGCACCTCCTGTATGCAGGCTGCCCTGTGCTAGGCAACAAGGGGATACAAAAAATAAGAAAAGACCTTGCCATCAAGTTGCTCAAAAAATAAAATGAGGCACAAATTACAACACAAAATAGAACAGAACAAATACATTAGAGGAGATTAATTGAAAAACTGTATGAGGCATATGGAGGAAAAGCTCATTTTACAGCTGAGAGAAATGGGAGTGGGGAGGAGGGGAGGAAGAGTCAGGGAAGGCTCTTCTTCCCCTTCGCTGATAAATTGTGGTACGAAATAATGTTATTGCAGAAAGGTCAGGGGTCTCCCCCTTTGCTTTGGGATGGGAGTGGAGGTCTCAAAATGAAGAGTTTTTCAAAACCCCCTTGGAAAGTTGGATATTCTTCGATCCAGAGTGTGGCTGGTTAATTCTCATCTCCTGAGGCCTTCAAGTTATTGAGGATGTCTGTCTGTGACTCTCTGGTCTGGCTGAAGGCTAATTTGGAAGCCAGGCTGAAAAATTCCCTTGTTGCTTCCTTGCCTTTCAAGAGAAGGATGGGACAGTTGAGTTGGACAGAGCAACTTGGTCTCCAGCCAAAACAACAGGGACACCAGCCTTGGGGAGTGAATGACAAGGGCAGCTCCTTCTGTCCCCTCCAGTCTTCTCTTCAGGGACAAAGGGGCCTTATGTAGGCTGAATGGATGTTTATCCTAGAGTGAGAGTTAATTTAGTAAGGCATGGTGTGTGTGTGTGTGTGTGTGTGTGTGTGTGAGTGTGTATATGGGGGGGAGGAGAAATGCGACAGAGAAGCAGGTCTCTGGTACTGACCTCTTTCACAGTGTAAATATAACCCCACAGGTCAAAACCACCCCCTATATTGACTTAGCTCTACTCTGGTTATTTACTGAATAGCTACAAGATGAAATCATTGAGAAAGGAAAAGGCCTTCTCAGAAGGGTCCAGGATGTGGGGGTGAAGGTTGTCCCCCACACTCCCACATGGGGACAATGGCTTCCCATCCCTAGTTAGATTGTTGTCCAATCCAGTGATCTACAAGGGATGTACTTGGTACTTACTGCCTCTGGGGACAGACCTGGCATTGGATCCTGCTTCACATGTGTGACTTTATGGCAAGTCAACCTCCCTGGTCATCAGTTTCTTTCCTGTCTAATAAAGGAGTTGGATTATATGGTTTCCAAGTCCCTTTCTGGATCTGGAACTATGGCCCTAAGTTCTTGTGCATCCAGAGGAATAATGGGAGCCTGCTCTACAAGGACTGGTTGGAGAAATTGGGGATGTTTAACACGGAGAAGATCTTTAAGTCTTCAAAAGGCTGAAAGGGGTTGTTATTGTTGTTCAGTCTCATCAGTCTCATGACTCCATTTGAGATTTTCTTGGTAGAGACAGTGGGGTGGTTTGTTCTTTCCTTCTCCAGCTCATTGAAAACTGAGGCAAACAGGATTAAGTGACCTTTCCAGGATCATAAAGCTAGTAAGACTCTGAGGTTGGATTTGAATTTAAGAAGATGGGTCTTCCTGATTCCAGGTCTGGTACCCTAGGGATCAAACTTGCTCTGCTAGAAACTTTCAGAGAAATATCTTAAGAGATTGATGTATGGATGGATATAAAAAACAAACAACAAATAAAATATATCTTTTTAACATTTAGAGAGAGTCCTCCCAAACTCAAAGTGAAACAGACTGCTTCTTGAGAGAGTGAGAGAGTCATCAAAGAGCAGTTGGATGATTGATTATTGGGGATCCTTGGTCACTAGCCTCCAACACTGCATTGCTTAGAAATCCCTTACTCTTTTCTAGCTTCCTTTTATGTGTCTCCCCCTATTAGAATGTAATCTCCTTGAGGGCAGGGACTATCTTGCTTATCTCTTAACATGACATCAGGGCAGTGATGCTGTGACATGTAAGTGAATTGGATTGAAGTAAGGGAGGGCTGTGCAAGGTCACCTGCCTCACTTTCCCCTCCAGAGCCATCTGGGTCCAAAAGCCTTTTAGAGATCAGGACAACTGAAGACAGCTATCTTAGTACACTTAATACAGTGCTTAGTGTAATACGCATTCTCTCTATATCTTTCTCTGTCTATCTATCCCTGTTATAGAGGGGATTCCTATTCAGGTCTGGGGTGGACTAGAGAGCCTCTGAAGTCCTCTCCAGTTCTGAGATTATATGCTTCTGTATAAGAAAGATCTTCCTGATAGTAAAAGCTAGTCTTGGAAAATAATGAGCCTTCTAGTCTTCTTACATCCAGTCTTACCTGCCCCTGATTCAACCTCCATATCCACTAGATTGATTCCCTTAAAATCTGACTGTTACTCCCTAGCTCTTTATGTCACAATAGCTCTTTATGTGTTTTAGAATAAAACAGAAAGTTCTTCATTTTAAAAAAGTTCTTGCATCTACACAGCTTGAATTATCCATAGCTTGGATCTGTTCTATCTTTTCAGAATGTTTATGCATTTCTCTTCCTTCATGAACTCTCTATGCCAGCCAGATGGGCTTCCTTGCTGGTTCCTTCAAGCAACATTCTTCCCTCCTACTGTATCATGCCTTGCACAGGCTGTGCTCTCATGGAATAGTAAGTGATATTGCAGATAAGAGTGCCAGACCTGGAGTCAGGAAGTCTCATTTCCCTGATTAAATCTGGCCTCAGACACTAACTGTGTGATCCTGGGCAAGTCACTTCATCCTATTTGCCTCAATTTCCTCATCTGTAAAATGGACTGGAGAAGGAAATGGCCAATGACTCCGGTATCTTTGCCAAGATGACTCCAAATGGGGCCATGAAGAGTTGGACACAACTAGAATGACTCAACAACAAAGTCTTCCTGTGGTTGTGATTGTGTTCCTTTTCATCCCCACATATTGGAATCCTTAACTCTCTTCGAGGTTCAGATTAAGTGCTGCTTTCTAAAATAGGGCTTCGCCACCCCTTTTTGCCTGAGAAATTTTTTATGTGACCCTGGGTTTATAGGCATATAAAGTAGATATACAAATCAACCATTGACTGACAATAAATCATAATTTTGGGACCTCCACATTCAGTTCTGAGACTCCATATGGGATCATGAGCCACAGTCTAAAAAGCTAAAAAGGGTCTAAAAGATCCCCCTTATAAAGCAGTCGAGTGGTCTAGGGATAGAATTAGGGAGATCTGAGTTCAGATACTAGCTGTGTAATCCTGGGCAAGTCATTTAACCTGTGTCTGCCTCAGTTTTCTCATTAGTAAAATAGAACAATATCAGCTTCTACCTCAGGGTTGTTGGGAGTATCAAATGAGTTAATATTTGTAAAGCACTTTGTAAACCTCAAAGTTTTATATAAATGCTAGCTATTATTATTTGTCCTGACAGGTGCCAAAATGCCCAAGGAAAAGCTGGTTTTAGTGGGAAGATGAGATCATAGATTCAGAATATTAGAGCTGGAAAGGTTCTTGGAAATTATCTAGTCCAATTCTCTCATTTTAAAAACTGGGCAAGAGGCCCTTAGGCCCAGTGAAGGGGACTTGTCCAAGGTAACTCAGCAAATCAGTGACAGGGTCACAAAGAAAATCTAAGTTTTTTTAACATCAGGGAACTCACAATTTGACTGAAGAGGAAGAACAAATTTGGGCCTTGCCCTCATAGAGCTTAAAGTCTAAGGAAGACAAAACTCATATCCATGAAACAGAAAGAAGATAATTATGGGTTAAATTATATTACAATGACTATAATGACATTAATGGGAAGATTGGAGTAGGATGGACTAGTCTCAGAAGGCCTCCTGGAAAGAATAACCCTAGATATGTGGCCATGGTCTATGAAAAAGACTTGGAAAGGAAGAGAAATTCATTGCAGACAGGGAGAACAGCATAAGCATAGCTGGGAAGTTGGGCATGAATTTGCTGGCTTCTAGGTCAGTGAGGAAGGCAGCCAGATTGGAGCAGGGCTGGGTATCAGGCCAGGGGAGGTCAGACTGGGTTGCAGGAGAATCAAGAAGAAGCATCTTGAGGTAAAAGTTGTATTCCTACCACCTAGGAATGGTTTCTGGTTTTGGGGGCTTACATTAAGCATACTTCACTATATTTTAGTGATAATAAAGGTAGCTGATGGCACAGTGAATAGAACACTGCACCTGGAGTCAGGAAGACAAATCTGGCTTCTGACATTTACTATCTGTGTTACCCTAGGCAGGTCACTTAATCTCTGTCTACCTCAATTTTCTCTTCTGTGAAAATGAGTATAATTTCTAGTTATATGAAAAGGTGCTCTAAGTCACTGCTGAGACTTAGAGCAAATTAAGACAACTCTGAGGTACCACTACACACCTGTCAGATTGGCTAAGATGACAGGAAAAGATAATGACGAATATTGGAGGGGATGTGGGAAAACTGGGACACTTAATACATTGTGAATGGAGCCAACCATTCTGGAGAGCAATTTGGAACAATTACCCAAATGCTATCAAACTGTGCCTTTGACCCAGCGGTGTTTCTAGTGGGCTTATATCCTAAAGAGACGATAAAGGAGGGAAAGAGACCCACATGTGCAAAAACATTTGTGGCCTTTTTGTTGTGGCAAGAAACTGGAAACTGAATAGATGCCCATCAATTGGAGAATGGCTGAATAAATTATGGTATATGAATGATATGGAATATTATTGTTCAGTAAGAAGGGATCAGTAGGATGATTTCAGAAAGTCCTGGAAAGACTTACATGAACTGATGCTGAGTGAAATGAGCAGAACTAGGAGATCATTGTACATGGCAATAATAAGATTATATGATGATCAATTCTGATGATGAGATGATTCAGGCCAGTCCCAATAGCCTTGTGATGGAGAGAGCTATCTACACTCAGAGAGGGGATTGTGGATCCCAACATAGTATTTTCACTTTTTTGTTGTTCTTTGCTTGTATTTTGTTTTCTTATTTTTTCCTTTTTTGATCTTATTTTTCTTGTGCAGCATGATAAGTATGGAAATATGTATAAAAGAATTGTACATGTTTAACATATATTGAATTACTTGCTGTCTAGGAGAGGGGATGGGGGAAGGGAGGGAAAAATTTGGAACACAAGGTTTTGCAAGGGTGAATATTGAAAATTATCCATATATATGTTTTTAAAATAAAAAACTTTAATAAAAAAAGAAAATGAGGATACTAATAGCACCTACTTCTCTGGGTTGTAAGAATCAAATGAGATAACATACATAAAGCATATATTAAAGCATAAGACAAATGCTAATTATTGCTAGAAATTATAAATATCAAATCTTTCCTTTTAATGAATATAACATTTAGGAATTAGTTAAATTATTAATAGTTACTAATACCAATAGCTAGCATCTGTTTATTTATTTTTGCTGAAACAATTGGGGCTAAATGACTTGTCTAGGATCACACAGCTAGGAAATGTTAAGTGTCTGAGACCAGATTTGAACTCATGTCCTCCTGACTTCAGGGCTGGTGCTCCATCCACCAATAAAGCTTGTGTTATTTAACCAATGTGGATTCTCTTTTTATTGAGCCCAGGTTGTGGAGTTGTGCTTAACAAAATGACAGCTTAATTTCTTTCCCACTTAGCCGAGTTCATCTTTGCACAGTATGCATAGTCTGTTACTAAGCCTTTACTTGAACCCTTTTCATGTACCTCAGACTGCTAGCCATTTCCCTCTTCTGGCATGGTCTTCAGGAGCTCAGAGATAACTGTAAATCAAAGGATGGCACAAGAGCAGGGATTTGCCCAATAAACAGCTCCTCTGGATAGCACCAGAACGTCTAAGGCTTGTTACAAACCATCCAGGTGGTCTTTAATGCTTTCCGTTTCCTGAGACCCCAGGAGGCAGCTTCATAGCCCATGACTGACCTTGTTGACTACCAGAGGTGGTTGGGATGGTGGGATTGCACTTGGATTAATGCTAGGCATGTGACTTCCATGTGGTTCTCAGGAATATGTAGATCTTTTTTTTTTTTAATTTATTTAGGGGGCAGCTAGGTGGTGCAGTGGATAGAGCACCACCCCTGAGGACCTGAGTTCAAATGTGGTCTCAGACACTTCCTAGCTGTGTGACCCTGGGCAAGTCACTTAACCCCAATTGCCTTAGCAAAAAGCAAAAAAAAATATTTAGAAAGGAAAAAATGCTTAGGAAGCTATGATCTTAATTCACATCTTTTACAGGAACATTTATTAATTTAACCAAGCTTGGATGATCCCATTGAGAGGCCCTGGAAAGGTCCCAGGATGGTAATAATGATTACAGCTTTCATTTCTGTAGAGTTTTATGCTTCACAAAGCACTTTATTCATTACAACCTTGAGAGGGGGTAAGTTGGACAAGAATGATTGTTACAGAGGAGGAGACTGAGGACCAGAACAAGCAAATGATTTGCCCAATGTCCCAGAATGAGTCAGTGCACTTCAGAAACTGGATTTAGGATTGCGGATACCAAGTCATGGGCTTTTGAAAAGCACAATGTCGAAATTTTTTTTTTTGAGACATCAGACTACAACTTAGCAAAAATGTTTTGAAAAATCTTAACCAAAGAGAGACATTTGGAAGCCAAAAGTGCAGAACCCAAATTTTGTGTGGATTTAAGTCTAATCAGCCATGTGTGACTAGGAAGGAATTCAGCTGATAAAAAGGATGTATGGTTTAAATAAAAAAAAATTATTAAACCCTTTTCTTTCTGCCTCCCTAGATTCATAAATAATTGCACACAAAGAGTATTTAAGGATGAATGATGGTGTTTTCTAATTCCCTCATAAGTTTTAATGGAAACGACTTTCTTTTTATAGAAATTTGCTTCCAAATTTATTTTTCCCTATTCCTTCCCCCAGAGAACTATTCCTTATAACAAGAAAAGAAAAGAAAAGAAAAGAAAAAAGAATTCAGAAAGGCAAGTAATATATAAACTGAATTTGATAGAAAATGTGATATTCTAATCCATGGTCCCCACTCCTACAAAGAAGGTAAATATCCCTAGAGACAAACTTCTTGGTCATTATAATGCTACAGTGTTCAGTTGTCAGCTATTGTGTCAATCTACTTATCTTCCCTGTGACATTCTGGACTTCCTTAACCACTGCTTCCCCACATACTGTCTGCTTCATTAGAATGTAAGATCCCTGAGGTCAGAGACTTTGCTTTTAGATTTGTATTCTCAGCTCTTAGCCAAGCAGAACTCATATACTCCTTTTTTTTGGTATATGATAGCCCTTCAATTACATGCACATTGATGCTCAAATGCTATCTTCTGTAAGAGTCTTTTCCCAGTCCCCTTCCCATCTCCCCTACCCCCATGCATTCCTTCTGAGATCACAGTTTTCCCTTTTACATGACGGAGGTTTGGGATGGGGCGCCCCTCCAATCTAGGGAATCTGCGTAACATTTTTTAGCCCTTCCTTCATACCAGAGAAGAAATCTGAATTATTATGGTATGAAAAGATAAAATATGTTGATATTATATAATATTATATGTATTTTTAATGCATTTTTGAGTTTCTAAACTTTTTCTGTGTTGTCTGCTTCCACAAAGCTCCCTAAAATTTCCATTTAATTTCTTATGCCAGCCCTCAATATATTGAAACCACGATGGGGAAAGTTGTGATGTGGAAGGGATAACTGCCTTTTCTGTTTTCAAGGCATATATCTTGTATGGAAATAGTTATTTTTTTCTCTTCCCCTTCCACTCCATTAAAATGTGAATTGCTTGAAAACGGAACTATTTTTGCCTTTCTCTGTGTCTCCAGTGCTTAGCCCAGATTGTGGATTGATTGATTGAAGGCAGTTGGAGATCAAAGTCTTGATGTTAAGAGAGAAGCTGGATAAGTAGATCTTAGAATCATCAGTGTAGAGATAATTATTGAATCTCTAGAAGCTGACATGATCATTTTGTGAACTGATAAATAACAAGAGAGAAGAAAAGAGGCCCAGGATAGAGCCCTGGGGGCCACCCAGCCTTACTGAACCTGAATAAAGATCCAGTGAAAAAGACTGGGAAAGAGAGAGGGAGGAAGGAAGGGAGGAAGGAAAGAAAGAAGGAAAGAGGAAAGGAGGAATGAAGGGGGAAGGAAGGAAGGAAAAAGGGAAGGAAGGAGGGAAGGAAAGAAAGAAGGAAAGAGGGAAGGAGGAATGAAGGGGGAAGGAGGAGGAA